>OX419594.1:6419824-6799853 GCA_948473455.1 Teleiodes luculella | reverse complement strand
AAAAATCCCAAATAAGACCATTACTACTATCCAAATACGTAAGTCAACGATTTGACTTGCTATAAATATGTACAAATTTTCTTCTGCAAAATTCATACTACCCTTGGAGTGTTCTCTCGCATTTCATTCAGCCCATCAATAAGGGATGGTATGTTTTCATTATGATAGTAACGCTATCTCATTCATTGGCTGATCCTTTTCAGTATGACGTGTTTTATCCGCTTCTTCTTTAAAGAGCAAAGGTCGTAATATGTTATGGCTATGTGACCTTCTAGTTACTATTCCACGAGAATGAGATGAGTAAGGGATACTGTGAATGAATGAGTCATGTATGGCATGGAGTCAAGTCCCCCTTGGAATGAATGTTCCATTGGTGACTTTTAATATCGTCTTTCTCTTTTTCATTGTTAAAGTTAAATTAAATCTACAGTGTGCATAATAATATTTGTGTACACTAGATCACATTATACGAAAAAAATCTTTTTTAATACAGTTGCTCAAAAAGTGGCGTCTTGCAGGGACGTATAGCGTTCGGGAAGTGGGCTATTACATACTCGTGCTTTTTTTTTACATTTCCCGAACTCGTGCGTTCTCTTTCCCAACTGTCAAAATAATGCCTATTAAAAAGAAAAACCAAACATGAAGTTTTTACTAAAAAAGTTTTTATGATTAATGCAAATACGTATATTTCTAAAAAGAAGCTACTAATTTGTTTCAATATCAGACTTAATGATTTGATTGAATGAGTTAGGTGTCCGTCAGTGTGACTAAAATAAACTCAATTAAAGCCAACTTAAATAATATTGTTATAAAATAAATATGTATGTAAGTAAATAAAACAGCACCAGTACTATCATAAAATCAAAATAGATCAGTAATTCTACCTCTTCTTTTAAGCCTGACTCACACTCACATTCTCACAGATACACACACACACACACTCACATACTTACACAAACACTTTTAATCTGTACTAAGTAGTTATAGTTACTCCTTGTAGAGAGACTTCTTTCATTTTTTAGTACTGTTTTTGTTATGTATACCTTTTCTCACTTACCCGCGGAGTGGAAGCTTGGTTATCCATAACACAGGTATTCCTTGGAGCTTGGATAACAACAGTCTCCCATCTCGGCCTCTATACAAACATGTCCTTATTTTGTAAGCATTTTGGGAGAAATAAATAAATTATTATTGCTATTTATTTAAACCGAGTTAGAAAACTCTGATGAGGCAAAAATACGACGGTAATCTTCGTTTTATCCGCCCCCCTAGAGATTCAGGTATTTTACCGGTAATACGGTTTAAGCAAATTAATTCCCAGGAAAAAGGCCTATATAAGTAGGTACGTAGTTTCCATTTACTTTAAGGTTTTTTCTCCTGGAATCGGGATTATTTTTTTAAGATGTCGTAATTTATTAGTTTCTAAAAAAGTATAAACATTTCTTAGAGATTCTTGTATTAGATTTTTCCGAAGCTCTACGTCTGGTGTCTGTTTTGTCATTGTCTACTGTTTACAGTTCATATATGTCCCCACCGAGGGGTTCAAGCCTACCCCAAAATCAGGGTGAATAGGCCTTTGTCGACCACGCTGGCCCAGTGCGGGTTGGTCAACTTCACATACAACCTTTGAATTATTTCGCAGGTTTGTGCAGGTTTCCTCACGATGTTTTCTTTCACCGTAAGAGCGTCGAATAAACGTACAAATTGATTCGAAAATCGAAAACACATTGGTACGTGCCGAGGCTTGAACCTGCGAACTTCGGAATGGAAGCCAACAGCCTTAGCCACTTGGCCACCGACGCTTTACACTACTATTATAAAAAATGATGTATTTTTGTTTGTTTGGTGATCAAATACTACTGATCCAATTAGATTATTACGTAAATTGTAATAAAGTAATTCAAAGTATAAAAAATCCTTCTCCACTACAATATTTCACTATCACATCACTAGTGTAAAACATTGTCGTTTCCCACTATCTGTTTCTATGTCTGTCTGTCTCTAAGTATGCTTAGTTATTTAAAACTACGCAAACGATTTTGATGCAGTTTTTTTAATAGATATAGAGTGTTTCAAGAGGAAGGTTTATATGTAGTAATTCATGCATAATGTAGTAGAGAAACATTGATTAATGATTATTTTAGAGGTTTCTAATGTGATGTCGTAAATAAACACATTTTTTCGGCTTACATTGCAAATGCTGGCTAAAAAGGTCTACAAAAAAGTCCGCGATGGTATATGCTATACTCGTATCTAAAACCCAAAATAAACATTTTTATCCTTTACTTTTTACGAGAGGTATAGCTTATTTTCGAGGCGATTTTAAGCAATACAGCATTAATTCTTTTTCAATATATTTTCCATTTAATTTAGATCAATATGGCCCTTTACAGCATGTTATTTAAATGAATAGTTTCGAAGATATTATAGATTTAAAATAGCGGCACATAGCGGCTTAGATTTGAGCGTTGAGTAATTTTCACGTGGCCAATAAAATTATAATATGTCGCTCTTTCAAGGGTACCCTCTAAAGAAAACGTGTTTTTATATTGTCTAATGACAAAAAAGCTGTTAACATTGTAAAAAACATTCTGTAGCATATTATTATTTTAGTATCAGCATTGCACCCATGCTCAGCCGGGGCGGGTAGCTAGTTTTTATAAGAACAATATTTAGTATGCACTGCGAAAACCACTGACAAGAATTAAAATATATTTTCATCATAGAAAATCATAAGGAAATCTACTTATGTTAAGTAGATTACTTTTTACCGCGGGAAAATACCTCATTACTACAGACATTAACTAAACGTGGGCAGAATAGCGGCGAAAGCTAGTTCTACATTATAAACCTGTAAAAACATTGCTAGTTTTATCAAGAATTACTGCATGTAGCAGTAAGGTTAAGATGATTAGAATGACGTGTGGAATGACCAGAGAGATTGGAAGAGCCGCTTCTCTAAAGCGAAGCGGCTCTTCCAATCTCTCTCTTCGCTTTAGAGAAGCGGCTCTTCCAATCTCTCTGGGAACGACGGCACATTGATTGAACATACTTCATTTACATAATATGTCTTGGAAATCTTATGTACTACCTACTAAATTTCACTCTTCTTCATAAAATCGTAACATAGTGTTGACCTTGAGAGCGGTGTGCGTGAATTTCTTAGTTTTTTTTTTCGAATTTCACAACCGCATGTGCTAGCTTCTGTACCTACGAGTATAAGCTACACTACTGTAAAGTATTATTAAAATCCGTTCAGAAGTTTTTACACGAAAGAGTAACAAACAAACATCCATCCATCTTCACAAACTTTTACGTATATAAATTGAAGACAGTCTTCAAAAAAAATCCATAAATACATTTAATAAATTATTACGTATCACACACAACTTTACTACGCCCTGAATTTCCCGCAAGCGTTGCCTTAAAAAGAAAGTCTACGAAATTCCAAATTGGTCGGAGTCAAGACGTGACGTCACTTTGCCCAGTTTCAGTAACATCCCACTCGTTTGCACAAAGTAAACTATACCTACTCTCATTAGTGGAGAGAACTCAGTTTGGAGTTGCTCCTTGGATGTCGGAAAATCGGAACACATTCAGGGACGCTTTAACTCAAAGTAGGATGAAGCGGATTTTCTGCAATGGGAGCTTGGTTTAGAAGGACAACAGTATTCTAGCCGTGGACTATGTTACTAAGTCCATAGCATGGTTTCAACACGATTACCGCGGTTAACCACAGAGGGGTTACTCGTAGTAAATTTTTTTTGGATTAGTCTTTCTTTAAAGTAGTACCTGCATACATCATACATACTTTTTCGATGATTTCCTTATACTAACTGTCATACAATGACAATTTGACATGGAAACGTAGTTTTTGAATTTAATTTTTATTGTTAAATTCGATTTGATTGAATTTATTTTTGGAACTAATTAATAAATTGCCGTAGAAAGTTAAAATTTATAGTTTTTTAACAAAAGCATTATATTTTCTTAAGTTTCGGCCTCTATTGAAGTATTAGAAGTTGAATAATCATTATGTCTTTAGATTTGAGAGGATTCACCTATTCGCTGAGGAAAGACAACGAACCTCCTCCACCAAAACCAAAAGCCGCTAAAAAGGAAGTAAAGAAAACGAACTGTGAAATCGTTATAGAAGCATTAGCACAAGAACGTGAACGCGAAATATTGACTGGGAAAAAGGCATAGGTACATGCGTACCTGCCACAACTGTTGGGTTGGGTTCACATTTAGCATCAGTTATCTGCTCGGAGATATCTTCAAGGTTAATTTATCATATCAGCATTGAATCAATCGGTCGTTGGTCGCCGGAGAGTGTGTACGAGTTGGCTGAGATAGCCCCCTCTCAGGTTCGGCGGCGCTTGCCTGGCGAGTGCGAGGGACCTTTCTCTCGGACGCAGGCCGGCGGCGCGCGGCCAGTGACACAGTGACCGTGCCCGCGGAGCAGGGCCGTCTCGCTCCGACCATGGGCCACTACAGCGCCGGCCTCCTGGCGACCGCCTGCCTCTTCGGCCTCGTCCTCTCGCAAATCACCTCCACCGACAAACCACAACTTTCATTCGCAGAGAACCTTTACGTCAAAATGTCGAGCGCATGTAAGTAAGTTTACTTTTAACTGTAACTTTGAATAATAAAAGTTAACAAAGTAACACGATTTTATAATAACGGTGATGATTTTTTGCAGGTAGAGCCATTGCAGACCTAACTGGTACGACAATAAATGATCAAAGTGAATTATTGGATACAATGAGGATAGTCCAACTACAAGGCAGCATGGTGAAGTCATTTCCAATAAATGAAACTTACTCAGCACTCGTGCAACCGGCAGCATTTAATATAACACAAGAAACCAAAGTTATAATACATGGGTTTAAAGATAGCTCACAATCGGCTGTGCCATTGCAACTAGCTCAAGCTTACAACGATAAGAAGATGTTCAACGTTCTAATGGTGGACGCTGAAACAATGCTTGGAAAAACATACATTGTATCTGTACGCAATTCTCGACTCATAGGCAAAAGACTAGCAAATTTACTCGCCAATTTAGAAAATTTTGGAGCAAATGCCGACGATTTTCATCTCCTGGGCATAAGTCTCGGTGCTCACATCGCTGGTTGGGCTGGCAAATATTTCCAGCACTACAAAGGACGCAGACTCGGCCGCATCACTGGGCTGGACCCAGCCGGACCTTGCTTCACGTATGCTTACAGCGAGCAGAGGCTGGACAAGACGGACGCTCTCTACGTAGACGTGCTACACTCCAACAGACTGGTGCAAGGAATCATTGAACCTGTTGGCCATTCGGACTTCTATCTTAACGGAGGAGGGCCGATGCAACCAGGCTGTTTCATGCCATCGTGCAGTCATTTGCGTGCAGCGCAAGTGTATATCGAGAGTGTTAATAATCCAAAGTCGTTTGTAGGTGTAAAGTGTCGGAACTGGAAGTTTTTCCTAGCAAACGCCTGTGAGAACAGTTATGCAGTGTTGGGATACGGATCGTCAGCTGATACGCGGGGAGAGTACTTTCTGCGTACCGCCGCCAGCTCACCCTATGCTCTAGGGATGGAAGGCACAAAAACAGCTAAAATGTATAAAATGGATAATTGGTTACGGACACTTAACATGACTAACTTGCCATATTTGTGATTGTTATTTAAAAATATAATTTAAAAGTAAATGTTGCCATAGTGTACAAACAAAAGGTGCTATGTTTCTTACAAATATTAACGTTCGTGTGAATACAGAATACACAGTAATTTCAGTAAAATTACTTTTACTTTGTGTGGGTAGTAAATAGGTACATTAGCTTGGTGATCTAGTACTGGTGATCAACTAAGAACTTGTCCCCTATGTGCTCGGAACAATCTACTCCCACTTCCCACCACGGGGAATCGACATACTGAGAACAACTCCCCATAACATCAAAGTCTTCATGGAATACAGTTCTATCTGGAAAAATTACGAATCAGGGAACGAATTGACCAATTGGAACTCGACTCTATTGCTAAGGTGAGTTAGCAATAATCCGTGAATAATAAAATTTACGTATATTTCCCAGCAAATTAACAAATAGTATTTTTTGAGACAGTTTAGTTTCCTTCCCTTTCACTTAGTTACTAATACATGGGTAGATTAGATTAGATATATTATTATTTATTTACACAGCGACATTGTCCACTTGTTACGGAGGGATTACGAAAACCAAAGACAGAAAAGTACCTACATACAACACACAATTCAGCTTCAATTCTTCTGTTGAATTTACTCAATCGGCAGCAGGACAGATAAGCAAAATCCCGAAATATCAAAATCCCATCGAAGCCGGCGGTAAAGTCCTTATAATACACAGTCTAAGAGTCCTTAATTGTTTTCATATGTAATTCCTTTAATTTACGTAAGACAGCATAAGTACTTTTTTATACAATCGTCCCTAAGGTCGACAGGTAGATCATAATAAATTTTACTTCCTAGTTCGTTCTCCCTTTTAGTTAGTGACTCGTGGTACAATGAGTATCTTATTGCTAAAAGCGAGGATCCGTGACCGGTTTTTACTAATACTTCCAATGCCATTGGTACTTTTTCTTGGATAGAAAGCATTTCACACTTTGCAAATAGAGAAATATAGTTAAGACAGTTTTTTTTATTCTCATCTGAAGTGGTTTTATCAAGAAAAGTACTTGTACCGTCCTTGGATTTTATTTAAATGTGTGGGATCGCGACATGTTACTACATGTCTACATGCTCGCTTTCATTTCCACTATCTTTCCTTTTTTTTCCATGTACAATTTTAATATGTGTTTGTAAAACATACAGACATCCGTGGAAGTTTCAACTCGTAGTGTTTTCTGTAATTTTAATACACTTATTTAAATGGGGTGCGTCGCATTTAATATAACAACGATTGGCATATTTTCATTTTAATAACGTTCAAAAGTTATAACAAACGATAGACATACAGTCACTTGCCATAATTTTTTTAGGTATAACAATCATCTGACATAAAATATGTTTGGTATAATTATCATAAGCTATAACATTCATCTCGTCTAACACTACTTGATATAAAACTTGATAGATATAATAGTCAATAAATATAAATTTGTTACCTATAAAAATCGTCTACAATAAAAGTCATAAGACCTTAATACCTACCTACAAATAAATGTCAGGGCGGGTGCGAGCGAAGCGAGCACGGAAGTTCTACGCACCCCGACACGGATAGTATAGGTTCGAAGGGTATGGCGGAAGAGAGCTGGGCGAGCAGAGCGAGCCCAGTTCTCCCGCCATACCCTTCGTGTTAGGTTGACATGTATGCATGCATGCTTGCCTGCATGCTTGCTTGCCTGCATGCTTGCTTGCCTGCATGCTTGCTTGCATGCTTGCCTGCATGCTTGCCTACATACTTACTTGCATGTTTGTATGCTTGCATGCCTGCTAGCACGCCTGCTTGTCTGCATGCATGATTGCATGCTTGCTTGCTTGTTTACTAGCGTATACGAGTATGCTTGCTTGCTTATTGATTTGAAAGGGGCTTCAGGGAAATGAAACACAAAATAATAAGGCGTAAGGCGGTATGTGCTTTAAACATTATGCATTTTGAAATTATTTCTTTAGTGCATTATAACTTTTGAATTGTATGTCACATAAACATTATACGTATTGTTTGTTATATGTTCTAATTTTATACTAATCGATTATTATATGTTTCAACATTATTTTTTCTAAATTTATGTCTAACGTTTATTATAACTAGCGTTCGTTATTTAAAACGAAATTATGTATAACGTTGGTATATTTTTTAAATAATATGCCAATTGTTGTTATTTGTTCTATTACTTACCCATTTAAATGTGTTAGGAAAGTTAGCATAGCTAACCGTAGCGTACCACAGAAAGTTCTACTAAGTCCATATGACAAAGTTTAGTCAAAAAGTCTCTTGTAGTCTGGAACTTGCGAATTTCCATCTGTTCCCTCTTTCACAAGCACTGATCTTAGTGTGATCATTTGGAACGCAATTAAGACCAAATGTGAAAAATTATAGAATATAATACTTTATTGCACACAAGAGAATACAACAAACATAATTAAAGCAACACAGGTGTACAAAAGGCGGCCTTATTGCTACCAGGCAACCCAAATAATTGAAAATGTCGGGTGGATCCCGGTTCCTAGGAGAACATTAAGTGAACCTTGGGAAAAATTATTAGACACTTTGATACTTGCTACGGATGGAATGATAATACTGGTGTTTATAGGCTGGGGATCTTGAGAATTTGCTATTTTGCAAATCTGTCATTTTTTAAATATATTATCACAAAACCAAAGTATTGGTTACGTTGTGTTGTTGTGTATATTATATAAAGTATATTCTGTTCTCTGTAAATTTTAGTAACAGGCACTGTTCTTAGTTGCACTAATGACTCCATCTGAATTTTCAAGTACTCCACAGCATTATAATGGTGTTTTTATAATCAAAATTAATGATCTCTTTTCGTACAGTTAATCAAACCTTGATTGAAGATTAGATAATATTTTATATTTGCTCTATTTATTTTCCAATAGCTTAGGCATAATAACAGTGGTATGTTTACGTAAAGTTATACAGTCCGTCTTTAGGTTACTGATATATTAGCACATGTACCAAATTTCAAACAATAGGACCGGTAGTTTCGGACGATGATGATCAACTTCTTATATACAGATTTGAATTGCAGATGTGATTTCATTGTTAAAATCTAGTTTGTCACGGTTTTACTAGACCATAATAATATGTGTGTTTTATTTAGCCCAATACTAACCTTTAATTCAATACAAAAGGCACAAGGACACTGATGATGAATCAGAGTGTTCAAATACGGCTTTGTCTCTTCTGAGAGTAAGAGGCAAACAAGAACGGTGCTGCCTTATGTTATGATATAACATAAGAACAATTTTATAAATTACATAATTGTTATCTATTTTGATTGAGGCAGTTTTATTGTTCGCGAAATAAAAACGGTCGCACGTTTCGTCACGGTGGTGTCGTAAGCGTAACGAGGTGGAGTTGGAACCGCGACAAATGCAGACCAAATTACTGACAAGTTGCGGACCTATAGTGAAATCAAAAGCAAAACCGTTGCGACAGTCGTTAATGTGTCGTGCAATTTAATGAGCAGTTTCAAAAAGAGTATTGTTTGTTCGATAGATACCGATGGTGTAGCATATTTATTGATTGCTACTTTATTGATTAATTCAAGTCTAATTTTTAGTATTCAAAAACCTCAAGACATTTTTCTTACGAGACATAAATCGTGGAGACAACCCCTATCGTGATCGATTTTTGTAGATATTATCGTATGAATTTGCCAAACATCATAATGTTCTATGGCTGTGCTGTGTCTTTGCTTGTGAATTAAATGGACCAGAATAAATTGTCTTTGTGTAAACACACACAGCACTTGCTGGATTTATGTACGCATTCGTAATTTAATTGTTGTACTACGTATTATTAAAGCAATAATAATTTAGGTACTTTGTTCAATTAATATGAATGTTTAATGTAAAGCCAAGTTTTAATACGTTCAATACTTGCCAACAAAAACTAAATATTTCTAAACTGTTTTCACAAAATTGTTATAGGTAAAAAAACATTTTATTGTTTTGGTGATTTATTTAATGATCGTATTTCTTTTAAATTCAATTTGGTCTCCTAACGCCACTTCCCATGAACGGCCGCTTCCTTGTATGGCAAATTTTCATAACGACCACTTTCCCTGAACGGCCACTTCCCTGATCGGCCATTTGCCTGAACAGCTCCTTCTCCAGCCTAAAATATACTTTTGTGATCTTTTAAATGTCAGTAGAGCAGATGTGTATGTATTACATTTACATTAATAGAATCAATCAAACTGTAGCTGCCCAAAGGAGGCACTTTCCGCAAATAAAACGTTTCATTCAGTACTCCGTGGAATAGAGTTCATGAAAGGTCTCGTAGTCGTCGGTTCTATTAATGACGTAAACCTAGGATACAGTCAAGAGCTGCTAAGCTGAAAATGGACTTCTCACGGTTCTTATGTCCATTGAATAAGGGAGAGGATCGCGGTGCGCGTGTACAGCTTACGATAACCTTGCATTTGACCGTAACTACGTCTACGTCGATAGATTCTGTATTTATTGACATCTATTTTGTACCCTGTTGAGGTTATTGTGTTGTGTTAAACGGTACCAGTAGTAAAGGTTAAAACTAAAATTATCGCAAGAGTATATACAGACCAAAAGAGAATATTTATGAAGAAACCGTTGTTTGTTTTTGTAAAAATAACGAGAAGTAATAATAGACACTCTTTTACCTTACAAAAACAAACAGTACACTGAAAACTAAATGATCGATGTTTCAAGCATACGACTCAGTTTGAAAATAATATTCTGCACCTCATCGTCTTTGTTTGTTTATGTAAACATTTACGAACGATCATTTATTTGCAATAGATTTATAGTGATTTACCGCTGCAGACTGCTTGAGATGTAGCGTTGGTGGTAGTGATGTGCCGTTCCTTGAAATATTTCTACACTGAGAATGTTACTTTCTTTTTGCTGGCTAGTCTGTTGGATCGGTAGGGTCGGTCTGTTGATCATTGTATAAAAAAATCTAGCATTCCGCCGCGGCTCCGCCCGCGTTAATAGTTTTTCCCATGGGAATGAGGCATTTTCCCGCAGTAATAGGTAGCCTATGTTACTCAGAGTGAATGTAGCTTTCTAATGGTGAAAGAATGTTTGAAATCGGTTCAATAGTTTTTGAGTTTATTCATTACAAACATACACACACACACACACACAAAAATACAAATCTTTCCTCTTTATAATATATTAGTAGGTATAATTAGTAGTTAGTAGGAGTATGATTACGCGTCGAAAAAAAAAAACACCAACCCTGTCTTGTCGAACAAATCTAGCCAGTCTGATAACGGCAAGTTTAATTTTTTAAATATTTTTACTCTTGAGCGCCGATTTTTTGGACTCGGTGGCGGCGGCGGCGGCGGCGTGACCTTGTTCTTTCTTGACCAAAGAAAATTTTAGAAAATCAAGTAAAAAATTATGTCAATCTTGTTCTTTTCTCACAATCTGTTGTCAATCCTACATTTATCAACGACAGCAATAAAATATTTTGAGAATTTTCGCATTGCAGATGCATAATTAGCAAAATGTCAGACATGGAAATATAAGAAATAGGAACTAGTCGCCGGCTTCGATGCCGGGCATTACTTCAGCACAATAAGCGAAGGATATCTTTGTTTGTAGCAACAGTAGACAAATTACTTGATGTATATGTTATAAATAATATAAAAATAGCATTAAATAAATTATTTTTAATGAAAATGATGGTAAAATTTGGTTATAGGCGTGCCGACGCTTTTTCACGGCGGCGGCGGCGGCGGCGCGGGCTTTTGGTCGGCGGCTGCGGCGCGCCAGCGCGGCGCTCATATATACTTTGGAGACATTTGCGGAAACAATGGGAATATTCCCGGGAACGGCACATCACTAGTTGGTGGTAATTGGTCGTCACAGGCGTCAGCAGCTCACCGGCAACCGGTAACCGCCACTTGCCGCCACCGTTTCCACACCACCCTATTTAACTCAAACTTAGTGCTCCATTTAGCGCTACCTACAATAATGGCTACCCTGAAATTACATTTTGCTTTCCTTTGCAGTCTTGCGTATTAGTTTTCTTAGATTTGATACCGTTAGTTTGTTAATTAAATTTTAAATGTTGTTTCATCATCATCATCGTCTCAGCCGAAAGACGTCCACTGCTGGACAAAGGCCTCCCCCCAAGGATCTCCACAATAATCAGTCCTGCGCTGCCCGCATCCAGCGGCTTCCCGCGACCCTCACCAGATCGTCGGTCCACCTCGTGGGGGGCCTGCCCACACTACGTTTTCCGGCGCGCGGTCGCCATTCAAGAACCTTTCTGCCCCAACGGCCGTCGGTTCTACGCGCAATGTTGTTTAAATAAATAATTTTTTTGAATATTCCTATAAACGTATTTGTTTGATCAACTGTTGTCTGTTGTCTTTATCATACTTATCCGTCTGTAACTTGCTGTTTAGCCAGTAAACTAAATTCGAAATTTTGCCGCCGTACGTAGACTTATAAGTCACCTGGATGTATGGCAGGCCTAAATAAGGCGCACTGCGTTTTGGCGAGGGTCACAGAAAGCCGGTGGACACCATATTAGGAAAAGAATCCACTTCCACCCGCGAAATAACTCTGGTGGACACGGGCGGGCAGCCCAGGAGCGGTAATGATGAAATCATTGCGGAGTTGTGTTGTCTGTCTCGCAATTTAAGTATCTCAGCTAAAATGGTAATGAGTACAAAGCGCGAAAACCTCAAACAAACAATGATTATGTATCGCACTTTACTAGCAAAAGAATTTAAAAAATCTTTCGTGGGGTAGGCTAGGTAGTATCAGTTGCAATTAAAAGCTCTACCTACATAATATAGACCTCAAAATATAAGGCACCTAATTTGTTTTCCACGTACTTTCGATTTGGGTAATATCAAGGATGTTATAAGTTCTAAGTAGTACCCATCCTTGATGTTATTACTACTAAGTACTCGGTTAGTGTAATTTTGAAGTCGATATAATTTTTTAAAATTATTTTTTATCTTAGGTCAGACTGCTACAAAAGTAGGAAAACATGCAAAGCAAGGCGTTGTAAACCTTCGAATCCACACGATAAGCAGGTACATAAGATCCTTGGAAGGCACAGACAGGCGATTTGTAAAATAGGTACGCTAAATATTTAAGTAAGATTGTTTCTAAATTTAGATAATCCGTCTCGATTTAAAATTACGGGGAAGTATTCCGGCGTCGCTTTACACAGTTAATGATAAGATAGCGTGTCGACGAAAGTCAGAAATACTACCTATGCTATAAATAGATAGTAGGTACTTATAGGTAAAAGTGATTGGTCTCCCTGACGGATAGTTAAGGGTATTTGGTTTCAACGAGACACAATGGTGCAGATGATTTATTCATTACAGGATTTTCCTTTCAGATAGTATCGATTATCTTCACATTTAAATACGTTATTGAAACATAAGTTTACGCTCTCGTTTACATATTAGGCAAGCGGCATAGCGGTGAAACAATTATTTTATCCTATATTTTATCAGTTTTCAAAGATTTATCAGATATCAATAATAATGTTTATTCTGATATTGTGATAAAGTCACAAGGTAAACAAATATTTTTTTGTGTTCATGTTATCGCGGTTAAGTGCAATAGCTCTTATAAAACTATCATGTTTTCTTATGTACAATACAATACAATACAAAATACTTTATTGCTCGCAAACAGGAAATGTACAATTATATATAACTTTACTAAAGCGTTAGGCAACAGGCGGCCTTATTGCTTAAAGCAATTTCTTCCAGGCAACCCAGCTTATTAAGAAAACATTAATAATAATAATAATAATAATAATTTGTTTATTTCTCCATTTAACATTTAGCATAAGGACACATTAGTAAGTAGTACTTAAATTAGGAATTCCTTTGGTAAATGTTGTGAGAGACTGGAGCCTGTGCTAGGTAAAACCTGTATTACAGGTCTCCAGGACCCACCCCGTAGAACTGATTTCAATGGAATCTGTACAAACTTTGTAGATTAGTTTATATTTACATGTGTACTCATATATACATATATAAATATATAGTTAGTTTGGTTATAGATACATAGTTTAATATAAAAATTGAAAATGATGTTATAATACACCTGTAGTAATCATAAAATAAAGTTTAAATTCAAGTACATAAACTGACATACATAAGTAATTTACTTATATACATAATAAATATATTAACATTAATAAATAAAATCATATCGGGTGTAGATGCGTGTGTGTGATTGTGGGTTTGTGTGTGTGTGTTAGTGTGTGTGTGCCTGTAAGTGTGTGAGGGTGTGTGTGAAAGTGCATGTACATATATGTATGTTGTTGCAGGAGTTAATGTTCTTTTGAATTAGTGGTAGTTACATGATAACATTCAATATTAAACGCGGGAAGGTGCATAGCATAAAGAAAATATGTGAATATTATATCAATATAATAAAATGATAATAAAATATATGTGAAGTAGTAAATATATTTTAAATATATTGTTATAATATATTAATAACAAATTCAAATAATAACTGTTCACAGCAACCAATCCGAAAGAAGAATAATTTATTTATCAGGATGAGAAAGAAAGTGTGATTTCACTTGATGTTTGAAGGAATTCAAAGTTTTCTTTTGTAATTAAATGGTAATGTGTACTAAGGTCAATATATGGTATGGTAATGGTTGTATGTAAGAGATCGTTAATAGATAGGTTTATAACGTGATAATAATAAAATAATAAAGAATAGAGCCAACCCCAAATAATTGGAGTCAAGTAAATAATGATAAACCTGAAGCCATTTATTTCTTCAGCATTTTCTTTAGTAAAATAAATTTTATGAAACAAATATTCTTAATATTAAGATAATACTATCCATTTTCATTTGAAAGTACGTAAATTTAGTTACTCTTAATCCTTGAAGTTCTTGTAGTTCGTTGTAACTTTGATCGATGTTTTAATAAGTGTATTTTTTAAATTAAGGTTTCTGCCTTAGAGTTAAGGTTTATGCCTATGAAATTATGCTTTATTTTAATATTTGTGTTGATTGAATGAAAGATAAATAGCTGTTTACGTTTATGACGTATTAACAAAAACTACTTAGGCACCTAGATCTCGTTCAAATCGATTTTTCGGTGGAAGTTTGCATGATATATTTCTTCTAGCTTTTTTTAGGGTTCCGTACCTCAAAAGGAAAAAACGGAACCCTTATAGGATCACTTTGTTGTCCGTCTGTCCGTCTGTCAAGACCCTTTTTCTCAGGAACGCGTGGAGGTATGAAGCTGAAATTTATATCAATTACTCAGGTCTACTGTCCCTTGAAGCTGTGAAAAAATCAAACTTCTAAGCCAACGCAATCAAAAGATACAGCCGTTTATGCCGCAAATTTTCGACACTTGCAAGGGAATCAAAACCTACAGGGTGCTTCCCGTGAACTCAGAATCTTGAAATTTGGTACGAAGCAACGTCTTATAGCATAGATAAAGGAAAAATTACGAAATCCATAAATTTTTAGTTACATCACATAATATATATTTTTTTAATAATTTTAACCTTACTACCCATTTCCTCATAAACGCGTAGAGGTATTAAATTGAAATTCATACCAAATACTCAGGTCTATAATACCTTTAAGCTGTAACAAAATCAAACTTCTATGTCAACGCAATCAAAAGAAACAGCAATTTAAGCTGCATATTTTGAAACTCGCAAGTACTCGCAAGGGAATCAAAACCTAAAGGGTACTTCCAGTCGACCTAGAATCTTGAAATTTGGCATGAAGCAACGTTTTATAGCACACATAAAGGAAAAATTCCGAAAACCTTAAATTTTTAGTTACATTACAAAATATATATTTTTTAATAAATATAAACTTATTACTTTTTTCCTCATGAACGCGTAGAGCTATCAAGTTGAAATACTTACTTAGTACTTAGTTACTTAAACGATAAAGAGATCTTTGTCTTAAATTTATGCTCCTCCATCTTTCCCCATTGTAATGTTATGAATTTCATTTTGCAATAAGATTACCATAGTTATGACTCGATTGTCGTAATGAAAGAACTTTGTAAACCTTGCAGGTTTGTACGGAACCCTCGGTGCGCGAGTCCGACTCGCACTTGGCCGGTTTTTTGTTTATTGATGACACTCCGTACTCCGTAGATTTGTCGCTTTTGCCGGTGACTTTGTCTGGTTTGCTATTCTTTGTTTGCGTCGGCTCTGTGTCCTAACGAGGGTGACATTTAACAAAAGCCTGAGGGCGAAACAAGTAGAGCGGACTACCCTCAATCACTTGTTACCAAAACTCTACACAGAGTTGGGAAGTAGCTAATGAGGTGTGCCATATAGAATTTATATCAAATTAATTTGAGTTTTTGGAGAACGTAAGATACATGCGAAATAATATTATGTAAATCATAAAAACTGTGTTCCAAATGTTCCAATAGAGATATACTATATATATTTGGGTTAACCCAGAAGTTTGTCCATATATTTACGGAGCAGCATTATGTGCGTTGTCCAAAAGGGATGGGGGGGTGAGGCCGATTGCCATCGGCAGTACGGCGTGTTTACTAAATGTACCTTGTGGAGACTCCCCGTGGGGTTTTGGTCGGGTATATTTAGCATGGCGATTTCAAAATATTCAAACTACTAAATATACCCGAGTTGGGGTGTCGTGATCGCGTATATTTAGGAGTAAATGATGTGCGCCAAGTGTTTACAAATGTACCTTGTGGAGATTCCCTGTCGGGTATACTTAGTACAGCGCTTTTAACTACTAGTATACCCAAGTTGTGATTTCATAATCGGGTATGTTGTTTTCAATGCCAGCATCGTATGTCTACAAAGTGTACCTCCCCCTATAGGATTTTAGGCGAGAATAAATAGCATGAATAAATAGCATGATAAAATATTTGAACCACTAAGTGCACCCGACTTAGAATGCCATAAAGGGGTATGTTTAGTAATTAATTGTAAATTTTTACTTAAACACTAAGTATACGAGGTTAGTTAGTGATATGATATGATATATGATGTGATGGACGGCTCTGTAGCCTAGTTGGTAGTACGTCTGCCTTCGTTGCTGTGCTCTCAAAAAGGCGTCATATATGAAACTATTTTATAATTTAGACCTTAAGGTTGCAAATACCATATGATTGCAAATAAATAAATTGAATTGAATTGAATTCGAAGCACAGGGTCGCGGGTTCGAATCCCTGCCAGGGCAAACATTCAAACCAATAAACTTGAAGAAAAAAACGTTTAATGTCGTTAACCTACACGGCAGCTATCGAAACTAAGTCAATGTCATTCATAGTAAACAAACAAATAAAGAAGGACAAAAATAGCACGCGAAGCCGATGCGCGACAGAGACGATTAGAGTAACGAAAGCTACGAATTATGTTCGGGTATAGATAGTAGCTACCAATAAAAAAAATGCAGTCCTAACTATACCCGATCAAAGCCAAGCAGGCTCTTGTAATCTAACCAGGGTATGTTTAGTAAAGATTTATTTTTAAATGGTGCTACTATCTATACCCGATGTAGGTCGAGTCGGCGTGTCTTGCAGAGGTATATTTAGTAGTATAAACACTTTTTAACTTGTTCCTCCTAACTGTACCCGAAGATAGACAAGCTCGTGACGTCACTGGCGTCTCCACAAGGTACATTTAGTAAACACGCGGCAGTACGTTTCGTCGTCTGACGGCAAAGATTGGTTGTCGAGCCGTTAGGCAGGAGTTAGCGGAGTACCTCCGGCCACAACAGCTTGGATTTGGTACAAGCTTGGGATGCGAAGCCGCTATCCATGCAACGCGTGCATTCTCGTCGGAAGCTGCTAACTCTGAATGTATCATTATCAAATTAGACGTCAAAAACGCCTTCAACTCGGTCGAGAGAGATGTGCTGCTGAGTGAGGTCAGGGAGAGGGCGCCTTCTCTCTATCCTTTTCTTTACCAGGTCTACTTTTCCCCTTCCAATCTTTTTTTCAACCGTAACCTTATCCTGTCCCAGGTAGGCGCGCAGCAGGGAGATCCTCTTGGTCCTCTAGTATTTAGCCTTGCCATACATAAAGCTATATCAGAGCTCAAATCCCCTTTGAATGTGTGGTACTTGGACGATGGCACTATTGGAGGAAAACCCGAAGTAGTGGAGCAGGATTTGTTAACTCTGTTGCCGCTGTTTAGGGAATTGGGTCTAGAGGTCAATTCAGCCAAGTGTGAGTTTTTTCCTTGCAGCGCAGAGGCCCGTCCTTTCTTTACCTCTTTTCGTTCTTTGCTCCCCGGTCTGCAAGAGTTGTCCCCAGATTCATTTAATCTCTTGGGATCACCTATATTTCCTGAAGGTATCCCTGGGGCCTTTGAGCATAGAAGACGGCTTCTCTTGGCCGCTCGGGAGAGATTGAAGAGTCTCTCGCCACACGTTGCTCTCGTGTTACTCCGTATCTGTTTTGCAGTCCCCAAGATCACGTACTTTTTACGTACTGCTCCAGCCTGGTTGTGTGATGAACAGATTAGCGATTTTGATGACGCGCTTAAGGGGACTGTTGAGCTAATTCTTAACGTGTCACTCTCGACTGAGCAGTGGAGCCAAGCATCACTACCGATCCGTCATGGTGGGTTGGGGGTGCGGCGCGCGCGGGATGTATGTCTGCCGGCTTTTTTGGCGTCGGCGCATGGGGTTATGTCACTTGTCACTAAAATTCTTTCTTCCAATGGTGACGGGGTGGACATACCTCATGCTTCCGACGCCTTTACAATGTGGAGCGCGCTTAATGCTTCGCCACCTTCACCAGTTAAATTGGATAGCCAGCGCTATTTGGATGACGTGGGGCCCAAAAAGGGTGCTTGACGAGCTTTTGGGGAGGGTGGCGGGAGTCGACCGAGCAAGACTGCTTGCGGTCTCAAGGCCGGAGTCCGGGGCTTGGTTGCACGCTCTGCCTTCACCTCACATGGGCACTCTTCTCGATGGTGACTCGATGCGGGTGGCGGTGGCTCTCCGCCTGGGCTGCGATGTTTGTGAACCACATGAATGCATCTGCGGGTCCGTGGTGGGAGCTGACGGTCACCATGCGTTAAGTTGTCGTCGTTGTGAGGGTAGATTCCCGCGGCACCACGCCCTGAACGATATAGTCCGTAAGGCTTTGGTGTCGGCTAACATTCCATGCGTGCTTGAACCGTCGGGCCTGAGTCGTTCTGACGGTAAAAGGCCTGATGGGTTGACTTTGGTGCCGTGGCAGAAAGGGAAGTGCCTTTTGTGGGACGCTACCTGCGTCAGCACTTTTGCCGCCTCTCACCTTAGTCGCACAATTACAACGGCTGGTGGAGCTGCAGAATTTGCGGCACAAAGAAAGCGGGAGAAGTACTCGGGCCTTCAAAATTATTTGTTTGTTCCGTTCGCTGTGGAGACGTCTGGGTGTTGGGGCTCAGAAGCTTTAAGCTTTGTGGGTGAGTTGGGTCGTCGGCTCAGGGACAGAGGTCTTGACCCTCGCTCAGGGGCTTTCCTGATGCAAAGACTGTCCATCGCGATTCAACGCGGCAACGCGGCGAGCGTGATGGGCACCTTTGCACCCGGAGTGTCAAGGGGCGGGTTATTTGACTCATAACGTTGTTATTAGGTTAAGATTTATTATAATTTCTTTGACATTGTAATCATCAATTATATTTTTAAAATATTAATTTTTATTTTATTTTATTTTCACAGTTACTTTTAAAGAGCGAGATAGGTATACGTAACACTTTGCAATGTAAGAGCTTGACAATACTACATTACTTTGGTATATTATTATTTTAAACTCATCATCATATTTAAACATAATTTGCATGATTGTAGAGTAATGCTCAGTAACAAAAGTACTAGGACTTTTTTATTCAGCAGAAAGTAAATAGCGTGCAGTAGAGTGAGCACAGACCGAACTAAAAGAGGAAATGTTTTAAAAGAAACGTCGCGGACAAGCACCAGCGATACAAGGGTCTAACTCAATCTGCACTCGCTAAGAAAAATAAACAACATCTTAAACGAGATTTAAAATGGCTGCCGCGTGAAAGAAAGTAATACAAGAGAACGTAAGTGTTAGTTGACTAGAGCTAAGATTATATCGAGATATCACAGTCCTCGGTGTTCTAGAATACATTCGCATATATTTTTTTACAAAAAGGTAAAATCGCCCTAAAGGTAGGGTAGACCGGGGACAATGGTAACACTTTTTGTTAAATTACCTATAACACGAAATCTACTCGCTTTATCCAAAGTTTGGATCATTTGGTAGTAGGTTAATTTCATTGTCTTTATGCTTTTATCTTTGAATTACACTTAAATTGCATTTATCGTACCGAAAATCCAGTTTGAATTCGAGGGGTCTCACTGCTACTATTGACCCCTAGTGTGGGTCAATTGTAACAACATTTTAAAAGACAATAAAAGACAGAGTAGATTAATATCACCACTTTTATTCACTTTTTTGCGTAGTTTAATCACTTGTTTATCAGTCTCAATTATAAGGAAACTTGTTTTCATAAACTTATTAAATAATCAACATGAAAGTTTAACAAAATTAAAATAGATTGTTAGTAGCTTTAAACAAAATAAAAATTAACTTTAAGTAAACACAGGAACGCTTTGGGCCAAATACAACTTCTGAGGATTAATATTAGTTGAATAACGACAGTAAAACGTATAAAAACACTATTTTATTTTTTGTATTAAGTTACAATTGCCCCTGTTACAACCGTCCCTGAATTTAAAAAAATACTTAATGAAATGGACTTATAACGAACATGATTTGCTCACTAAGCAAACGGATCACTCTCAAAAAATATGCACCAGCAGGAGAAGGACAGTCGAAAATTTGATTTTTCTTCATAAAGTAAAATGTCTTTTGAGCCACGATCAGTTTTTATTCGTTTTCGAGGCATCTGGAAAACAAAACACAAAATTTAGAGTATTACCTATCACATACGACGTAAAATTGGATTGTTTTTGTTTTATTGGAAAATTTGAAAAAATATGAAATTATTACCTGTTGGGTCAATTGTAGCACGGGGTTGATTGTACCGTTACAATTGACCCCGTCCCTGCTGTTACAATTGCCCTCAAGTAGTACATTTTACAAAATATGAAATTTGCAAGAAACCTATCGAAATTTAGCAGTGGAATAATCACAATTATGGCAGCCAATCATCTTAGCAACAGAGTGATTACAATGATTTGGCTATAAATCCTTCACTAACTACAAAAAAAGCGCGTAATTCAGAGTAAAAAACTTACTTGTGGTGGTGGAAAAACAAAAATTCCCTCTGAGCACGTCTGTTTCACAACGAGCGCGCCGCCGATTGGTGAGCAGGTCGAGCCACGTTAGACGCGTGATCTGACGGACGCACACATTTAAGCGTTGTATATGTGTGGAAATATCGCCGATGTTACTATTGCCCCTTGTTACTTTTGTCCCCGGTCTACCCTATTATACTTAAGAATGCCTATTATTCTTTCGACTAATTTGCTTTGCTAATTTGTGTATTTTCGAAGACTTAAAACTAATTTATACGTGGGACACTCTTGCGGAAAAAAAGAAGGGTTTTACAGGTGTTTTATTTTATTAAATCTTTTTAAAGCACTCTCCACCAGCCTCTATACAAAGTGTCATGCCTCTGAACCAGTTTTCGAATCGCTTTTTCCAGCCTGCTGCAAACACCTCGTTTATAGTCTGCTCAAACGCTGACAGCGCATCAAATAGACAATGTGGCTTCCAGAAAGCTTGACTTCATCTTCCGGACATCAAAAATTGTATTCCTTTGAGCAGATTTTATTTACATAATGTAGTAACATTATATATAAACATGTGAAGATATTGTTATACTCTTCACGTTGGCGTCAGTGCCAGTTAATCAATTATTAACCGTCTAGGCTTGCTTTTTCATCGGAACCACATCTGATCTCAAAAGCTGCAGATCGTCGAATATAAATATTACCTAAATGACGCGGTCAGAGTATTAAGTACAGAGCCCACTATTAATGTCTGCTAGCAGTGGACGTCTTTTAGTCGAAATGACGATGATGACTGCAAGATGAAGTGTATAAAAATGTCATTACAATTTTACAATTTCATTTGTTTCATATAACTTGTACTGATATGTATGTGTAGTGTTTATTTATATATATGTTAACGGAAATGTATGAAATCCGTCATTGTATACAATTCCTAGGAAATGTATACAATGCCTAAAACCGCCCGGAAATGTGTGAAATGAATTATATTACACACATTTCCTAGGAAATGTATACATTTCCTAAATAGCAGTCGGAAATGTAATACATTCAAGATGTCAATGGGTAAGAGGAAGGAAGAGGAAGCGGAGCGAGGGGGGGTATTACAATAAAAGTATTTAATAGTAATACTCGTACAGAAGGGATATTCACCTCCCCGCACCAAAATAAGTTCCCCGCCCGATATCCCTCCACTCACTGCATCCCGTAAGCGCTGCCAAACTCCGCCGGATGATGTTGCGTGGTATTCAATGAAGCATAAAGACTATTTTTCTTTAATTTTCATTTACGTCTATTAAGTTTAATTAACAAAAAACATAACAAACATATTATATTTGTACCGCATGATTGTTGCATTACTTCAACGAGAGTCTTGGGAAACATTCTAATTGTCATTTTAACAGGTATTTTATTCACAGAAAGCATTCGTTTTATACATTTCCTAGTACAAGTTCGGAATTTTATACAATTCCTAGGAAATTCATACATTTCCTAGGATATGTGTGAATTAAATAATTTTTGAAACATTATTTCATACATTTCCTAACGAGCTCCGGAATTGTATACATTTCCTAGGAATTGTATACAATTCCTGGATTTCACTCATTTCCTGTAACATATACATAGTTATTATACATTATTTTATTAATGATTTTATGTATTGCTCTATATACTTATTTTATTCTTTATCCATTTATTATTTTAATTCATTTAATTTATTAGTAAATATATTTTACTCCGTATGACCGACACCTCTCCTCGGGACCTGGTCGACGAACAGGAACAGGATCGACTGAAAAACAGCGTTTAGCTCTCTCCGAGCTAGACTTATGCTGAGTCGAGATCTTTTTTCGCTGTTGTGCTCTATTGCATACTGTGATGTAGACGCATACGAAAATATTTTATATTTAAAAAAATATGTATATTTTTCTCTCCCTACATGTAATTTGTCGCAACAGTGCAAATAAATGTGTTTTCTTTCTTTCTTTCTATATAACTACCAGCGTCGAACAGTGATAATCTCTAAGTAATATCTAACCTCGACAAATTAGTTACATACATCTTTAATTTGTTTTGTTAAGGCGGCACCTCGAAAAACTTAAAATCGCAGTAGAGGCGTGGTTTATCTGCGCGGCAAAGTAAACAATAGCGCTAAGCGGTGTCGTACATGAGGAACATAGAAAGGTATGCTGTTAGAACTAAACAGCGTAAGTGCCAAGTTCTTGTGAGTCCATTTATACAAAAAGTACTAAATATAATAAAAAAGTTTCGTAACTAGATTTTAGTAAGGTTAAATACCAAATTTGTTACTAAGTTTCAACGTCTAATACGTTGCCGTTTAAATATAAGAAGTAAAAAAAGATAAAAGAAGGTGTTACTTTGACGCGATTTTCTATCGATAAAATTTTCAGAAAACGTGTTTCCAATCAAACGAGTATTTAGATTAAATGATCAAGTTATGTATATCTGAAAATCATAATACCTACTTGCACAAATGCTGCTAATTCAGCCGTAGATTATGTATCATCAGCTTCCACAATCGCCTTTAATTCGTCATTGTCGACCAAAGTCTTCGGACGACCGCGCTTTTTCAGGTCGAAATTTTTCAGAACGGAAGCGAGCAAACCAATAACAGGTAGTGCGTTGGTTTGTAGTGTTAGCTCCGTAAACGTCGTCGTCGATGTTGCGTGCCGCTCGTGCCGCGTTGCTGCCACGACGGTACTTATTCCATAATTTCTCGAATTTTTAACGTATCCAGAATGTCCATGATTACGAAAAAGATTGAAATGCGAAGAAAATGTTACACTAATCAATAAACAAATGACTACTTTTGGAGAAAGAATTCCATGTTTTTTAAAATACGAGTAAAATCAATTTGAATAATTAGAATAATTCTAATCCAAACAAAAATATTTTGATTTGAAATGGCCAGTACTGCAGAACGGCAATTTCATAAGCGCGTTATACTGCGGCGCCTTTTATCGGAGAGAGTGACAACTCCTTGGTAGCTGGCATTCTAGCGGAGCGTCGTCGTGTCTTTGGTGACGTTTGGCTTGACAATGACGTTGACGGCCATGTCGGTTTGTCACTTTTTGAACGGTCAGCTTGCTGCGTACCAAGTCTGAGACGAATCGCTTATTTCCGATGCAATCATATTATATCTTGAGTCAAAAAAATCGTAGATGAACCCGAACAAGCAATAAGGCCTCCTGCGCCTACAAGCATTATAAACGGGAAAGTTTGTGAGGATGGATGGAGGGATATATTATGTTAGTTACACTTTCACGCAAAAACTACTGAATGGATTTTAATGAAACTTTACAATAATATAACTTATACATCAGAAATAATCAGAATAACACATATACTAGGGGTACTACATTTCACCGCGGGAAAATACTTCATTTCCAAAGGAAAATCTGTTAGCGCGGGCGGAGGAGCCGAGAGGCGTTAGCGGAAGGTACTTCACCACCGGCACGAGTAAATAATATACATCTAGCTAGATCTAAGTAAATTTATTCTTGAACCGAAAATAATTCAAAGCGTCTTTATTGTGCGGCTATTTTCGTCTTCGACAAAGATGTTTAAATTTGATAATATGTACAAGTAAGAACAGGAAGTCGGAACGGAACATTAAATCTCAAGTTACCCAAATACGACTACAGGCTAAAGACATTTATATAGCACAGTTAAAATGTCATTCAATAATAGTCCGAGAATAAGAGGTACCTACTCAAATAAAATTTATTTTAGACGGTCTATTTCCCACACAGTGTAAGATACCGTTATTTTTAATATATTCTAAATATATTTTTAATACGTTCATCTCTTTTTTGTTTGTGTAGTTTCTTTTTAGCATACTTTCTACTCTATCTTTTTAATGGTTTTCTTTTTAAAAGGGTTGCCTGAAAAATATTGCAATAAGGCCGCCTTTTTTCTTATCCTGTTGTAATATTTATTGTGAAATTTTGGTATGTCTTGGTGTCAATAAAAAAATATTTGTATTGTACTGTAATGTGTACATCTGTGGTGTTCACACCACATTTTTCCTTCATCAGGCAGCGGCGCGGACGCGGGTCGGGCCGTAAATATCCCGCACTCGCCACCATTAAGGAATTTTTACACGGTTCTAGTATTTAGCAGAGTGCTTTAATAGAAACGTGTAAACGCTACTCGGATTATTTTACCACTGGGCTTAGAACGATGTGTCTTTCTAGTTGAACTAATGCGCGCTCCTAAATATCGCAACCGTGTGAACCAGCAGCCTAGAACAAATTAGGCGGAAACATTATCGAATTCGAAGAAACTTATTTAAAAAGTAAATTTAAAAAATCAAAACACCCGACTGCTTAGAAAGCGAACCAAAAAGATGAAAACATGTTTTTTTATAATTCCACGACTATCTATTTCGATTATTTTACTATTATTTAAGACTGATAACTACAATAGACTATTTTAATTTATAGAAATAGATGATTCCAATTATACATGCTACTATGTTCCTACATCATCTTGTTTTCATCTTTTTAGTTCGCTTTTTAAGCAGTCGGGTAAGTCGGGTTTTAGATTTTTTTAATTTACCTTCTTATAGAAGACTTTTTAGTTTTATGAAAAATGGGATAAGAAACATTATCTTCATTTTGAAGGACCTATCTAATGATGTGCCACTTAATATAGTACGCAAAAATAAGGCTAGGTTTTGTTAAAACAAAACCTAGCCTATAACTATCGCACGGTTCAGATTAATCGATACCACCACCTCATTCTTTAAAATCCGTCCAGCCGTTTGGATAATTCAAGGGGATAAAGAATACCACATACATCCTTACTATATAATATTACTAGCTTCCCGCCGCGGCTCCGCCCGCGTGAATAGTTTTTCCCGTGAGAATAAAGTATTTTCCCGCGGTAAAACTTAGCCAATATTCTTCCGCAAGGTCTATTCTATCCTTGTGCCAACTCCGCCCGCTTTAACATTTTTTCCCATTAGAATCAGAAATTTTCCCGCGGTAAATCGTAGCTTATGTTATTTTCCAAGGTCTATTGTATCTTAGAAGGGAAAATATTAGGTCCTTACCTATGAAATTGCCGTTCAGTACCAAAAAAGTGAAACAAGTTTTTTTTAATGAAATTATTATTTAATCAATCGAAGTATGCGCCGTTGTTATCGATACACTTCCGCCATTTTATAGGCAGATCATTGATACCTTTGGAAAAAAAATTCTGGAAGCGAGAGTCTATGAACTGTTTGAAGGCGGTTTTGACTGCCTCATCAGATTTGAAATTTTTTCCTTGTAAAAAGTTATCCAAATTTTGAAAAAAGTGGTAATCGGTTGGGGCAAGATCTGCGTCACCCACCATACCCTCCAGATTTTGCCCCAAACGATTACCCCTTTTTTAAAAATTTGGATAACTTTTTACAAGGAAAAAAATTCAAATCTGATGAGGCAGTAAAAACCGCCTTCAAACAGTTCATAGACTCTCGCTCCCAGGATTTTTTTTCCAAAGGTATCAATGATCTGCCTATAAAATGGCGGAAGTGTATCGATAACAACGGCGCATACTTCGATTGATTAAATAATAATTTCATTAAAAAAACTTGTTTCACTTTTTTGATACTGAACGGCAATTTCATAGGTAAGGACCTAATACTTTTTAATTAAAATACTTTTTTCCCACGGGAACAATAGTAGCACAGGTGAAAAGCATTGATGAAGATTGGTACAAAGATAGAATATATCTAGAAGTAGGATATAGACTACCTCATACTGCGAGAAAATACCTCATTCCCACGGGAAAATAGTGCAGGCGGATATTTTGATGATACTTGGTACAGATATAGAATAGATCTTGGGGATACATTAAGGTTTCGTTATACCGCGGTAAAGCAGTCATAAACCAACGCGGGCGTAGCCGCGGGCGGGCAGCTAGTACATACATATATACATAACACAGATACGCGTGTAAAACATAACCCTGCCTTTGCAGTCGGGTAAAAATAAGACCCATGCGATTCCTATGTGATCGATCACTTCCGCCATTCTAGAATATTATGACGTTAACTTATCGGATCCCCTATTTGGGGTTTATCATTATCACTGACTTCGGGGGGCGTGACATCTATTCAGGGCGCGTCCCGCCGCATTTTTCTAATTTGTGTTGAACCTTGCAAACTAGCGCGTTCGAAAAAAAAGTAGGAACGAAGTGCCTCTCTAGTTGAACTATAGCTCTCTCATAACTGACTGGAATGGTGTAAATCGGCCTTATATCCCGCGCTCGCCGCGCCGCGCCACTGCGCCGCCGTTTAATTCTGATAAATACATTTGCGTCATCACGCAATGCTCCCTTTATCAACTTTATTGTTCTCTCCGCTAATAAAGATTGAATTTCTAGAAACTTAATGTCCCCGTAAAGTTTATTTAAGGTGAACCTTTTTAATACCTCTAAGACATTTTACGACCACGCTTACTTTATTAAAATGTATCTTGTAAAAATTTTATCTTGGCGATTTAATAATTAAATGAGTAATACAGACAGATATTAACGCCTCCGCAATATCAAATTCGTTAATGTGATGATTTTACGGCAGGATGTGTGCGTATGATTCAATCGACGTGACATTTCATGGCTGGGTTGCAAGAATCTTATCGGATATTGCTTAGGCGGCGTGCACACAGCGGCGATGACTGCGAGTGGAAATTATTTTGGTAGATCGGCGGCTGGCACGAGTTCAATCGCGCTCGCGGGCGCGGTACGATTTCGCGACCACGGATCTAACTGTAACTATACTAGATTATATATTATACAAGATTACTGAAGGTAACCTTCGTCCATATTTTTAAGACTTTACATCTTTATGACCATTCATGGGTAGTAAGTAAACCATTATCATTTTTCCATTTGTCAAAGGCACGTTTTTAACGCGGCGACAAAGTAATAAATAGGGGATATAAAAAACATTAAAATGGGTGCTAAAAATAATGGGTTGGCGACTATTATGATGAGCTATCATTTTAAATATGAAGTAGCTACTAAAGAAATGAATTGCAAGGTAGTTTTTAAATTTAAACTGGCATCGAATAATTATTTGTTTTGGCAACTAAATTTATTTTCAAGCAGAAACATATGGCAGATAAAAAAAGACAAATAGGCATTTAAATATGGCTAGAAAAGTATTTTTGCAACCTTTGAAGAGCTTTATACAAAGTTTAAAACAGGATGCACAATTATTATTATTTTATATGCAATAAAGAATATTTGTTTGTTTTGTTTGTTTGTTTACTATCTTATCTTTTTCAAGCGTATTTTACTGTTACGTTTAAAATCAATGCCCAAACGAGCTTTTTTAGATGGAAACCAACAGTTGACAATTACAAATGACACCTCACTAATATTATTAGTCACCAAGTTATTATTTAAACTACCTTACCTATATTTTCAGTCGACTTGTTTATTATTTTTGCTAACCTTATAGTAGCTGCCATTATTTGATTTTTATGATAGACCCGTTTCGAGGCTTATTTATGATAATAAAAGCCAAATAATTGAAATGCCTGTAGACGTCTACAGGCTGAGATGTTGATGATGATGAATTGAAATGCTGCCAAATAATTTTTTTAGTTGCTAACAGTTTGTCGCCTCGAAAATAATAAGCCTTTGTCAAATAGATCATAATTATTTTCCTGACAGCTCCGTATCCTAACTGGTGTACGAATACGAAGCACTTATGACTATGGGAATTCAGGTCCTTGGTTAATAAATATTGACGGTGAAAAATTATTTTGTAAAATCACACCTCGAATAAAATTATTTTGATTTGATTTGTCTGGTCTAAGCTAGAATATGCCTTGTTTAGGGTCAGATAGCCGCGTGTGAGAGATCTCAAATAGGCATTTATTTAATTAACTGCGAAGAAAATTTTCCCTTTCCTTCTGATATTGTGAGTGATATGTTTGGCAGATCCTGAACGTATAGATCGTTGTGTGTATGTGTCGCTTCGTGTTCGATCCACTCCGTCCGCCACTGACCTCCCCGAATAAAAATATATCACGATTATGAAACTTTACTATCGCGGACGCCATCTCATGACTAATACTTATTATTTCTGAACCAAATCACGTGTCATTATACTTTTAGTAGCACATTGCTATTATTAGGTTGAAGCTTTATTTATTGTGATCTAGATTAATTAAAGATAACAGTTGAGTAAAAATTTTACAATTCTTAAATGTTTACATTTGCCCCAAATTTCTTATACTTCAGGCGGTAATTGATTAATTTTGTAAGTCATACCGCCCGCGTTACATAACTCTAACCGCTCTTTTGGGGGTCCCTGAAATAAAACCTTTTATTGACAGAAGATTATAATTATTAATTATGAACCATTATTTCTTGTTGAAATTGGTACCCGGTAATGTAATTGTTACCTATAATAATTTTACGTATAGGCATAAAATTAATAAACATTAGGTATTTATTTACGCATTTGTCGCAATTCTGTCACCGTTTCAAAAACAAAAAAATTGCAGTCTGCCCTGCAGCTTTTGCCACAGAAGAAAATAATGGTACTGCTTTGCGTACGTTATTAATTTTTCATACAAATCGTATCCGAACACAAAAGAACAGTTGTCCGATTTGATATAGCCATTCTGAAGCGATGCGCGTACATATATTGAAACTTTAGCTGAATGTTATTTTAGAGCCACGAATATCGAACGAATATTTGTGTTAGGTACTATCAATACAAATTGACTCGTATGATCAGTTTGAATAAAAAGTCAGAAATTTTTTTCCAGGAAACTTCTAGAATATAATTTATTTAGTTTCATAGGATGAGTTACCACTCGAGAGGATGTGTGAAATTAAATACCACGTTGTACATTTCTTTAGACAATTTTCAGATGATTTGTAACTTAATCTAGTGGTCCGCAGACACTCCGCAGATCACACCTACTCTCGTCTAAATCAAGCAGCCAATTTCCCTCTGGAGCCGTGCGTGCTCAGACTAACTACGCTTTAAGCGCTGTGAGCTTGAAACCCATTTCATACTTTGTTAGGTCGAGTTACCGCTAAACGAATCTGTCTTGCGTGGATATGAGTTGAGTATTATGAGCTGAGTAAGTACGTTGTCAGAGGATTACTTGGTGACGGAGCACAACAACCAACCACTATCTTAATACAATCTACCACGCCCAGGGAGGGAAGCATTTTACAGTCTCTTTATGGAGGTTAGCTTGTATCAGTCTAAAATGCAAGTTTTCTAGAGTTATTTATTAAATCTACGATGAGGCGAATCGAGAAAGAGGGTTCCCAGTTAAAATATTGATAAGAATGTGTACGAGAACAGGCATGACTCCAAAATAAAGAAATAGAAATATCATTATACATGTTTGGTTTTACAATATTAAAGAGGCTGAAACCAATTAATAAGTATACAATGATGCTTGTATCAGGTGACCTACTATGAATGTACGAGTCCCTACCTAACAACAAAGCACCTAATAAAAACGCAAGCTCATGATATATCTAGGTAAGATGGATTTTAAATGGAAAATAATTATCTGTTAACCAAAAAATCGAATCTTACAACAAATATATTATTCGTGCACTAAAAATACTAATCTTGCACCAAATATCCAAGGGCGTGAACCGAAGCGGGGGGACGGGGGGGCTCGGGGGGCTGCGCTGCTAAGAAAAACAAATCTACCCAGAATCAAATCGGTTGGTTAGGTTAGGTTAGACTGATGTCAATAACAGAGCGGAGGGAGCTGAGCGAGCGGAGCGAGCGTGCCGCGGCAGCGCAGCGGCCGGCGACCGCCGTAGTTTTGAATTTTTCAAAGTTGATTAACTCAAGAAGTCTCAAGTTTGCATATTTTGGTGCACAATTAGTATTTTAGGTGGAACAAGAGAAAAATTTGAGGTACGGTTAAATACTATCCATTTTAAATTATAAAGCTATTACTTAAAAGGACTTTTTGTACTATAACATTAAATTAAAAATGTTAGTAAAACCGTTACTTGATTCTTTCAACAACTAGAAAAAGCTGATTATCTTCAAATGGCTGAAGATATTTTCTTTGATCATAGCTAAGAACACTCCCGATTGTGACAGCTTGTAAACAAAAAAAAAAAGATCAAAATCGGCGCATCCGTTTAGGAGCTACGATGCCACAGACAGACAGACACATAAGTCAAACTTATAACACCCCTCTTTCTTGTCGGGGGTTAAAAACAAGGGAGTGAATAGAAGCTTACACGTGTATTGAATTTCCCTGTACGTTTGGTACACCACGGGCAAATCTAACATCGGTCACGTAACTGGATGATCCCTTCACCACTACTGGTATTGAATGATCAAAAATAGAAAAACATAACATACGTATTGTGAAGCAATAGCTGCTGAAATTTTACATTCAAAAAAAGTATTTTGTGTTGTATAGATGGCGTGTTAAGCTTTACAGGTATTTTTCCTGAAATATTCTGAATAGTTATCAATTTACAGTGGTTTTAAGAACTGAATCCTAAGTTTGTATTTTTTTATCTAACGAATACAACAATCGGACTGCAGACTTTATTGCAGTAATATAATAACAAAAAAGGAGTTTCTGAGTACAGCGGTCGTTCCCCGCAGCACAATTGCAACAGGCAGTTGATTAAATCAACCGTTTGGTGTCTCTGAGAATAATTTTAGAATATCTCATCTTACAATGCTGAATAAAATGAAATTCTCGTTTATATCTTACAGTGTATTGGCCTTTGAAGAGCGGCGTCGGATTGTTACACAATATTTAGTAAAGGAGATTGGGCAAAATGTTATGGCTTGGCCCCTTAGCCCATCCTGCCCATTTTCCTTTAAACTTTAGAAACTGGACCCGCGGATAATATACAATTTAGCGGATCGTTCAACCTAGTAGCATTGCAAACTCTAGGGACGTTCTAATAGCAGTACAGTACCCAACAATATCTAAGTTTCAGAATATTGAGAGCTCAGAGCTCAGTTTTGAGTAGATTCCACAAGGCGATACTTGGAGTTAGTTGTAAAGTCAATTGGCCACTGAGATATTGAGCTTTCATGAGTCGTCTGCAGTTTACCACTTTTCGTTTTATTAAACTTGGACAATAGTTTTTTAGTCTTGCTCTTTTTAACCCCCGACGAAAAAGAGGGGTGTTAAGTATAAGTTTGACGTGTGTATCTGTCTGTATGTCTGTCTATGGCATCTTCATTTTGATCTAGTTTTTTTTGTTTGCAAGGCTTCACAATCGAGTGTTCTTAGCTATAATCCAAGAAAATATCTTCAGCCATTTAAGATTATCAGCTCTTTTCTAGATGTTGAAAGGATCAAGTAACGGTTTTGTGTCGGGGGTTAAATTTTTTTATTTAGTGTTATTAATATACTTAATGTAAGGTCGGCGACTGATTTCTGTACTCGATTTACGCGTACCTATTTGAGTCAAAAATGTTTCTCTTGGAAACCAGGTATACCTGGTGGCAAGAAGATAATGAGCATTTAGAATCAGAATAAAAAACGGTTAAGTGCGAGTCGGACTCGCCCATGAAGGGTTCCGTAATAAAAGTTCTTGTAGCTTGTAGTTCGTCGTAACTTTGATCGATGTTTTAATAATAGTGAAAGGTAAATTGCGATATACGATTTATGACGTATTAAAAAAAACTACTTACTAGATCTTGTTCAAACCAATTTTCGGTGGAAGTTTGCATGGTAGTACCATCAATACCAATTTTTTAGTTTTATCATTCTTTTATTTTAGAAGTTACAGGGGGGACACACATTTAACCACTTTGGAAGAGTCTCTCGCGCAAACTATTCAGTTTAGAAAAAATATATATTAGAAACCTAATATCATGAAGACCTATCCATAGATATCCCACACGTATGCGTTTGACGAAATAAATGTTTTGAGTTTATTTTTAAGTATGGGGAATCCCCAATTTTTTTTTCTATTTTTGTGTGAAAATCTTAATGCGGTTCACAGAATACATCAACAGTTCTTATAGTTTCGGAAAAAAGTGGACGTGACATACGGACGGACAGACAGACAGACAGACAGACAAACAGACATGACGAATCCATAAGGGTTCCATTTTTTGCCATTTGGCTATGGAACCCTAATAAAGACGAAAGAAATCCCATAGGAGATACTACGGGGCTAGCATGAGTTTTCACGCATGACGTGACAGGCCTAATTTTGTCGTGCGGGTGCCATCAAAGTCTGGGAATAAGCTTTTTCCCGTTGTAAAAAGTAATATAGTGTACGCACGATGGATGTATAGATCGATAGTGTCCGCAAAAAAATATAAGAAAAATGTTACCTTTTCGATCCCATTCCACTATGTTTATTTGGAGAGCAAGTCAGTGCTTTACGAAACGAGGTCCGTGACATTGACGTATGCACCGGCTCTGGACGGGCCAGGCCACACTCGTTCCAGTGACCGAGGATCTACGTGTTTGAATTGCAAATATACGCAAATGAAGCTATCCGGTGCAGCGGTAGCGACCTCAAATCTATTCCTTTGAATGAACTGTTGTCTTGGACAAGATTGAAAGGTTTTCGGTTGTCTGTGACAGTTAAAGAGGTAATTACATATAAGGAAGGGTCGTTGATCATATTTATTTGGTCCCTCAAGAAAGTACCTTGCAATATCTGAGTATTGGGCAATCGTCATTTTTTTAATTTGACCTACAGTTGTGTCGCAAAACCGAAGTAAACCTATTAAGTTTCACCGGAACTGTTAAAGTGCATAGCATAATATTATCGGTCTTTCTGCGTCTAAAGGCCGACCTTTACCTGTTCCTATGATATATTTTTAGTATGCTAGAAGCAGAACGGAGCTATTTGTAGAGAAGAATTTAGTGTAAGCAAAAGTTTTGCTCGTTTAAATAACATTATATAAATAATTAACATTTCTAACGAATCTGCTACGTATAAATTTAAAACATCAAATAAAAAAATACTGTTTTTTTATTGACGAATACTTAGATGGAGTGAATGGGTGGAAAATTCTATTGAATAAAACCCAATTTAAAATAAGCGTAGGTGCACTACCTACCGTTGCGTAATATATAAAATAAATAGAAATTAATTAACATACATTCCTAAGGGAGGAAGTTCAATTTAGACATTTTAGTAAATATGAGTTACTCCTACAGATTGTTACAGGTTGTTTTAACAGTAAAATGTAAATGAACGATTCACACAATTTAATAAAATAATATCAAACTTCTAATAATTGCCGGTATACATGGCGACGGCAAGTTTTATAACTCATCATTTTATCATTCATTCATCCTACAATATGCAAATGACGAAGGCAAATTGTAATGTGCGCGGCGCTATAATTTCAAAACAATAACAGTTACCTACGTGTATGTAATATACAGCAGTGTTGCAAGAGATAAGCTGCTGTTGTGTCTACTTTTGTTTGTGTGCAAAAAATAAATAAATAAATAAATACATAAGAATGTGAACAATAATTCTGCGAATTCGTTTATTTTAATAATATTTAATATGTATCTTTAGTGTTATTTAAAATAGTTGTTTGTAAAAAAAAATTTTCTCTTATGGTGTGGAAATAATTACATTTTACAATTTATTTTATTTTATTATGTATGCTTAAATTCATTTAACTCCGTTATGCCTATTATATTATACTAGCGACCCGCCCCGGCTCCGCACGGGAAAATGGTTATTGTGGGTTATCCTTCAGTATATTACGCATGTATTATACATATAAACCTTCCTCTTGAATCACTCTATCTATTAAAAAAAACCGCATCAAAATCCGTTGCGTAGTTTTAAAGATTTAAGCGTACAAAGGGACATAGGGACATAGGGACATAGGGACATAGGGACATAGGGACGGAGAAAGCGACTTTATTTTATACTATGTAGTGATTCTGTGGTATACCACGTTGCTCGTAATGGAAGGAAATTGCAATTTGTCTTGTATATTGCATTGCAATATAGCGAGCGAACGATTGTAAAGTGACGGCGCTGTTTGTAATCTGCCGAATTATACAATATTTCGACGACATATTACCATTGGCCGTCTGTGAGAGGTTATTATTATATAGGACCTATTATATTATTTTGAAGCCTAATTTCTTACTACGTCTGTTATGTTATGAGGAAGGATACATAATATTACCTTAGTAGAAATTCTATGAATCTGTGCTGGTAAATTTTCTGTGATCTATATATTTATGAAAGCCTTTACTCGTATTACTGAGTAGATTTGATATTCAATTTATATAATGGAGTCCATATCAAGTGACCAAATTGGTTTAATATGACGGGAGTCGTCGACTAAAATCTTGTAATGGGATAATAACTACATTACTGACCAACTCAAACTGACTCTAGTCACTTGATGATTCAAATAACTCAATTATGATGTAAATTATTACCGTACAGATAACTTAAAGGTTCTTTTCTGTGAGCGTTTTGTCTACATTATAGGAACTTAAATCAACAAACATACACAAAGTCAAGTTATTTTCCTTAACGATGTGAGCTAAGGAAGCTCGCAGGGAGCCCAAACTAAACCACTGTTAGCAAAGTGTTTTGGTTAAGATTTGGTACGATTCTCAAATAAGACCGATCTTTGTGTTTAGAAGTGCATCTAGTGACAGGTTCCTAGCCTGTCACCTATTAGGCAATTTACCCGAATCCTGTGAATACCCTAATGAATTAGGTACAGGAATACGCGTGTAACATGTTCAATTTACCAGGACTTGAAGATAAAAAACATACGTGTGCAAATACCAATCTAAAAAAAGTGTTTACTCGTCGACTTCACTGAAGATATTTTAAAATAGACAGAGCAATAAACTTCTTCTAAGTGCATGAAATACATACCTTACTCTATCTCAATAGATATGCAAATCTATCTGTTATTCTAGTCCTAAGGAAAATGTGGGGACTTTTTCGTATGTAGTCTTATAGTTGTCCCACTGTTGGCTAAAGATTTTCTCTTTCCCTTTCTACTGTGAAGCTTATTAAAAGTGTCAATGTTTAGATGTTTAGGAGTTTGGTTTTTTTTTACTCAATCACGCAACAGTATTATGGTTGAAATATACGCAAGTCAAATGCGTATGTGGTACTTTGCTGCGAAGGTAATTAAATGTTAATAAACTTTTCGTCATAGCAGTCGATGTATGGCTTTTCATACAATTTCATACAAATAGTTTTTGGTAAGTAGATAGCTTATTATCTGAATCTAAATATATGATACTATTATCCAGGAGTAATGTGATGTGACTTGTGACAGGCAAGTGGCACCGTCGGTTAAAATGATTGATTACGAGGATCTGCTCTGAAATGGAGTTGTGGTAATTTTAATATACAGAAAATAAAAAAAATGTTCTTCCTTGCTTAAACTCAGCACACCAACGTGCCACTGGTGTGCTGAGTTTAAGCAAGTTTAAATTTGACAAGACAAAAATGTTATACTTAGCTAGTGTGGGGGGTGTCGTAGGTCTTTTTTAGGGTTCCGTAGCCAAATGGCAAAAAACGGAACCCATATAGATTCGTCATGTCTGTCTGACACTCTGCCTGTCCGTATGTCACAAATTCTCTCTCCGAAACTATAAGAAATACAATAGTATTAGGATACTTACTTACCAAGTTTCAATAGAAACTTGGTAAGTAGATGTATTCTGTGAACCGCATAAAGATTTTCACACAAAAATAGAAAAAAAAATGTTGGGGTCTCCCCATACTTAGAAGTGTGGGTGGGGTATCTATTGATAGTTTTTTAAAAATAATATTGAGGTTTTTAATATATATTTTTTTCAAAACTGAATAGTTTGCGCGAGAGACACTTCCAAAGTGGAAATATGTGTGTCCCTCCTGTTACTTCTACAATAAGAGAATGATAAAACTAAAAAATATATGATGTACATTACCATGCAAACTTCCACCGAAAATTGGTTTGTACGAGATCTGGTAAGTATTTTTTTTAATACGTCATAAATCGTAAACCGCAATTTATCTCTCACTATTATTTTTGAAAAATTTGGTTCTAAAACGGTTTTCAGCTGAAAGAATGATGATGTAATGAATGATGAATGATGGTGTGAGATACTTACATTTGATAATTACATTTAAAAATAAAATTATCGGTAATTGACATTATAATAATTATTATAATATTTTCAAATATTTTTTTATTATGTAGAGTAGTTTCGATGCCCAGCAACATAAGAAACAAATCCTAGTAGCAAGCTTTTGTTTTTATAATGTATTTGTAAGAATAAAAATAGATAACTTTTTTAAAGTAGCAGATTTATGCCTCGATGTTTTGCCAAAAAACATTCCAGCCTGACATCACGAGTGTTTGATTTTACAATCTAAGCGAATATGTGGTAAAGTAATAAATAATATAGCGAGCGAGTGTGTAATTTTGGCGCACGAGGTAACGCGCCTGCGCGCTCCGGGGGCTCGGACCATTCGACGGCGCGCGCGCACCGCCCCGCCGCAGCTGCTGTTCACACGCGCACGCCTTGCGCCCGCGACGCAAACATCCGCGCTTATAATCTTGACCTCTTTCAAAATGTACGTCCATTTTTATTATTGTTTAAGTACATAAGATAAAGTTCATCAAGTCTCTATTCATTGTGCCAGTGCCATTAAAAACATCAAATAATAATATCGTGCAAATAATATAGTGCGTTTGATTAGCAAAGTGGAAACTGAAATTAACAGAAGGCATATTTCATTAATTACTACATATTTTGAAACATCACAACAGTTATATACTTCACTTGACTGCACATGGTAACTTAACTGTAAAAACAATCGTGATTGGAATTCAGGTCCGGTGATTCGTCGTACTTTTTCGACTCAAGCATAGGTCAATTAAAAAAAAGTGATTGGAATTACTTTAGTTTGGGAACGTCAATTGGGGTACCTACATGAACTTACAAGATCAAAGCCTTTCCAAAACAGCGTCTATGGAACAAAGCTCGTATTTCGTTTCAGCCATAAACATATTTTCCGTCTATAATATAAAAAATAAAATTAAATATAGTCGCCTTAGGATAGGATATTATGTGTACAATGAATGATAAATCTTATTTTATTTCAAAGTACAAATTCGAATGGTTTCGTCCGTGTTTAAATGTTATACCGGATACTTGTGGATTATATACGTGGATATTAGGCTTTTATGTCTGAAGTTGACCTGTTTAGCACCAAGGTTTGTGAGTTCAGACAATTGACTTAGAGTTAGAGTTCAAACTAAATAAGATTGTTCTAAACATAGATATACTTATAGGTCGTTGATTATTTTAAACATATTGTTCGGTGAATAGAAATGTTTTTATTTGTGAACAAATGTCGCTTCTGTCCATAAAACTATAAATCTGGCATAAGTAGGCAAAACAATCTCGGTACCAAAAATTCAACGGTAGGTAAACACGCGATTAGCTTTTCCTTGAAATTTAATGAAAGAAAGGTCGGTTTGAATCCATATAAAGTCAAAATTACTTTCTGTCTGAATAGCGTACGTAGCATTGCATTCATATAAGTTAACAAAAGACTTCCACGGCTTTGTAATTTTTCTTGGAAACACGATTTATTGTGAAACCACTCCTGAGTAGGTACATTATGGCAAGTTGCGGAAAGTTTTCAGTTAAGTTCTTTGTTTCAGTTTCATGCTGTTTATATGCATCATACTGTTTTATATAAACGCCATTTTAGTTATTGGCTTATTAAACGTCTTTTTAGAATACCGTAAGCCAACGGGATTCCTTATTCCGCTCCGTTCTATCAGTCCTCTCTGTTTGTTCATCTATTTATCATAGGGAAGAAATTATTTTAGTAGATACATTCTGCCTTTCAGTTGGTGTATTTTTTTACATTATTACTGGCATTAGGTCACTTTTATATTATTTTATCGTTGATAGCTCATCCATGGATTCATATCTCATGGATTCATAGCTCTTGCGCTCTTGCGTCATTCATAAGATGTAAAATAAATTTTGATTATTGAATTAATATGATTATTTTAGATATTCTGCAGAGTATCTGAGATACATTAGAATCTTAAATAATAATATAGATCAGTAGGTATTATAAATTTACATGCGCGAAATTTCTTCAATTATTTATTGTTTAAGCAATTTTAGTAAAACATTAAATTTGAAATAAACTACTTTTGGTAATATTTATGCTACAAAAAAAGCCTTACGTACCTACATAACATTTTCAAATTTGATTGAAATCTCAATTTAATTTGCAATAGTCGTTGTCATTTCAATCAGTCAGTGTCAACATATTGATGTAGCATCTATCAAAAACACGTACCTAAATCAATGGGCGAGTTTTTAGGTCGCGGCACACAAGCGCGGTGATAGTCTGCGTGTAAAAATAGTCGAGTTACGTGGCTGTAGCAGAAGAAAATACACCGCGAGACGATTCGCGACATTTCAACGATTGCACTTTCTATTTACGACCGCACCCGGGCTCTGGGCTGCCCTGCTCCAGTTATTATCATGCACTCAATACAACATTCAATAATCTGACAAGCCTAATTATATCAGCCCCTCTAACATGCTCGGTACACGCGTGACAGACATAATTTTGTCGTGCATATTCTCTTGTTCTATTGTAGGATATTTCAATATGGCGGGTTTCTCGCGCGACAAAACTTTTGTCATAGCACTGCATGTTACAGGTGCTGGCTTATATTCCGTTTTGAAATTCAGTAATAATTAGTATTGTAACACTATAATAGGCTTAGCCCCTTAAAAACTTTCAAAGTTGGTATAGTTAGCAGCTATCAGTAAATTTAAAATTGGCGGGGACACTGCCGTGCCCTCTAATAATGTCCGTTAAGGCAGAATCCATACAAGGGAAGAAGTTATTTAAAAGATACATTTTGTAACTTACAAATACGACCTTCGTATATCGTATCGTAAGATAAAATTAAAATACATTGAGTTATATACAAATGATGAAAAAAAAATGAAAACATTTTGATTGATTTTCTCTCCGTTTATACAAAAAATATTGATTACATGTACAACTTAATACTTTTATACTATACCAACCATATAACTATACCGCATGAAACATAACATTAGCGCTTTACCGTTAAGGAATGGTCGGTCATATCACGTTCACAATAACGAAATGAGTAAAGCTTGATACGTCGAAGCGTTACCAGCGTAGGTCAATAAAAATTTTTAGTAGGAAAGTAGGCAGGTCAGTGAAGTGTGTATAGTAATTGGTGGTTGTGTGTTTAGTGGTAAGTGGTGAACGAAGGCACCATGCCGGCGGGAGACGTGACGCGACGAGCGTCCATCACTGCGCCGTCGATGCACCGGCGCGCGTCCGTGAGGCGAGGGTCGCTGCTTAAAGGCTCCCAGTCACAATCACAGGTAAATACTTCTACACTTCCTCCCTCCCATGGTCCAAGAAAACAAGGTCTAACAATTACACCACGTGACTGACACAAGCCTACGTCATTTTGCGCCCTTTCCGAACCTGACGACGAAATCACTGATGCAGTTAAAGCAGCCAAAGAATTTAGATTACACCTAACAGAATGCCCTTCTGGTAGCGAATACCCTTCAGGTAACAATTACCCTTCAGGTAACAACGCCCGTACCCGCCGGCGGGGCGGGAGCGCGGCCATAACCAAAATCAGAATTTATAATCAGAGACGGAGCCCCTCAGGCGTCGTCGTCTCTTTCACGATGTTTTTCAATATCAACGCGCTAGGGCGTGGTCCGAGGCTACCTTGAGCCGCCCCTAGACGCGTTGGTATATGAAATTTTTTTGGGGTAGAGTCTTCCGCTCCCCCGCAAGTCCGGTGAAGCTTGATTGGTCGTACCTTTTCGACACAAGCATAGGTCAATTCAAAAGAAGAAAAAAAAAGAAAGTCATTTTGCGCTGTTCATCCTTGTCTATTACACGCATTCGACAAGGATGGACAGGCAACATGACGTAGAAATGACGTAGCCTTGTGTCAGTCACGTGGTCTAATTGTAAGACCTTGTTATCTTGGACCATGCTACCTCCTCTTATTCTCAAGACATCTTCAATCGTTAACAGCTCTTATATGTCGCCCACCGAGGGGCTCAAGCCTACCCTAAAATAAGGGTGAATGGGCCTTAGGTGTCACGCCGGCCCAGTGCGAGTTGGTCAACTTCACGCACAACCTTTGCATTCCTTCGCAGGTGTGTGCAGGTTTCCTCACAATGTTTTTCTTCACCGTAAGAGTGTCGAATAAACGTACATACTCGTACGTACACAGCTGTTTATTACGGAATCATTGTGATAAAAACTGCACACATCGCGATGGGCCAGCGTGGTCGACTAAGGCCTAATCACCCTTATTCAGAGTAGGTTCGAGCCCCTTTGTAGGGACATTTCATGTCGCAGCCACCTGGTTTTTGCCTGGTTAATTAACTGGACGCCTAGGCCGATCATTGAATTTCCAGTGCAATCTAATCAATACTTGACTAAGTTAGCACTTCAAAGATTAAGACTCCTTGAAGTTTATATCACAAACTACTATTATAAAATATAACTACACACACATATATATAAAAGATGTAGGTACATATATACATAGCTAGTCGACATTAAAATTAAAATTTATAAAACAACTTAATATCAGGCAGACATATGGATAGCTTTTGTGTAGGCTCATCTTAACAGAGATAATTTTTTTACAAGTCAGAATCGTTCATTTTTAAGACAAATAATTCCTGTAAAAAAAAACCACAGACTATTAATATTGTATTAGATAATGATAATAATAATTATTTATTTGCCAAAGAAATATGGTACATATAGGTACAGACGTTACAGACGCAAAGAGAAACACATATTTCGTCATATACTTGACATGCAAATATTAAAAGAGTCATTCAATGTCAATTAAGTTACAATTTCATAAAATGTCAGTGTTAGTTACAATTCGTTATGTTAACAACAAGGCAATTAATAAATAAGTCAGTTTTACAATTCATATCCACTAAAATACTATGTAACGCAAGTCAATTTATACATAATTTAAATTGATAATTCATTACGACTTGTAGTCATGAAACTCTTTAAGGGAATAAAACATCTATCACACAGCCAGCTGAACAATTTTCTCTTAAATAACGGGAATGGTAAATTAGTTATTTCGTCTGGTAAAATATTATATAATTCTTATTACCATTCTAAGACAATTCTTATCATAAAAGTTGCTTCTCCCACACGGTAGAATTACTTAGTTTATTTGGATAACTGGTGTTAAATTTAGTGACTTGCCCTTTAGTTTTAAACAGATGCATGTGTTTCTTTACAAAGCAACCCACTTCAAATAAGTACAAGGATGGTAAAGGTAGAATTCTTAATTTACGAAAAAGTGGGCGACAGTGATCAAGAGGTGCAGCGTTGCAAATTGCCCTTACACATCTTTTTTGTATTACAAATGCATCATACAAATTTCTGGAGTTACCCCATAGCACCAACCCATACCGTAACACGGTCGCAACGTAACCGTGATAAGCCATAAGGGCTGTGTCAAGGTCAGAAATACGTCGAATCCTGTGTAGGGCGTACACGAATCTACTTATTCGGTTGCACACATTTGCAACATGAGAGTCCCATGTACAGTGCTTTTTTTTTTTTTTTTGAATTGACCTATGCTTGTGTCGAAAAGGTACGACAAATCAAGCTTCACCGGACTTGCGGGGGAGTGGAAGACTCTACCCCAAAAAAAAGTCATATACCAACGCGTCTAGGGGCGGCTCGAGGGAGCCTCGGACCACGGCCTAGCGCGTTGATATTGAAAAATATCGTGAAGGAGACGACGCCTGAGGGGCTCCGTCTCTGATTTTCAATTTTGATTTTGGTTCTGGCCGCGCCCCCGCCGGCGGGTGCGGGCGTTGTTACCTGAAGGGTAATTGTTACCTGAAGGGTATTCACTACCAAAAGGGCATTCTGTAAGGTGTAATCTAAATTCTTCGACTGCTTTAACTGCATCAGTGATTTCGTCGTCACGTTCGGAAAGGATATGTTTGGGACGGCGGCGGAACCGCGTAGTGGGGTGCGGGAAATAGCCCGTGCACTTGACAACATACGGATTGGGATGGGAAGGGCCTTCATCAAAGTAGCGTTTGGATGCTTCCTTCATGAAGCCACTAATGGAGAGGAGTTCGGTATCGACATGAAGGCCATGTACAGTGCTCATCTAGATTGATACCAAGGAAAGTAGCTTCGGCAACTTGTAATAAATTATGACCGTTGCATTTAACATCAAGACTTATTTTATACATCTTCCAATTTCGAAATATAGTATATTTAGTTTTATTGATATTAACATGTAAATTATTATATTGCAGCCAATCATACATTATGTCAATAGAATAGTTAATTTCCGTTTCAAAAGTATTCTTGTTATTACACGGAATAATTAGCGAAACGTCGTCAACAAATAATATCAATTTATACTTTATTATTTCTGGCAGGTCGTTAATGTACAAGAGAAACAAAAGCGGCCCAAGAACGCTACCTTGAGGTACACCATGACCATTGACCATGAAGCTTAGTCTTTTAAATACACATTCAAAGTACAACGCATATAGGGCCCTGTTATAAATCAATGTCCATTTATGATTTCGCACTGTTTCAGCTGATTTTTGAGCTGGTACGATTGCTAAAAAAATAAATATAGTAGAGTAGGTTTGTTATAACATTTCGATAAGATTGTTCAGAAACAGTAAGTTACAAAGCCTCTGAAGGTTTGTGAATGTGTGAGTGATTGTTCATACTTACATGTCAGGGATAGTCTCAAAATTCGTGGAATCATATTACAACATAATTAAACGGGTGTAATTAGCGATATTTTTTAATAGGTATGGTTTGCAAATACCTTTGTTTGTCCGTGTTTTTCGTGATATCATCATTTTTAGGGTTCCGTAGCCAAATGGCAAATACGGAACCCTTATAGATTCGTCATCTCTGTCTGTCTGTCTGTCTGTCCGTCCGTCCGTATGTCACATCACAGCCACTTTATTCCGAAACTATAATACCTATACTGTTGAAACTTGGTAAGTAGATGTATTCTATGAACCGCATTAAGATTTTTTTACAAAAATAGAAAAAAAAAACAATAAATTTAGGGGGGTCCCCATACATAGAACTGAAACTCAAAAAAAAATTTTAGCAAACCCATACGTGTGGGGTATCTATGGATAGGTCTTCAAAAATGATATTTCGGTTTCTAATAACATTTTTTTCTAAACTGAATAGTTTGCGCGAGAGACGCTTCTAAAGTGGAAAAATGTGTGTCCCCCCCCCTCTAACTTCTAAAATAAGAGAATGATAAATTAAAAAAATATATATGATGTGCATTACCATGAAAACTTCCAACGGAAATTGGTTTGAACAAGATCTAGTAAGTAGTTTTTTTTCAATACGTCATAAATCGTAAACCGCAATTTACCTTTCACTATTATTAAAACATCGATCAAAGTCTCAACGAACTACAAAAACTTTTATATTATGTTACTGGCTGCTATGGAACCCTTCATGGGCGATTCCGACTCGCACTTGGCCGCTTTTTCTACTTAGATTATATTTGCACGAAACTATTATCATCTCCATTTCTGCCAATTTCACGGATTATAATATTGGATGTTTTTATATTGCAAGGAGAATGTAGGAAAGGGATAATCGGCCTCAATGTGCATTATGAGGGTTTTACACGAGGCCAATAGCCGCAACAATTTACTAAGCCAATATTGGATATGTGTCGTATAAATAGAGACAGGCCAGTGCACTTACTACAAAACAAAAATCTTTCTCATTTAATTGGATTGCCTTAGTGGATTGTCTCGGCTATTTACCTCGTGTAAAACGTCCATTACTTAACTTTAGATTTTGAGCGAGCGAGCGCCAAGCACGAGAAAAACGTCTAGGTTTCAGTTTAGGCAAAAAATCTTTCCGAGGCCGAAACGTCGGGCATAATAAGGTATCGTACGTAATACATACCTACCTATTTAAAATTATCGCGCTAAGACCCGTAAACAATTGTAATAATGTATAGTAAGCGCGAAAGCCTCAAACAAACAAAAAATCTTTCGTATAGTTTTTTAATTTTTACTGGTATTGTCCGTTTTTCGTATTAATAGTAAATTTTCCTGTGTCGGTCTATCTGGTTTTCCTCTACAGGTCGCATTTGTCAAACGATTTTCGGCATATTCTGTAATCAGGTTTGATAACATCTGGCTGACTGAGTATTCATGTTCACTAAAGTGTCTTGACTTGCGGTGGCGTCGTGGGCCGGGTCGTTGGGTTCCCTCTAATATGTTTGAGCTCGGGGCGATGGCTGACCCATACGTCAACTTGTGAACGGGTGCTGCTTGGGGGGACTGGTCTGCTCTAGTCGATTGCCGATTGTGCTTGTGATAGATTGTATAGTTTAGTTGTTATATAGTTTAGTTTTTCTACTTTGACTGGTTACCTTCCTCTAATTGTAGGTATATTTCGTTTACACTCTTTGTTATATTAATAAAATTGTATACAATAATAATTTATATTTTTGCAACGCCTGTGGAGCTTCTTCCGGCGAGTTCTTCTCCACAGAAGACAGCCAAATTCTGAACTCGCCACAAAAGAATATGTAACTGACTTAACTAAGTGATGTAAATATCCTAAAGTTAAATAAATACTTTGAACTTGAACTATGAACAAAGTTTTTTTGGACGATCCAGTTTCATAATTTATATTCGCGAATTCTATATCCCTGTAGTGTAGGCACATGTTTATGTAAAGTCATATATATCATAGCTAACGTAATAGAAGCGTCATAAAACCTTGAACTTGTTATAATCCTAAGTTTATAAAAATTATCTACGACAGACACCTTGACGACATCGTTACGTATAACCTAATTAACTTTTTTTTTATTCAAAATCATACTAATATTATAAACGCGAAAGTTTGTGAGTATGGATGAATGTATGTTTGTTACTCTTTCACGCCTCAGACACTTAACTTAATCGTTTCTTTTTTTTATGTAACCTTTTTAAAGTTATCAAAACCAGTCAGATACCTACAACTATTACAGCCAAACAGATTTTATTAAAATTTTATAAAGAAATTGAGATATTATAGAATAGCTTATTCTGCGCTATACCCACCCGCGTGTACAGTTTTTCCCATTGTGATGAGAAATTTTCCGAGGTAAAAGATAGCATATGTCCTTACCCAAGGTCTATTCTGTTTCAAGTTTCATTAAGATCGGTTCAGTAGATTCGGAATCAAACAAACAAAGAATCAAATCTTTGCTCTCTATAATATTAGTATAGACCAGGGATCGAAACCGGTTTTGAAATACCTGTTAATATCGTTCGAAAAACCGATATAATTCCGTTCCCCAATTAACCGGTAATAGATGGAACTTAATAAAACAAACCAAAATCATTCTGGTTACCCGGTTTTTGATAAAGAACGGAATTATATCGGTTTTGTAATTATTAAAGTAATTGTATTTGCGGTAGACGAAGGCCAGGGCTGCGGTTGCTTTGCATATTATGTTCCCCCAGGACTAAACCTACCCTTAGTGATCTTATAGTTAGAGCTATCGTCGGATAGGGTTTGAACTAGCGTGATTTAACAAGTACATTATGAAAAACCGGTTTCGATCCCTGGTATAGACAAGCATTTAACGGGTGTTTAACAAGAGCTTTTTTTTTTTTAATTTTTAATTGACCTATGCTTGTGTCGAAAAGGTATGACCAATCAAGCTTCACCGGACTTGCGGGGGAGCGGAAGACTCTACCCCAAAAAAAGTCATATACCAACGCGTCTACGGGCGGCTCAAGGGAGCCTCGGTCCACGGCCCAGCGCGTTGATATTGAAAAACATCGTGAAGGAGACGACGCCTAAGGGGCTCCGTCTCTGATTATAAATTCTGATTTTGGTTCTGGCCGCGCCCCCGCCAGCGGGTGCGGGCGTTGTTACCTGAAGGGTAATTATTACCTGAAGGGTATTCACTACCAGAAGGGCATTCTGTAAGGTGTAATCTAAATTCTTTGACTGCTTTAACTGCATCAGTGATTTCGTCGTCACGTTCGGAAAGGATAATATTTAGGACGGCGGCGGAACTGCGTAGTGGGGTGCGGGAAATAGCCCGTACACTTGACAACATACGGATTGGGATGGGAAGGGCCTTCATCAAAGTAGCGTTTAACAAGAGCGTGTGTTGCAGGAGGTGCCGTGGGATATAATCGACCGGTGCGCGCTGCCGCTGGTGCTGTGCCACGCTCTGGCCGTGGTGCTGTCCACAGTCTTCAACACACTGCATCTCAGCCAGGTCTCCGTCTTCACGCTCTTCCTCTGGTTCTCCATCTCCGTCACCGGCTCGCTCTGGTTCTACCACAACTTACAAGTAAGTTCTAAATCAAGGAAATTTATTTTGGGCAACCAAAGAACTGTATTATTTTTAGATGGCTCTAAAGAACTCTGTACTCAGAGCCGTTAAACAGATCATAAAAAATATAGTATAATTTTTTTTTGTAAATATTTAGTTGTCTAAACTATTGGGCAAAAGGCTCCAATTTCTCCTTCCACTGATCCCGGTCTATATCTAATTCCCGTCTCTTTTTTCGAAATCTTGAAGTAGTTCTAGATAGTCGCGCCATCATCGTTTTGTACACCTTCCTCTCCTACGTTCAAGGGTCAGTCAGTAATAATTTTTGCTCATTTCTTTAGATGTACCTACCTTACATAAGTGCATTTTTTTAAATAATGCAGTTAGAGAAATAAAAAAAATCATAAAGCAATTGATTCTATCATTATTTTACGAGTACCTAATATTACTATCCATTCTAGTTCAGTCGTTCCCATGAACACTACTACATGTTGTAAACATCAGAAATCCACCTACTTACCTGTCTTACAATAAATAGATTCTGATTTAATTTTTTTTCTACACCTTATTATAAGTTAAAATAAGTAAAAAAAAATATTATTAACAATCAAAATAATAATAAAAAGCTGTAAGTTGGTACACTTTCAAGCAATAATTCGCTAAAGATAACATTATAAAGAAGAACAAACCACTATTTTTACGTTACCACCTACCTACCTACCCAACCCATATACCTCGTTTTAGTAGTAAAATAATATGTGTGATAGCGAGATATTGTATAAAGATTTAATGTTCAAAAGTGGTTCATTCAGAAGTAACAGTAAATCGTAAATGCGTCTAAACATGAAAGTCTCTTTGCCAGAGTAGATAAGATTAGAAAGACTTCTAATGGAATTAAACAATAACAAGTTAAGACCTTTTCCTGGCCTTTTCAGAATATGAGATTTATGTTTATCTTTGTTCTTTGAAATTAGAGAGCTGAAACATTGTAACGTTACGTGAAAGACTTTTCGTAATTACACATTTCAGTTTAAGACGCTTTAATAAGTACGGAACAAAAAAATTGTCTCCGTTGAAACTATTAAGGTACTTGCGCCAAATAAGGCCTATGCACAAATATGGCCTACACGCCAGAAAACACACATAAATTATGTTGAACTAAAAGAGACCTTGCGCGCACACACATACGAGCTCTATAACCCGCCCGAAAACGCGAGCACACCCGCGCCCCGCTCCGGTGCCAGTCGGGACGCGGTCATCGCCCAGACACGCTGTGTACTCGGCTCGCTAGAAGAAAATTGCGAATTCATGGTAAGTTTTTGTAATAAAATCTTATTGTTTTAGTTCCTGTTACTTTAATTTCCTATCCAATATCCTATTGACCGTTTATTTATGCTACGAAACTAAATGTTTAGCTTTTACTTTGTTTTTTAAAATTCTATATAACAAAACATGGCGCGATCACAAATATGGCCTAGGCCTTATTTGTTATCAGGTAGGCCTTAATGGTGATCTTAGGTCTCAATAGAGATACTGTAATCTCTACTATACTAAGTAGATCTCAGGTTTATTTTATAGTTTTGGCAATTAAATGGCGAGGTTTTATAGACTAGGGGAAATTTTATTAAAAGTTTTCTCCTTTTCGTTTTTCATTGCAATCTCTTCGAAATAGCTAAGAATGGTATGTACGTGTTTCTTGTACTCTTTAGAACACAAAACTGCCAGTATTGTATTCAAAACTGAACACGGAATTGCAGGTTTTTTTGCAGATTTTCTAACAATTTGTTAGACCAAGGGTTAGAAATGTTATAGTATGCTGTAAATTTGTAATCTACTCGAGAAGCCCTTTCATATAAGTTCCGTTATTTCATTTCAGATTATTCTAATTAACCAGAATGGCTCACTCCAAACCGAAACGGGCGACCTGGTCTGAAGACAACTTAGCAGCGGCTGTGGAGTCGATTCGGAATGGGCTGTCTTACTATAAAGCAGCGGCTCATTATGGTATTCCAAGGAGAACTCTCAGGACTCATGTAGCAAATGGGATAGTTACAAAACGACTAGGAAGGCATACAATACTCACTCCGGACCATGAAAAAGATTTTGTCAGGCGAATAATAAAATTTTCAGAGCTTGGTATACCATTAACGCCAAAAATGATTAGGATACAGGCATTTGCTTTTTGTACAAAATTTCAAATACCTCACAATTTCAGTAAAGAAAAGGGACTGGCGGGGAAAGGGTGGTTACGGCTATTTTTGAAAAGACATCCGGAGCTGGCGAAACGTAAAGCGCAATTTCTGAACCCGGCTCGAGCCCAGAAACTTAATAAAGCTATTGTCGGTCATCATTTCGAAGAAGTTCGGAAACTGTACGATGAGCTCGATTTACATGATCATCCTGAAAGGATATACAACATGGATGAAAAGGGTTGTAGGCTAACATTGCATCATCAGCAGTCAGTGGTGGCCGAAAAAGGTGCCAAGAGGGTCCATATGCAGGTAGCTGAACATGGTGAAAATGTCACAATTGTTGGGTGTGGAAATGCTTTGGGGAATCCAATACCTCCCATGATTCTTTTCAAAGGCAAAAGGAAGAGACCCGAGTATGACGAGAATCTACCCTCAGGATCAGTTGTGCACATGGCGCCTAAAGGTAGCATGACGACCGACATATTTGTTTTGTTTATTCAACACTTGGCCAAATACAAGGCTTTTGGCAAGTGTCTCCTAATATTTGACGGCGCAAAAAGTCATTTAGACTTTCGAATCGCAGAGGAAGCAGAGAAACACGATATCATTTTATATTGTCTGCCATCTAACACAACACACGAGCTTCAGCCGATGGATAAATCGTGTTTCAAGCCATTTGAAACTTACTGGGATCAGGAAGTGTTGAAATTCCTGTATCAAAATCGAGCAAAATCTATAACAAGGACACATTTTAATTCAATTTTGAGTAGAGTATGGTCAAAATGTATGACAAACGCAAATATAACAAGCGGGTTCAGAGCCACAGGTCTTTATCCACTGAATAAAGAAGTTATACCGGAAACAGCTTTTGCACCGTCTATTTTAACTCAGCGCCCGACTTGTCCTGAAACGGAACATTCCAATGAATCTGCAGACTCTAATGACTCCCGCACTTCGTCACCAATTGCTACCCTTCAAGAACTCCAAAATTTGATATCGTCGGAAACCCTGCCTACAACACCCAATACACCAGATCTTCAAGTACTACAAGCCTACTCTCCCACAAGCCACAAGTCAGGATTTGCAGATCAAGAAAATTATATAAACCTTCCTGGGCCCAGTGGTTTGCAGACGAATCGGAGACGCCTTGTGAATTATAGTGACTCTGAAACGGACAGTGACACTGCTACTGAAATCATGAGCAAATTGATAAGAAAGCCTATTGAAACGCGACGTTTAAGAATTTATTCATCTTCCAGTTCAGAAGCAGACTCAATCAGCATGCCTCAGCACTCTAATGCAAACCAACTGGAGCCAACTCTACTACCGCATTCTGAATCACTTCCTCGGAAAACTGTAAAAGTAAGCGCACTACCTAAGAAGATAGGCTCGACTATTGCAAGCCCTAAACCCAAGAAAAGAGACCCGTTGAACATAGGTCCACTACCTCAGGAGATAGGCCCGACGATCGCAAGCCCTCAACCCAAGGAAACGGACCCGATGGACGTAAACTCCCTACCTCAGAAGATGGACCTGACGAACGGAAGCTTGCTACCTCTGATAAGAAAAGAACACGACGCGAGCCCCGTAAACATAATTGAGATAGTAAATGCGGAGAATTTGAAAACTGTGAGAAACAAAGCCTTTATGTCTCGAAACTTATCAGACGATGACGACGTACCTTTATCACAATTAACTACAAAGACAGATTTCCAGAAATTTATGCCAACTCCAGACTATGGAGCTATTAAAACTCAGCCACGTAAGAAGGCTATAAATTACAAAGGTCAAAGGGTGACAAAAGATTTATTTAACAAGAAAGAGGAAGAAAAGAAAATAGAAAAAACGATTGAAAAAAAGAAAATAGCAAAAAAAGTGCAAACAGAAAAAAAAGAAACCAAAAAGAAAGGCAATATTAAATTAATAGATAAATCTGCAAAGAAGAATACCAAAACAGGAAAGAAATCCAAAAATAACGAAGAAAGTTGGTACTGTCATGCATGTCGTGAAGAAAAAGTGGAAGATATGAGACCATGCATTAATTGTCATAAATGGTTCCACGAGTCTTGCATTGGTTTGACAAAAAATGATTTAGATGCCTTTGAGTGTCCCGATTGTGATAATTAGACTTAAGATTTATTTTTGCTATTACTTATTAAGACTGATTCATGTTTCTTATTTGCTTTATAAAGTTGTTTTCTTTGGAGGCCATATTAAAACACTGTTAACAAATAAGGCCTATCCAAAAACTAAATAAAAAATATAAATTTAAGTTTTTTTTTTAAAGTTTAGTTCCTAATGTTGTGTTTCCTACTACAATTATTAAATTTTGTGAGAATTTTAGTTATTTTGTTTGTTATGAGATTAAAAGTCTGATTAGTGATTAAGTGCACTAAAAACAAAATATTTTGTTACAAGATTTTCCATAACATAACAAAAACATAATAAAGAATCTGAAAAAATAAAGTTTTATTATTTATTTTAATTAATTTCAGCTATTTTCTTGGCTTGAAAATAGTAGGCCTTTTTAAGTGTACGTGATTTATTACAGCCAAATATAGGGTTTCAGAAACTTGATGATTTTTCCTATCTTGTGTTATAAATCGTTCACTTTTTTTATCACATACTGCCATTAATTAATCATTCATGAATTTCAACTTAGGTTATAGTACCTAATAGCCTTATTTATTGAGATCCAGGGCTTTAAAGTTAAGTAGGCCTTATTTGGCGCCAGTACCTTATGTACAAATTATTAAAAATACATACAAACATACATACAGGTCAAAATCATAACCCTCCTTTTTTTTTCCGTTGTCGGGTAAAAAAACTATCAAATTGGTATATAAGTTGATAAGATTAATTCATTTTAATACTTAAAAGGTGGAGATTTTAAAAATAAAAAAAAACACTCTGCTTAGTAAAATTTCAAGGCAGACAGAATTTATAATGAAATACATAATTCTAAGAATGTTTTATACCAAGTTTTCATTTTTAAACATCATTAGAAGTTGTGCCAACTTTTATCTTTCTATCATTAAGACAGACAAAAAATGTAAATAGAAAATAAAAACAAGATTCACGTAGGTACCGTTAATCTGTCGGACCGTAACTAATTTTGTAATAGGTATGAATACGTAATGTTATAGGATATAAATACTTGTGTTTGTGCGTGGATGTAATATACGATTCTTCTTAGATAAAGTGGCAATAGCTTGCCAATAATGAGCTCTACCAGACGTGTTTCAAAATTCAATTTATTTTCTCCGTAGTGCTCCGTTGAAGCGGAGTTTGTTGTTAAGAGTACGAGTATACTGGGAATACATACTGGGATGTGTTGTTGTACGCCTAATAACACTAATGGGTTATAATGTCTCCACCCACGTCACTGAAACTAAGCATGCATCCCTTAAACTTAATTAAAATTAAATGACAAATATGTACCATCAGCTGGTATATACGTGAGAAAATATACTCATTGTGCTTATTCTCACCTTTAAAGTAGCCCGTCTTGTTCATTAATATGGGAACCATAATAATATAAGAGCGTAATGGTTAAATTACGAATAGATGATTGATAGCACTAAAACTAAAATGAATTCTCTTCGACTCTTCGACTGATCTCGCTTTTGTTGTAAAATTTATAAAAAGATAAATGGATTTTAAATTTAGGATTAGAGGGATACTTACTCTCAGAATTAGAACTATTTTAAATGTAAGGGTGCTTCTACACGGTGGAAGTAACTTGCGCATGTTGAGTCAAATTGAACTTCGTTTGGACACGCGAAGTACATACAATTGCCGCATCTAATCAAGTCTATATCTGTGTGACCTTAGACCTACACTTAATTATTTAAGGAATGCCATGACATGTTTTACAATTTTAGTGCTTTCAAACGAACTCATTTGACTCAACATGCGCAAGTTACTTGCACCGTGTAAAGCACCCTGATTGACGTAGACCGCAACTTTAAAATGGTAAGAAAGAGACTACCAGTGGTCGTTTGCACCCACACTCTGTCTGGAGTAGGTGTACTACTCTGTGGACTACTGCATATATCATCTCCCACACACAGCAGAAATTAAATGCTTTGGTATAATGAAAATATATACATACAGGGTGGCCTGTTGACAGACGTCCAAAAGAAATATTTTGATGCCTTATATAAAAGGGTACCAGAATTAGCCTCATCATGTAGGGTAAAATCATCAATAAAAAACTGACCTTAATAGGAGTTTATTTTATAATATTATTTGCCTTGAATATCGCTAAAAAATGTTTGAATTTTATTTATATTTTTTTGTATAGCTATGATGAATATGAATTGTCTTACCTATGAGATTAATGTGTCCGTAATGACTACCTGTTATGTTTAAGATCATCTAAACAAAAAAAAACCGGAAACGTGAAAATTTCAAAAAGAAACTTTTGAATTTCGTAGCTCCTCCTAAACTATCAATAATCGCGGAACATACATGGGGGTGATTCAAATACCCCTTAAGCATCTAGATTTTTCTTTTGGTCGTCTATCATCGGCACAATAGGCCATCCTGTATTTTTGGTACACTTAGGGCTTGCAAATATTCGAAAAAATTAAGTAGGTACCTACTCGAATATTCGTCTTCCGAGCCCCATACCCACTACTACCCACTCACTAAGTATCAGAATTAAGACTCCGTGTGCGAAACCAAATGAATAAGTAGGTAGTAGGTACCTATGTTAACTTAAAGATGTTTTGTAAAAAAGTACACGCAATATTGTTGATATCGACACATTGCCTGCAGCCATTGCGAATACATCTCCCATATCCCTTTATTATCTCCGTTATTATATTTTGCTACGATATTTTGCAATTCAAGTCACGTGCAGATATTCCAGCGAGTCCTTTCTAATGGAAATCTGTATTGTGAATAACGCAGATTTGCGTGGGCGTGGATATTGCAGCGATCAAGTAATACAATATCATCTAGCGCGATGCTTTCACTTAAAGGTCAGCAGCCGTGCCAAAACGGCGCGCCCCGTGACGCATTCTATGCTGACATTAGCGGTCTCTATTTTCTGTCTCATCCCCCTAAAAACCCAACTTTTTAACTTTAGACGTTTTCCTTTCATGCATATTCGTTTTGGCGGACGCTCAGCGGCACTCAGTTTGCGTTAAGTCTAGTGAAGCTTGATACCAAATACCTACTAAAGATTACTACAAAGATGGTCTTTGCTATTTACGCTAATTTTGACCAGCATACTTATGAAAATTAAAAATGGCCAAGACGTATACATTAATTATACTTACGAGTATATAGTTTTTCCAAAGTTTTTTATTTCCTATGTCTGATTTTGGAACACATTAGAGGACAGAGTATTAAAATGTTAATGTTGTAATAGCTATTTATGCTACAAGTGCGGAAAGTATGTGATTTCCGATGACTGTCGTTTTATCCACGAGCGAGCAAAGCGAGCGAGTGTATAAGCCGACACGAGTCGGAAATCATCTTTCGCACGTTTATCATACGATATTTTACTATGCATTGTGCAAGAAAAAAAAACAGTTATATTAAAAAGGCGTTTAATTTATGAATTAAAATTAAAGGTTACATAGCAATTTTCAAATTAAAAATTCATTGGTTTTCCAGTAAATTGGATCGTTTGGCTAAAGGTGTGTTCATGTAGTGTTTATTTATCGTTCAAATTCGAGCTACAGGACGGTGGTGTCAAATTGTCAAAATTAAAAAAAACTGAAAAGTAAAAAGTACTAGTGCGAAAAGTGCTACTTTCCGCAGTATTTGGCTGCTTAGAAAACGCTCTTTTCGAACACATGCATTGTATTTTTTTTTTATAAACGTTATGGTTGCTTAAGCTGCATGCATTTTGCTTCAATTTTATACAACAAAGACACTGAAATTAAATAAAGAAAATAAGAAAAACAAGACTATTAAGCTGAACCTAGCTCAGCAACTAGTAAATAAAGTTGAAGGTTAGCAACTGTAGGCATTATCACGGGGTCTATTTATTCCGCCCACACGCGGGGGTAGCGCCCAGCGGCTGCTAGGAACCGCCTGTGAAACGAACTTGATACTTATTCTCCCTTAATTAGAAATAACAGTTCTTTATTTTAATATTCCACATTTCACAAATGAAAGAAAAAATTTATGATACTTACTTTGAATATTTAATTTTTTTGGTGCAGAGTACATTCTTAAAAGTTAACTAAAACATTGGCCTCAGCCTCAATTCTACGCGACCACCGTCTAACTAACCTAAAACTAAAATATCTAAAATTTTGCTAGTGTAGGTACTATCAAGTATTCTATAGTGTCACCCAGGCCAACTAAATTCAACTGAGTAGCGACTTGCTAAAATGTCTAAATTGAAAATTAAAGTTGTTGGTTTTTTCATTTTATTTTTATGAGAAAGGCAAATTATATCCTTGCCATAGTTTTTTTCTTTTTATTTTTTGAATTGATCTAAGTTTTGACAATGAATGTCCAAGTCCAAGTCCACACAGGGGCGCGGCCAGAACCAAAATCAAAATTGAAAATCAGAGACGGAGCCCCTCAGGCGTCGTCTCCTTCACGATGTTTTTCAATATCAACGTGCTAGGCCGTGGTCCGAGGCTCTTTTTTGGGGTAGAGTCTTCCACTCCCCCGCAAGTCCGGTGAAGCTTGATTGGTCGTACCTTTTCGACACATACACAGGTCAATTCAAAAAAAAAAAAAAGGTCTAAGTTTGCTTGAGTCGAAAAAGTACGACAGATCAAGCTTCACCGGACTTGACGTTGCCATAGAACCTAATCATAATGTTTATAATAAAAAATATCTGAATTGGTAAAAAATATCCTCAAAGAAGTTTTTTATTTGTGTCCGTTCATAGAGAGGTATAGTAGCCATTACATGTAGGTGGACACTGTGACCTTAGGAACGCCGTTATTCCGTAACGGTAAAAGCGAATTTGATTGAGCGAATGTCCAGTAGTGCTGACTCCTGTACATCTACAAATATAGTAAATAAGCAGGAATAGTACAGTCAAGAGCAGGTCAAATTGAACCCACGAATCGCGATTCTCTTCCTTATTGAATGCTGCAAAGTTCAAAGTGTTCAACTTAATTTGAACTTGAATGTACAGTAGGCAGCACATGCGGCTGGACAAGTTGACCTCGAGAGCGCCGATATACCGTAGCAATAGAAGCGAGTTTCGTTGTGCAAGTGTCCAGCCGCTGGGGCTGCTTACTGTACCATGCCCATGTTTTTTCCTGTTTCTGTATTTTTTTAGACATTGATTTAAATCATCTCTTAAGAAACCTAATTATTACACTTTTTCTCCATATACATACTGCTATACATACATACTACTGATACATCTACTGTCAAAACACATCTACTGATTTCCAAAAATTGTACAGGTTATATAATAGTTAATCTTCACAATTTTCACAAAAATGGCCGTATTTATTTATTATTTTATCAAGGTTTTGAGGTTAAACGGGACCATTTTCATCGCCGCTAAGATAAGTCAATTTAGCATTTTTACGCGTAAAAATGGCATGCATAGAATGTTGTTTGCCTAGCTAAAGCTAAGATGAATATTGATCGTCTAAAATAAGGAACCTCAGATTAAAATTAGCAATGTCAGTTGAATTTGGCAGCTCGCGTAGGATAGCGAAGTGGTTTAGCGACGACGCCTAACTAAAATTAGAGACTTTAGCGACTACTCTTGAACTGGGTCCATTATCTGTACTAAAACTACATACAATCACTCTGCTCACTCACACTTATCATAAAATAGCGTGATTACAGAATCACACTTACCATACATACAGATGTATCGTTTATACACAGGGTGTACCTAAATGAAAGTTTCGTAAAATTTAAAGGACATGCTCAATGCTCATACTTGTTCATGATCTAAGGAGGTACCTTTCTTTAAATGTCACTAAATAATAACTCAATACAGTTTTGTTGCTTTAGCATATCCTTTCAGTATTTACTAAGCCGCCACTTGCACCCTGTATATCTGATTTATATTTTTAGCTGAGCCGCTGTAGAGGACAGATGTGTTTGTTGATTTACTGTACCCATTACTGAACCGTGTCATGTCGATGACGACGGTCGTTTCTGTTTGTATTACGTTATATATCACCTCAGATACGACCCAAGCCGCAACCGAGAGAATCTAGTCTACCTAGAAACAGAGTGTACTGTGGCATCGGTTATGCCGTCTCTTTTGCTTTTGGTACTGGCCGCAAGTTTGTTCAAAATTTAAATAATTTTCGTATGAATTGATTTTGATGTTTTAAGTCAGTTGTAACGCGATTCTTCCATGGAGCTGATGTAAAACGCTCCAGGATTATCCTGTTCGGGAGTTATGTAACGTATCGGGTTTTTTATGTAATAATAATAATGATTTATTTCACTCCCACATAGTTTTTTCTAGTCTAGGTTACAAATAATCTTACAAAGTTTAGTTACTTAGGTACGTACATATAAATGTTTACAGGGAGTCAGGAGCTCTAAACTAGGATACCCTGTGCTATGAGCTCCTGGCGACCCCTCCCGGAGAAATAACTAATAAATTTTGGGTTCAAAAAAACAACGTCAGGTTGGAAAATTAATATAAATAGGTATTATGATATGTGATATGCAATTGTGATTACGTGAAATAAATAGTTAAATTCAGTTTCAGTGAGTTTGATTTATATTGTAGGCTGCGCCCGTGCTATAGTACCTTTATCTCAGCATGTTTACGAACCATTCTCACTCTACCACACTGTCAGGTATCATCATCACAACCTTTAATCCCTTATTGGGGACATAGGGTTCGGAGCATAGGTACGGCCTATAAATTATATTCACAACTAAGCGACGAAACATACATGAATTGTTAGAAAACTCATAGGTACGTGGCCTTATGATAGCGCCTCCACTTTATAATTATCTATGATACGTGTGATAGAATCATGGAAATAATAAGGTTAAAATACTGGGTAGCGCAATAGAACGTGCGTTTATTTAGTACAGATTAAAAATTAATACAATAGATATAAATAAAATAAATTGTAGGATTTTTAGGTATTAAATGGAGCTTTTTTTTTCTAAATGACGTCCCTCTCTAAGAGTCTCCTCTAAACGCGGACTCATATTTGTGAAAACCACGGGTGAAAATTAAAACTGTGGGCCTTGATTTAGAAGATATTACTTTAAAAAATCCTTAAATGTTATTTCAACTGATTTTATGTCAATTGTATTTATTTTTAGCCTATATGCTTTATAAATGCGTCACCCTGTACTTACCTATATGCTGCAACTAGTTTATTTTGAATAAAACACTTAAGCTACCTGAAACTGTAACGTAACAATAAACATTCATTATGAAGAAGTAAATATGAAACTTTATAATGCCATAAAAGTTTTTATAACCTTAACGTAGCGTCACTACTATATTGCCCGGCTAATAAAGCCACAACGCTGCGTTCTAAAGAATTGCTGAATTTTAATTAAGTGTCATGCATTATGAATACATCCAGTAGAAAATCTTATATATTATACAATACAACTACACTTGCGAGCTTTAAACTGGAGTCACCTAAAAGGTGTTGTTTAAAACAATCTCAAAAATTTATATCAAAAGAAATTGTGGGATGCGGTATATCATTTTAGTTTATTGGCTTTAGAATGCTGGCAAAGCAAGCAACTGTTCGCAAAAAAAATACTCAATAAAACACAAAATACCTCAAAAAAGGATCCATTTTCCACGGTTCCCCATTGATTTAGCTTTACATATTAGACATTTAAGGGCGAATCGTTGTTTGTTTGATAAATAAAAATATAGAAAAATAATGTTCTTCGTAAAGGACCTGTATCTTTTTTCCATTCATGTTCTTATTACGTACGTAGCGTAGGCGGAAAGTAAATAGTTAATAATTTCACAGTAAATTTGAAATGATGTTTGGTCTTAATTAATGTTTGAGACATTATGTTTAGACTTAATTAATAAATGGAGAAACATATGAGCTGTTAACGTAATTATTATTTAATTTATCAAAATGCACACCTTGATAATTTACTGAATTAATTTAGCCTGTACTAATGTTAAAATCCAATCGGAACAGTGCCAAGTTCTATACTATTTGTTTCTGCTTCATGAAAGTAATTTTGACATGACATGACAACTGAAAATAATGACTAGAACTAACATAAGTTAAATCATTGTAGAAAAGACTAAACATACACATTTAGACATTTTCTTAATTTACGAATACAGGGTGTTACAATAATACCCGTAAAGCTTAAAAGAGGTAGAAGAGTTGCTTGTAAGGAGTCTACTGACCAAATATGAGACCTGTATAATTAAACAACCATCCATTCTGGTACTAGGTTTAATAACTGCCGAAAATGATTTAGTTACATCTTACTTCAAATAAAAACTCGTTTGGATTTGGTTCAATAACAAACTTTTTCCCTGGAGTGGGACACGATAGGATAGAAAAAAAACTAACTTAATACCTAAGTCTGCACACGACTGAATACGAAGCGCAATTTACCAATTAGTGGTGAATCAAATATTCTTCAATCAAAGGTAGAAATTATAAGATTTGTTACTACTGAAAGAGCTCAGGAAACTTGATAAAGTTTTTAAAAAGTTTTTGTTTTCAACAATACCAACCGAAATAAAGAAAAATTTCAAGCAAATAAAATGTCTTTGATCAACTTTTAACAGTAAATTACAAGTATTGTTGCTTAAGAATATGTTCGGTTTCAGAGTTTCTGAAGACGTCGCATTATTCACATTGAAAAGCTACGACTGTGGAATAATACGCAATTACAAACCTCAGAATTATGAAGAATTTGAAAGTTTAAATGGCTGACTTGAGTTGTACAAATAAGAACTTTTTTTTTTACGATTTTATTAAAATTAATATTACGCAATAATGGCTGAACGGAATAAAATGGAATGAAGTTTTAAACCATGGGACTTTGATCATATAGCCCTAAGATACTTTTATATGCCAGTGACGCCGCGGGCAACAAAGCAAAAAATACCTATAGCTTCTCTTTTAAGTGTCATTTCGCAATAGACAGAAGCCGTATACGCGCGTTATATTTAGCCTACAGTGTAGGCTACACTTCACAACTTTTTCAGTAGTTATAATGCATTTTGTGATCAGTGACGTGCCCAAAATATTCGAGTCCGGTGAAGCTTGATTGGTCGTACCCATGGAATTAGTAATAGTGTAACTATGGTAATTCGTCCATGGTCGTACCTTTTCGACACAAGCATAGGTCAATCAAAAAAAAAAAAAAAATGCTCAAAATATTGTGTTGCGAGTTCGCGAGTCATGGATGGCACGCGTGCCGTTCTTTCGCCATCCCTGCCCTACACGTATTTATAATTATCACTACATAGTATAAAATAAAGTCGCTTTCTCCGTCCCTATGTCCCTATGTCCCTATGTCCCTCCCTTTGTACACTTAAATCTTTAAAACTACGCAACGGATTTTGATGCGGTTTTTTTAATAGATAGAGTGATTCAAGAGGAAGGTTTATATGTATAATACATGCATAATATACTGAAGGATAACCCACAATAACCATTTTCCCGTGCGGAGCCGGGGCGGGTCGCTAGTAGAATAATAAACAAATATTTATCCCTACTATCTACAAATTTTGAATATACTTCATCAAATAAAAATATAATTTATAAAATATATACAACCTCCCTCAAAGGTCTTATCCTACACTAAAATGTTAAAAATGAAATTATAATCTAGCTGAAAGCATAGAAAAATATGGATTCTAATATTCCTTAATTATTAACATAAGTAGTAACATCATTTAAACATGTGTAGATTTGTTCCTGTTTTGATAGGTAACGTTTCGTTCAGATAACACAACTCCGTCTTTCTTAATTTTGTCTCTTTACGACAAGGTTGTCTGGAAGAGATCGCTTACAGCGATAAGACCGCCTTCGCGCATATTCTAGTTTTAAGATGATAGATGTGTTTCTTTATGTGTTTGCAATAAAGTGTTACTTACTTACATACACTTCACCTAGGAGTCGATTTTTAAGGATACGATATTTGAAGGGGGTTTTATATATTCTGTAAATTATCTTTTTATTTTACCCTTTTTAGTGATAGATAATCTAACCTTGATAAGTTTAATTTGGAAGAAACAAAACTTTAATTTGTTTTGTTAAGTACCTAAATATACCTATGCAGATTTTCTCACTTTGTTTCCTTTACAGTCGTACGTGTGAATTTTAAATTCAAAAACATTACTATACTTGATTGGACTGGAACCCAAGTCTTCCGAATGACAAACAAAAATAGAATAGAATTGAATATATATAAAAAAATTAGCATAATTGACCGAACAACTACGAAACCGACGCTCGCCCGCTAGTCCACAAATAAGTTCTCAATTTTCCACCTGCATGTAAGTAAACCAAGTTGATAAAAAAAAAGAATTTTAAAAATCGGGCGGAAATAGCTTATAAAATACACACAAAAAAAAATGCGTCGAATTGAGAACCTCCTCTTTTTTGAAGTCGGTTAATAATAAATTATCTACGTTAGTAGGTATCTAATCATAACGCTGTCGTTTACTTTTCTTCTATATGCCTTATGGGATTATCTAACCTTACCGCTGTACCTTTATTTACCATCGAATTAACATAATTTGATATTTAGACAGGTCTTGTCGTGCCGCCCACCTCTCCTCAAATATTTAATATACCTATGTTCAAAGGTATTTAATATGTGTGTATGTAAACGTGTAATGTTACATAATAATTACTCTAATTTTATTTGAATTTTGAAAAGATTTTATTTTTAGACGACAAAGGTCCATACAGAGTTGTAAGTTATAAAAGACTTAAGTACTACCTATGTTAGTAAAGTTGATAATGATAATTCGAGCGGACATGGATCTTCATCCAATGAGTAAGGGTGGGACTATCCATTCTGTCCGCAAGAGTGTTGGTCTGTACTGCAGCATGGTCCAAGAAAACAAGGTCTTACAATTAGACCACGTGACTGACACGAGCCTACGTTATTTCTACGTCATTTTGCCTATTCATTCATCCTTGTCGAATGCGTGTAATAGACAAGGATGAACAGCGCAAAATGACGTAGGCTTGTGTCAATCACGTGGTCTAATTGTGAGACCCTGTTTTATTGGACCATGGTACTGCAGCTAGCAAACATACGCACTGCTGCAAAGTCTTTTTGTTGTAATTCGTTCACAGGTTACCCATCCGAAGGGTAGAGATGGGCTGAGGAAAGAGAGAGAGACATCATTCCATTAATTTTTTTCGAAAACTTCGCTTGATTTTAAACCATGAATTATAGAACAAAGGAAACTGATATTCTCGACTCTTAGTATATAAATATCTTTAGTAGGAGGCGTTTCCTAGTATTTTAAACAGATAAAGTTACTAACGAGAAATGCGCTCTAATACTGTAGAAACTAAAATACAACCGGCCGTAAATGGTAGTCTGATCAGATCACCATATCCAATTAGAAAACGGTACAGGCGCACGACCGATTCCTTTGTAGGATCAGGTGTCTGCGTTAAAGTTCTCAAACCCACCTGCCAAGCAAGAGTGACATCATACAGTTTTTAACATAAGAAAAAAATTGATAAATTTTAATTTTGAGATTTTAACCTATGTTCCTTAGGGAGAGTTGTTCAGTTTCATGAGTATTACTAATATGTTGCGAATAAAAAACCACATAAAGTTGAAAAGAAATAGCGCTTCTCAGTTAATTCTTAAAGATGAAATTAAAATGTCAGTCAACCACAATCGTTAAATGTGTTCAGTGTTCACATCATGATAATAATAGGATAATGTATAAGCACGTCGTGAAAAATTACTTATATGATCTGCCTAGGAATATCATAATCTGACGAATTAAATGATCGGGTATGACCACACTCTGTTAAGGTTGTATCTTATATAAATACGTTAATAGATATAGTGTTATGCTAGTTCCGTGCCATTCTCTTATACAACCTATAGCAAGACGCAGTTTAAAAGTAGGGTAATGGGTATTCTTATGCGCTCACGAGAGACACTAGTTTTAATATTGCTTTACATTTCTACTGTTTGTTATATGCGCGTGTTTCTGCTACAAATCCTTTCTTCTTCATGTTGGGTCTCCATCCCGGAGGACGGCAATACCATTTTGCACCTCTAAAATCATAGACTGAAGGTGCGAACCCACAGACGCGGGAAAACTCGGGTTGCGAGACGATATCCGAGTTTATATGCAGCCTGTGGCAAAGACTGCGCCCGCTTATATGAATTGTATATAATGAGGTTATAAGTTGACAGTTAAAATTTTTAAGGATAAAATTATTTTCTTCTTCTTAGAGCGTTAAAATAAAAGCTTTTTTAAAAAAGTTTTTTTGCATTTCATTTATTCTTTACTTTTTAGTTATCGCACGTTACATTATTTTTCGAGTTACTCTTAACGAGCCCTTTCATTTGATACCCATATTGTAGAAAGTGCATTAAAAATAACTACTCCGCCATCTTGGATAGCCCGCCATATTGGATTTAGAATGACGTCACAAACCATATCGTGCATTGTCACCTAAACTTAACGTGTATACAAAATTTCAGCTCAATCGGTTGAAGATATCTACTTCAAAATTGAGTTCAAAGATTCCACCCGAACAAACATACATACATAGATTGCAAGTTAAATAAAAGCTTTTAAAAATAACTTGAATATACTCGTATATAATTTGTATGAATTTTCACACACTGTGCTGGGCTAGCCGCTTCGAGCCGCATAGTGCGCGGATGTATAAGAATTGTATTGAAGCCATATTATTATATTATTTACCGCCCGCCCCGACACGCTGCTACGACCCGGCATAATTTGCTTGAACCCATGGTCTCAGAAAACAAGGTTTTGCATTCGGACCACGTGACTTTACACAAGCCTACGTCATCATGCTGTTCATCCTTGTCGTATGCGTGTTAATAGACAAGGATGAACAGCATGATGACATAGGCTTGTGTCAAGTCACGTGGTCCGAATGCAAGACCTTGTTTTCTTAGACCACGCTCGAACCTTAGGACGTAGTACTATTATATATTCTGTGCCTTAGGTGGCCATTACACGGTCAATCTGGATCGAGATCTAACCTGGTCACGGATCGCAATGGATTTAAAAATATCTAAATAATACGTAATCCGATGGCGCGATCTTTCAGTCTAATACATTACACAGTCAATCTGGATAAAAATCACTGATCACGATCTAAACTGACAATGTATTGGGGATATAGCGAATGGGAAGGCTAGTAGCAGTAGTAACGCAGCCAGCGGTCGGGACCCCTTGCTCGATGCTCTGAATAAAATATTTACCCGCCAGTTATCCAGTTATTACGGCGGACATCAATCAACCTGTCATCGCCTATTTTCGCCGAAAACTTAATTTCGTCGCTTGCTTCTAATATAACATTATTATTTATATCTTTACGCTTACTGATCACAAGAATATTTAAATAGTTAGGTATTTATGTTGGTACGTGTTTTTGATTCACTTAGGTAGTTGTATACCGACCATTTATTATATTTTAATTACATACTAAGTATTTAGTTTAGTTTAGTTTAGTAGTATAGTTTAGTTTAGTTTTTCCTGTTAAATAAAATGTTAAATGTTGATGAAACTTGTTAAATGAAAAATTATTTCATAAGATTTTGTTTTACATTATGAAGCGGATTATTAATAAAACCGTGAATCAACACCTTGTATTTTGACAGGTAACAGCGGCGGGAAAAGCTGTCCTAGTGACAGGCTGTGACAATGTGCTGGGTAATGCCCTAGCGAGGAAACTGGACGACCTGGGTTACCACGTGTTTGCCGGCTTCCAGAGCAAGGCGGGCAACATCGACGCAGACATGCTCAAAGAAGACTGCTCAGGAAGACTGCACACGCTGCAACTGGATATCACGTCAGAAACTCAGGTAAACACTTATCCTGTTACTACACGGATTCTCACTTCATAAAATCTAAGCAAATCTAGTACTCGTCGTTCCCGTACTATTCACGTTTCAAACTGACATCGAGAAAAGATAAATTAAAAAGAGAACCGATACGAGGTATCAAATGTCAAACTTATATTGCAAGATCTTATTATGTACTCGTACCATTTACTGATTTAAATGCTAATTAATAAATATGAATCCTAATGAAACTCCCTAGTTGCCAATATTGTACCAAGTCTAAGGTTGCCTGAAAAATTGCTTACCTTAACAATAAGATCGCAAACTTATACTCTTTATGTTTTGACTATAGATTTATAGGCAGTTTTTTCGCAATATGAATGAACAGTAAAATATCACCTATTTATTTGTAAATTAATTACTGTAGTATTGTAGACTTGTTTATTCGTCAAAATTTGAGACATGAGCCATGCTTGGTTTGAGTTGAACAACACTTTTTAACTTCTGACGTTATTAATAAATGAATAAATGACATTGAGTAATTAATTTCGTATTAAAATTCTCACAACACATTTAGGTAAATGCCCTCATGACACTACGACACCATAGTCAATTATGGCAATTAAGTAAAATCGTCCGTAAGCAATTACTATTTATCACATAACAAATACATGTATTACTAATATTATAAAGAGGAAAGATTTGTAGGAATTTCGTGTGTGTGTGTGTGTATGTAATTAATAAACTCAGAAACTACTTAACCGATTTCAAAAAATTTTTCACTATTAGAAAGCTATTCACCCTAAGTAACATAGGCTACCTTTTACCGCGGAAAATGCCTCATTCCCACGGGAAAAACTGTTAGCGCGGGCGGAGCGTCGGAAAGCTAGTTTATCTATAATTAATTATATAACTCTCACCTTTTTATGTTCTTAGTTACAAAATTTTTCGCTTGAAATCACATAATATTCCCTTGTTATAAATTAGTATTAGCAGTTCTCTTTTTAATTTGTTACATTAAATGAACAGGGTACAAAGTTCAAGTTCCTGAATATATTTTTTTCCATTTCACATTTTCGGGTTGCAAAATTAAAATATTTTACCGCTCGCAGCAAACCCCAATTTGCGGATTGTATCTCCTCTAAATTAATTTAGGTGGATAACAAAAAGAAAATGTAAGCTTCGCGTTCCCAAGGAGACCGCCCACGCACCGCCCAAAGGAGCCTGGATTCCTTTTTCATACCACTGCACATACATAGAAGTCACAAGCTTCCCGCCGCGGCTCCGCCTGCGTCAATAGTTTTTCCCATGGGAATGAAGTACTTCCGCAAGGTCTATTCTATTTTTGTGCCAACTCCGCCCGCTTTAAATTTTTTTCCCATGGGAATGATAAATTTTCCCGCGGTAAATCGTAGCCTATGTTCTTTCCTAAAGTCTATTATATCTTTGTGCCAAGTTTTACTAGAATCGGTCCAGTAGTTTCGGAGTCCATTCAATTATTTAGGAATATTTTAGGTATTTTTTACACCTTGGGTAACATTATTGATGTTTTAGTAAGGACCCCCCTTATTTTTTTGTAAATAAAATGTAGACTTTGTTATTCAGCGTGAATGTAGCTTTCTAATGGTGAAAGAATTTTTGAAATCGGCACACTAGTTTTTGAGTTTATTCATTACAAACACACACACACACACACACACACACACACACACACACACATACACACACACCCACACACACATAAAATACAAATCTTTGCTCTTTATAATATTAGTATAGATGACGGAAGAGGCGTATGTATGTATGGCGTTAGTATAAGCCGGGCTGGTGTGGTGGGAATATCAAAAAATACATATTTTTGTCATTTTGATTTGCGTTTACCGACCTTTTCGAAATATTATTATTTTGCTGAGCATTTTTTTCTTCGTACAGATTTACCTACTGTTCCATACATGAAAGAAAAAAAAAACGCGCCCAGATATTTTCTTCCTTTATGGTTCCATACATCTGGCTCGGCCCGACATAATAATATGCTTGTGCCATCCATTGAAACATATTTTTATTCTATAAGGCGGAAAATACCTCAATTGTTAAACATCAAAAATTTCCACTAAAAATTACATTTTTATGTTTTACTTCTGTCTTTATGTTTTTGATAATGTGAACGACCTCAGAGAATAATATTTTTGTTTGTACAAATATCGACGCAGATTATTTTACACTTTCTGTCGCAATTTAGTTAAGATTAATTGCTGAAATTTCGAAGGACCGAAGAACCCCGAAGTTCAAAGCGGCCGCTGAAATTCTTTCCAAGTCACTGTTAATTGAGTTTGTTATCGTTTTGTCTCAATTTATCTGCGACGAAGTGAATGTTCTATTTTTAGATTGGTTGTAATGTAGGACAAAGTGCTGCCTTCAAATTAAATATTAAAGAGTGCCCACAGGTAAGCATGAATGAAAGAGACCCTTCTCAAAATTTTAAGTGCGTGATTTGTTCTAGCTAGACTAGAGCAAAACATTTTTAAAATTTATAAACCATAACAAGTATTAAGTTGTAGTTGTTGGTTATTACGTCATTAAGGCTTACTTTTATATGCAGATTGACGTAGAACGAACACACGAAAAGTAAACTTTGCATAATTAAAGGCCGCGCCACATGACGACAATCATTTCCTAAACAATTTACCTACATAGGTGGAGTCATTATAACTGATTAAATTTTTGTCACGAAATGTTGTTTAGTACCTGTCGTCAATTATATGTTTTTTCTTAACTATCGAATCTTCAAAAACAAAACAGGAAATGCTATCGTTATCTATTTTTCAACGGTGTTTATTTAATTAAGTGCTTTATAACATTAAAAATATACTTTTTGTTACATTTTTCATACGATTATCGGACTTCAAACGCATCCATCTATCTATACTAAATTACAAACAATCAATAAGTTCAAAATATAGTAGTGTTTATGAATATTTACCTAAAAGAGAACAGATCCATAGAAAGAAATATTATTGCTTGAGTATCAGGCATTCATTATTTATTTATTTATAATTCGCCAGTGGACATCACATAGAGTTTGTAATAAAAAAAATATTAGCGATTGAATGAATATCGTTGCTAGTGCTGTAATCTGTTGACATTCTGAGCTACCTTCGCCTGACCGTTTCAGATCTTGTCAGCTTCGTTGTACATCGTGGACCATCTACCAGAGGGCGCGCAGGGCCTGTGGGCAATCATAAACTGCGAGTCTTGGTGCGCGCTCGGCGAACTAGAGTGGGTCCCGTTCTCAGTGATTCGCCGCGCGATGGAAGTCAACCTTCTAGGTAAGTCTACGGAGCTACGACACGAACCGCCCGGCCCGCTACGATTAGAACACGCTACGCTTTTGCTACGAAGGTTGTTTTAGAAGTTTCCCAGAGATGGCGTTTGCTTTATTTCTAGGATAATTCAATTACGCTGCCCTTCACTTTTTAGAACCCTATAGAAGTACATATTAATAAAATAATAGTTAAGCGTTAGTCCTGAATTCTTTACTCTTATACTCATAGTTCTCCGTACAGCTAGAGCTCCCATTCACATTTTAACTATGTTGAAAATCTATGTTGAAAACAAACATCTATGTTGAAATTTCTGGTTTTCTACTTAATGACCTCGGGATGAAATGTAAATATTTACCTATGATTAATGCCTTCTGTCTGGCTGACAACCTTTTGAAAATATCTCCATTTAATTTTGTCTTGGTACATAAAATTTTAATGTGCTTTCGTGTTCAGATATTGTACTTCCAAAATTCAATTACCGTATCTTCTCGTTCCTAAAATGAAAGTTTCATCAAACATGCACTTGCGTAAAGTGTAGGCGACTATACAGACTACGTACGATGTAATACGTAATATCTAATATATGTATAATATTTTATTGTGTATTCGAATCATCAAATAATGTTAGTTCAACCGTGAGGATAAAGACTTTAGATTTTAGTTTTTTTATATACAGGACATCCCACGGCTATTGCCACATGGAGGGAAAGTACCTTAAATATTGTAGAAAGAACATTTTACTGAAAGAAAACTTTATTTTAATTCTAAAAACTATTAAAACTGCATTTATATTTTTTTTTTGTAATTACATGGTTAAACCGGGAATCGAACCCGCTACACGAGAAAAAAAATACCCTGTTAAACCCTTAATAGGCAAAGCCTGTATCGTGTATCGTGAGCTCAAAAATGATTTACATTGATAGGATTGCGCCAACACGTAAAATCATTTATTAAGAAAAAAACTGAAATATCTAATTATCATCCTTTCTTATTTTTCTCTTTAACACTTTATTTCTTAGTAGGTATAATGTTTAATTTTTGTTGCTCGAAATGTACGATGCATGCCAAAAATACAATATTCACTTTAAGAATTCACAAAAATCCGAAATACGTTTACAACTACTTTATAATTAAACGTGATATAAAAAAATTACAACAGCGGACTTTGCACTGGGAATGAACTTGTATTATACCGTATAGCAAAAGTTCAGAAACTCATTGGTAACAAAGAACAATTCCACTGATTGAAAAACTGCAGGATTTAAAAAAACTGAATACATTAAATATAATTAATTATGTATATTGTGTATTGTAAGTGACCATGATGGATGAGTATGTTGCTTTTCAAAATGAAAAAGAACCAATATACTATACTACGAGTATAATAACGGCTAACGTATTTGTCTTTATAAATGCAGTGGGGTCTGGGGTTTAAATTGAATAATGGAAGCGTTGTCTTTAGGGACCATTACCAAACGACGACTACGACGACGATATTTTGTTGAAACAGCAACACCACTTATTCCTTAGAGACGAAACGTGCAAGAGCAAAGTACGGAAGATTCATCACCAGTAGATTTTGATGGATGGATGGATACCTATCTCTACGTTCTCGGCTTAGAGAACCGCCACATTTCTTCCTGTAGGTGTCGTAGGTACGATTAGAAGAATATACCCAGGGAACGGGCAAAATCATTTACCAGTGTAGTAGGTAATATAAAATAACTGTGGTCCCCAACCAGCTTGACAAATGAGGGGATTATGGCATTACTTACCTCCCTTTCTAGGGAGAGGACAGAGTTTAGTCCTAAAATGAACTGTTATGGGCTGTTATAGTAGTTGTTATTAATTTCTGTTCTTTTGTAGGGCTCGCTTGATGCAAGAGATTTTTTTACAGAAGTAGTCTTTAAATAGAATACAGTTTTAACTGTTTTAGCATAAGTATTACATATTACTTTTTTGAACAGATACCGTACGTTAGTGTATTTAGCTTCTAGTTCAACACTTGTTTCAAAAATCTTCCATAACATTTATTATACATATAAGACTTTTGAAACAAGCGTTTAACGCGTGTTTCACTTTGTGGTAAGACCTTATGTTTGAGGTTTGTTCGTCAGGTCCGTCCCGCTTGGTGCAAGTGATGTTGCCGCTGGTGCGTCGCGCGCGCGGGCGCATAGTGCTGGTGTCTTCGATCCTGACTCACGTGGCGGCGCCGGTGCGCGGCGTACACGCAGCCTCGCTGGCGGCCCTTGAGGCGATGGCCGACTGCCTGCGACGCGAACTCAAGCCAAGAGGCGTTGATGTGGTGAGTTTCAGGACAACGTTTAGACGGTGAGCATACATCTCACTTGTCACGGTGACAAACCGCGCCGCGCAGTCAGCTCCGTTCTCTCCGTTATACAAAGGTCAGCCCTTAGAGTATAAATAGAAAAAAATCTGGGATCCCTCCCAGTACACCTAATCGAGTATGAACCGTAAGCACAGATATGAACAGTCCGAATATCTTCAGCGCGTTCGTTTAGTATCAAATGGTTATCGGAGCTGATTGTTTTTCCCGGTGAAAATAAGTAATTTAATAGGAGAACATTTTGAAATGTGCAGTGATAAGTTGCAAACATGACTCGAGGAGCAAATCCAAAAATGTTATTGATTTCACCGTCCATACAACATCTGCTTACGCTTGCTTGACATAAAGGCAGCGAAGCGATGCGCGTGCTCTATGTATATTTATTCTCTAAGGGTCAGCCTTACTATGAACTTCCCTTCTCTGCGCATTCCCTTCACATGCGATATCGTGTAAAGAGTTTGCGTGGATTTACATAAGGTCCGACTGCGGCAAAAATGTGAAGTGTGTTTTTCCGCCTTATTTGCAGTACCCGTTACCACCCATTGCTAGGTAACCATAACAGAACATACAATAAATATCCTTTTCGCGGGGTATACCTAATATAATACGAAGAATAGCTAAGGTATGATACGTAAAGATAAATATTACACGTTTTAAAAGTTTTAAAAGCTTCTAACAGTTACCGAACTGTGACGGAGTTAATCCTGTTTACCTCTTACACTTTTCAAATGTCCCGTATGCAGTATTAACAATAGAATAGAATATGTATGTACCTATCGTTATTCACCGCGCACTGTACAGAGTACAAACAGATATAAATCTTCGTACTCGTATTATAATACAGGTAGTATAGATGTTATTTATATATCTTCATCTATATCCGATTTAATCTAAGAAAATAAACCAATCGATTCAGGAATCACCTCAGCCTACACTTTACTGAGCCTGGGGGCTCAGTTGACTCTTTTAATGCGTAACTGAACTTTTAAAAAATATGCAAAACTCATACTCTAATTATCCACGTCAATGGGCCCAATTCTACATATTAAGCTCTAACTTAAATTTAAAAACCATTATGTCCTCACAAGTGCACATGTGACGTCAAACATCGATTTTACGCGTAGTTCGCACTAGTTTAGCAGGCATGCGAAAACATCCCACTTAAATGAAGCTGAATTTGAGCTTCGCTGCTTATTTTAATATCATTCATTTAAAATTAAATACATTTATCTCCTATCCTTTTCGATTTCCATATGAATGAAAGAGACCAACAAACTTTTTAAAGATTTTAGCGGTCACACTGCCATTATTTAGCCCAATGTCAGAAAACTGAGTATTTTACGTCCATATAGTTTTCAATTAACGAATAATTCCACTTTACGTAAGAAACAGCTAAAATTTCTAAATAAATAGTAATGTATTATATTCTTTATTGCCATGCCGGAGGGTTGACGTCAGGCCGCAAAACACTTAACAAAAACTTTTATAACATGGGTTTTGAAATAAACATGCGATGCCAAGTCGACGAGAAAGAAAGAGATCGTAGCCATTGACGTCAGCCAGCATTACTGAAGTCCGACTACTATCTAGCTATAGTTACGTTTACTTAGCAACACAAATAATAAACACATAATCTACTAGTTGCCTGAACATATAGGTTACGTCAACTCGTGTCTAAATACTAACATAGTAGAATGATAATACATACACCATTTGCAATTGTAACTATCACAAAATACGAATATCAAATTCTAGAACATGAAACGATATTTTTAAATTTAGCTGGTAGATATTTGCTATTCATAAACAAACATGTCTCGCGCATTACATCCAGAGCGGTTGTCAACAATAAATGGCTGGATTAAATGAAACCGAGATTACTGAAAAGATTTACATTAGCTTTCAAGTGTCTAGACAGTTAGATGCCTTTCAACTTTGCCCTCAACGTGCCTCAACAGAGGGAAAGAAAGCAAGCTCGTACATTGTCTGCCATCCGCAGATTACCAATATGATCTCGATGTTTCACTTTTAAATTTATATATTAACAATAAAACGTTCTTTCTATATATGTGTATACTTACGCAAACGCGTGAAGGTCTTTTATCTCTCATCCAAAGCTATAATTTTGCTGCTGAATAGGGTTGCTATCTTTCGAATCAAATAGAGAATTCGATACAATCATTCCACCCAGTTTACTCCTTTACTATATGCTATAATTGAAACAGATTTATGCATTACATGTAATTCTCTTATTGGCATCAGAGGCAGTGGTTACATCAGTGAACGGAACGATTTCCATCACGCTGGATCAAATCGATGCACGCCGACGCAATTACGCCGCGCCAGCGGCGGCCGGGCTGAAATTAGCTCATTTGTAACCCATTGTATTTCAATCTATCTAAGATACTAAACTTGTAAATTGCTTCAAATTTACTTGTTTTTTTTGGCACTTTCCTCCGTTTCTGATACGTCTTATATTAATATGTACTTACTTTGTAACCATAATATATTAAACATGTTTGGTTTAAAACTTCTTAGGTATAGTTTACTTCTTCTTAGGTAGTGGTATAGACAGATCTAGAATGAATTATTTTCCTACGATAAATTGACACATATCCTTCCCGACAATGCCACGTATAACTTGCAAGCACTTTAGTTTAGTGCTTTATTTTTATTGTAACACTAGCTGCCCGCCCACCTGCGTTAGCAGTTTTCCCCCACGGGAATGAGGTATTTTCCTGCGGTAAAGTGTACCATATATCTATCCCCAGGGTCTATTCTACCTCTCTACCAAATATCATCAAAATCGGTTTGGTAGTTTTTGCGTGAAAGCATAATAAACAGACAGACAGAGTTACTTTCACATTAATAATATTGTATTAAGTAGGGATAGTCTGTAAGTAATTTGTACCTGATACTTGAGTCTCAGTTACCTGAATAATAAATAAAAAAATATTATTATTATTATGTTGGTACACTTTAAGATCACGGATCTATATAGAGACTCGGTCCTTTGGGAGGCGTGCATGGGGCCAAAGCCAACATGTAGGTAGAGGCCCGTTTAGTACAATTTATTATTATTATTTCCTTATTTTTCTCTCCGAAGAGGATATTTTTACACGGGCCAAGACAAGTGCTGGAAGCATTTTTTTTTAATTGACCTATGCTTGAGTCGAAAAGGTACGACGGATCAAGCTTCGCCGGACTTGAAGTGCTGGAAGCATGCTGGAAGTTACGAAGGGGTAGTAAAAAAAAAATCTGACAATTCAGCAGGTACCTATTTAAAATGACGGCTTTTTGTAGGAGTGTGTTATTATTATTATTAGGTAATTGCAATTGCCAAAAAACAGACAAATAGTTAACAAAGTTTAGGAACTTCACTGGTATATGTTTTGGTAATTTTACTTAGTTTCAGGAAACATTTACTAGTTGTTTCACATAGTTAGTTTTCACACTCCAAAAGAATAAAAGAGCATTTAGGTGAACTTTTTATGTATTCTTTTGTGACCGTTCAATCACTGACAGAACTACTTTTCTTTTGCAATATTGCAAAATGCAAAATGCAGCTCCGTGGTTTTTTTTTATTTAATGTATTTGACTCTACGCAGGTGGTGGTGGCGGCCGGCGAATATACGACCGGCAGCGCATGGCTGTCCGAGGAAAAGCTGCTGGAGCAAGCACGTGACATGTGGAAGAGGCTGAGCGACGAGCAGAAGGGCGCTTACGGCGAAGACTACTTCGAACAAGCACTGCGCAGCCTCGAGAAGTACACCAAGAGTGCCGTAAGTACAAAAGGAAATTAATGTTGGATTTTTATAAATAAATGTTTTTTTTTCTATATCTTTAGATTCAGAAGGAATTGCATTCCCTTGAAAGCTTCAAAATGCCATGTCCATTCACTGTAACGTCAGTTACGAGCACAAAAGAATTTTTATTACAGAATATGCAAGAGATATTTCTATTATTTTTAGTATTTCCGTTAAGGATACATAATATGAATTTGATATAGTGTTCTTATTCTATTCATGAAAGTTTATTTAGATTATATTTAAAGTTGAAATTCGTAAGCTCGCTTCAAATGTAACATCAGTTACGGTGGAATTACCCAAAGGGCCAAAATTGCTTGATAAGCACTGACGAGCGTGCATCTAAACGTACAAAAGAGATAGGAATATTAGCGCGGAGAATCGGCCAAGCTTTGAAATTTCCTGACAAGCTCGTGATTACTACGTGCATGTCAAGTATTTTTGACCATCTATTGACCGTTTAACATTGCACGTATAGTATGTCACACATACAATCTTGCTATTATCTTGCATTACCCTGTTTGAAACGTTTCAAACAATAAAATGGTAATTTTTAACATTTTTTGCCGACAAAATTTAATTTAATTTCTTATTTGACGACGTACATCGGTCTAAAGTTAATCTGTATATTTTTTTCGTTTAATTAGAACTATATATTATAGTGCCACTGCCTTCAGAGCCCGTACGAGTAGATACGCGGTTTCTAATCTTAGGTAAATTATATATTATAATAGCGCTTATAGTGCTCCATGAAAATGTCTTGTGTCTTTTCTTCTCTTCTCTTCTTTTCTTTTTGTCGAATTTTGTATTCTGTGTTGTGATGTCCAGCAAATAAACGTATATTATTATTATTATAAAAAATTTCGATAATTTAAAGTAGTACCTAACAATAATATTAAATATATTACGTTCTACATACAAAAAACCTCAAATATAGTTTAATATAAAAGTAATTTATTTCTCAAAGTACTATTTAGAATACCGCCTATTAAAATATCTCTCATGCTGAAGATGTTTAGAGTTTGTTGATTACTTCTGTGTAACAAAATAAGAAATTATAATGTAGACCGTGCCTACGCAATTTCCTTTCAAGAAATGTAATTTTCCCTCAAAAGACTAGGTGATGTTCGCTGTACAGAGTTTACGGAGGAATGGGAAATTCCTCGGGCTCCTGAACAATTTCGTTGGATATCCGACTCGCAAGATAAGGACGGGTCTGCTAATGATGTGCATCTCTCAGGGACTGACACACTTTATTCAAACGAGTATGTGTCTAATGTTTGTTTGAGGCTTTCGCGCTAAGACCCGTAAATAGCAGTAATAATGAGTATGTGTCTATTCTCTCCGAATTCCTAAATTAGGGGTCAAATATTTTACTTTACTTAAGCTACTTATTAGATAAACTAACTAACAGTCCCTGCTAGACTAAGGCGAAGAATATATGAAGTCGCTTTTTAGCGGAACCAGGGTCATAAAAGCGCTATTTTAGTAAATTGTACCTACTGCGAAAGGAATTCTACCGAATTCTAAGAGAAACGCGAGGTGATTCGTAATTATCACAAAATTCTCAGTACTTATTATAGGGTTCTCTTATTTATCATTATCATTCACTTGTCAGGTTACTTACGATAGGCTTATAGTATTGATGATACGTCAATAACGGCGCTTTTAGGCCGCCTGACCTTACTGTAAATTCTGTATTATATCCGCGAATTCAGCGCGTTCCCGTCAAACAGACGTGGCGTGGTTTGTGCGGATTTTGTACAGTAGCCAGCACATTCGGCTGGACATGTTGATATTGAGAGCGCCCGTATTTAGTAGCGGTAGGGGTGAATTTTGTAGTGCGAATGTCCAACCGCATGTACTTGCTTCTGTACATACAAATTCATAGTAAGTTAGGTAAGCTGAGTTTATTTGGTGTTATTTGTCTTAATTGTTGAATTTTTCATTAGTTGAGAGATAGTGGTCACGTTTTGTAAATAGTTCAGGGATCACAGTTTTTGTTTTTTACAAAGGTAAACTCTGCTCGCCTGAGTTACATAGCATCAAGCTCGCTTGGATCATTATTTTAACTATCCCTAAAAAATAAGCCAATGAGATTACGATCTTTCTTTCTCACACCTTCATAAAACGTTGTATGCTCAAGGCTCAAGGCCTGGCAAGTACGTGACGCCGCCTAATATCTCCTCATTATTCGTACTTTCGTCGTGCGCACGAGTTTGGCATAATTCATTCATACAAAAGAACGACGGACTCGTCTCTGATGATTTTCAATTAAACCAAAAGACGCCTAATTAACTAAATAACTTGATAGCATGATTGGTAATATACCTGTATCCTGAGATCAAATTATTATTTAAATTACTCGCTTAGGTTTAGAGCTAAGTTGTTGAGCGTCTAAGATTTTTGTTGTTCTTCTTATCTCTACATTTGTTTTCTTATATTTTAGTTTCAATTTCAGAGTGCTCCGCTCCATGGCTATTTGAGTTTTTAATATCTTTATAAGTTTGAGACATGGACTTGTGCGATGCATATGACAGAAATGGCAAAATAGACGAGTCCAGGACTTTTTTCTTCAGTCTCATTGGAATATTTGACTTAAGAAATTCTGTTCCAAGCTATGTTCACGCGTCTTGTAAGTTCATCTAAATGCCCAGATCTTTTAAATTATATTTGTTTGCCCAGGTATATAAATTCATCAACATATTCCAACGAGGCATTGTTAGCTATGAAAGGGATTATTTGTTATTGTTGTTATTTGTTATTTATAACTTTGGTTTTGTTGTATTCAATTGTAGATAAATTTCATAACTGGCAGCATGTATTTCATTTACCATAGTTTCCAGCTGAGACGCACTTTCCGCAAAAAAAAAACTATATCGTCGTGAAGCGAACCTGAGATTCCTTAAAAAAATATGTTAATTCCTTTGGTTTCCCATTTTAAATTTTTCATAATATTTTGAAGTGCGGTTATAAAAATTCTCGGTGATAAAATGACGCCTTGCCGGACACCTCTACATCATATATTATTTATAAAATAACAAGATACTTTAAATTTTTAAAATACGTTTATTTTACAATTCAAAAATATTTTAAATTTGCCATGTATCATATTATTATAATATATTTCACGATCGACTGATAAATGAACTTAGTATTCAAGTTACTACTACTACAGCCAATATTGGACCTTAATTGAAACTTTTCAACTTGCGACTTGAATTCTTTGATTTCAGGAATGTAATCAATGTTAGCTAAATATGTACGTACTATCTAGTTTTCCTCTTGATTCGCAGTTTATTGGAATGCTGTCGAATTCCTTGCTTGTCCTATTATATTACTTGTGTTTCTAGATTTTTCGAGGGAATATGATATTTTCTACGGGAATTGGAAGCCATTTTTCATTATTGATTCATCTTTATTTATCGAAAAGCACACAATTTATTTAGAAATTTCTATCTCCTATCAATCGTTAGACGATTTTAGTTTTGCAAATCAAAAAATAACACAGTTTCATACTTTTAAAAAGTAATCTCATGTAAGTAAAGGAATTAAAGCAAAATCGAATATGAATGAAGAACCATAGGAGAGTGAGTGATATTAATATATTATGATAAAGTTCTGGGCGTTCGCGGAATTGGACGTTCGGTGCCGGATTGAATCAAAACAATGGTTATTAAACTATAAAAAATATTCACTAGCCAATTAGCCATACATGAACAGACTACAATGGCTTGAGGGAAATATAAATAAACATATTTAGATCTTGATTTAACATGCTTTTTTACATTTTTGTTGGTAAATATATTTCATACCGTGAAGTAGCTGTTTTCACACATTGATTGACAGTCCATACATTTCAAATTACGTTTGGTAAAATAAAAGGAAATTACCTAAGATGTCTTGATTCTAAGATATACTTGAAAAACAACCTATTAAAATACCACAACTTTTTGTTGGTATTAATAGAAATCTCTTTGAAAGCGATATAAAATAATTAGTTCGTTCGTTAGCATTTGTATTGCTTCCATTTCAGTTTTTATGAAAATAAGTGTACCAGGCCTGAAAGCCTTCTAAAGAAGTAAAACATTTTCTCCTCATCGTTATTTAATTAATTAAAAGAGTACGTACACGCAGCAGAATATTAAAAAAGTTATTTGTACGTCGTCGTTGCTACGCCGTAGCTAAATTGGCTACGACGTAGTAGGTTGTTACAAAGAAGGTCTTTATCGTTCTTATTTTAGTTTTATACCTAGTTTTTCATTTATTCTGTATATTATAGCTGTTTATACTGACAAATTCGGATGTTGTAGTCAATAGTTATAATGGTAGTCATAAGAAAAGTTAATTAAAAAGGGAAAACTCCGAGTTCTGTCTTATTATTGTGTTTAGGGTCCCAGCAGAGCATTTACTAGGCTAATTACGAGGCTTCCCGGGAAGCTCGCCTTTTTATACGGTTTTTTCAAAGCGAGTAAAATAACAAAAAAACTGATGCATTTAAGGTCAAAGTTTATATTACCTAAGTAACGCACGGGAAGACAACATAATGACATAATGATATAATGACAGAACTACTATGACACTTGTGACTCCTTCACGAGATTCTCGCACATTACGTTGTAAGCCTACTGTAATTTCCATATAAGGATTTAAATTGAATATTTGCATAGCAAGTTGTGCGAGATACTGTGTGGTTCAGCACTTCATAAGGTCTTTATCCTACAGCAGATGACAGGCTGAACACGCTGTAGTACATATTTAGTATACGTCACGGTAATGAAGATGAATATCAATGATTATTGTTTTCAGGACGCGGATCTGACGGCTGTGACGCGCGCGCTATCTGACGGCGTGACGCGCACGTTTCCTCTAGCACGCTACACTCCCGTCTCGCCCCGAGAGAAGCTCAAGTCCATCCTTGCCGAACATATGCCTCGCTCGCTCTATGAAGGACTGTATGCTGACTAAGCCTAAACTCAATATAACACTCTACTCGCTATCTATAAACACGACATATAGTATCAATTACCTAATCAGCATCGCCTCAACTCGAACCATATGATATCTGCCGCTGACATAAGTCTCTCGACGTGCTACTGAACGCAATATTTAGCCTCTGCCAGCCACTTTGCGCAAATTGTAGCTCCTGAGATTTTTAAGCAAACCAATTCTTATTAGAAATATAAAACTGTGCCAAACAAGATGCAGCTTATGAAACGAATCATAAAGTGTCATATAAAATTTCGCAAAAGCCGCATGTTGAGGCGATACGGATATTATTGGTCGTTGGTTAATACAGTACCTACACTATAACCCCTGAAAACCCTTAAATGCAGGCAAACGTATGAAGCCCATAGAGGGATACTTGTACAAATGCGCAAGTATATTTTTTTCGTTCAGACAACCTTTTTTATCCTTAGGTTTTTACCAAATAACTAAACAAACCAAATAAAGACGCGTAGAGAAGAGATAGACAACGTCAAGGAAATAACGAATTCTTACACGTGTGTGCTACAATTTTGTTAAAGAGAAGTAACTTATTTTGCTGTTTTCGTATGCCGACTTCAACCGTGAAAAGGGTTATAGTTCAAGGGCACGTGGGTGAAAGTCAATTTAGAACGGATCAGAATCCACACGACATGCATAAATAAACGTAATTGATGTAGCGACGCCTTCTAGGAGTTAATCAATTAAATAGATTGAGTAATGAAGCCACCCTTGTTTGCTAAATGAGGTCGTGTGGTTTCAGAACCCACATGCTACGTAAGCTTTTAAGTTGGAGCAACTTTGATGATCATTTAAGCAGCCTCCCCCATACTTGAACACGTTCGCGGCGGCGGCGGTGGAGGCGCTTCGTTAGTGAAAAACTTTGCCTTCGCTAGCAGATGCGCCAAACAACTGATAGAGCAACTTTTTTAATACAATAAATGAGATTTATAAACGGCCCCACAATCAAAGTGGAAATAATAATCTTGATGTGCGATAACACGAATGTCGGCCTGCTGTTGGCGACAGCTCTTAATTAAAACTACGAGTTATCGCATTTTGTGCTGGACATATTTTAGCCAGTGGGGAGTGGGTATGCTCTCTTTGTAGTCATATAGAGGTATTTTTACTGAAACCATCGTAGCTGTGGATGTGGATTCATTATCGGTCGATTAAATGTGTTTATGAGGTTAGTTAATGAACCGAAATCCCTGGCCTGACCGAAACATAAACAGCTGTAACATTATTAGCTCTCGATTAAACCTGTCAGTCGCATCCAAGTATACATAATATTCGCATTTAAACGAGATGATAAATTAAATATTTTCTATAGGATTTTGTACTCTGCGAAATTTGAAATTTTCAATAAATATTTATGTTTAGTATGTATGACATTGTGTTGTGATTTGTATTAAGTTAATATATATTTGCTAATTATATTATGTATTTGAATATAATGATTTTCTGTTATGCTTGATAAACAAATTTGCAACTTTTATATTGTTCAAGATACTTTAAGTTTCTGTAAGCAGGTGTATAATATTAAAAATGCAGTCGGTACTTATCCTCTGGTCTGATGCTTGCTGCATTTTATAATGCATTTAAGTTTTAAGTGCGACAGTCCAGTTGTTTGAACGTAGATATTTATTACTAAGTAGTGGGTGAATAAAAGTTTGAAATACATGTTTTTATAAAATAAAGTTAAAGTAAAATAAACATGACGTTTCATTAAAAAAGTATGATGTACAAAGAATATGGCGTTCCTCTAAAGGGGTATTCCCTGTGGCCATGAGTAAGTTAGGCTTCTAGTGCCCATCATTGCTAGTCTGTAAATAAGAAGGATGGTCTGACTCGCGAAAGGGCCATGTTCCTTTCTCTGAAAAGAAAAGTAAGTCTTTATGGTAAGTAGTTGCAAAAAAGTACAGCTAAAATATCACTTTGTTGGAACCGAAGCTACCTGGCGGGGAAGTATAAAGTTTGAATATGACATAAAATCGAATATGGTTACCGAATGTGGGCAAACTGCCTACTTACCAGCGGCAGTTCGGGCGGGGACTTATCGCTCTTCCGCCGACACAGCTGCTGTTGACCCAGTTTAGTCACTTTATACCACCTTTCTACAACCTACCGATTAGTATAAATTACTTATTGAGTGACTCAATTTTTGGTATGAGTAGTATGTACGGTATACCTAATTTAAACTCAACTAAACGCAATAGCTATAATTGCGTTTAGGTAAGTACTCAATAAATAGTTAGTTATTATAGAGCAAGTCCGATCAGAAAAATAAATAACCTCACCATATTGCGGAATCTCAGTAAACCTAATTTTATAATGAAAATCGTTGCCATCTTAAAAATATATGTGTAGCGTCCTCTGAGCAGGTTTTTAATTTTTCAGTTAGGGTTTAGACGGCCTCGTAGCCTAGTTGGTAGAACGTCTGCCTACGAAGCACAATGTCGCGGGTTCGAATCCCGCCCAGGGCAAACATTCGTGTCCAATAGCGAGCGGGTGATAACTGGAGGCAAGTTGAATGTGACACGCAGAATGTAGTAGACAGTGGAGCGTAGATACTTTATTAAACCAAAAGACAGCTATTATTACTATGTGGTAAGCTAACTTATATACCTAAATATTGATGATCAAGCGAGATGCTCACTTAAGTGCGTGCGTGAGCTTCACTACACTACATGTGATGAGTACTTGTGTTTGCCTTGTGCCTGGATGTTGTATATTTATAATATGTAATTATGTATGTATATCAGCTGTCTGACACCCATAGTACAGGCTCTGCCTAGTTTGGGTCAGATGGCCGTTTGTTAGATGTCCCACGTATATTTTATTATTATTACTATTCATAATACGAATACTTATTCTATTTTATAAAGGTACATAATTAATCATAAAAATATAGAACAGATTATGCGGAAATAGAACGGAGATAAAGTCGGGATTACATACAATAATAGATACAGTAGCACTTCCTTCTAGTAGGGAATCCGATTCTAAGGAAACCACCGAATAAAATATTTACCACCTTTAATATATCACTTCTGTTGCTCTTGTACTGGTATTTGCTCTCTCAACTTCGCGAGATAAAATATTTACAATATATATGTATTCCGAATCAACACAGAAAAACTTTTATCTTAATTTGCTTATTTTTCCGAGAACTCAGCAGGCAGCACTTACTTGACAGAGTTCTAGTTATTTTTATAAAATATCAGCTGTTTTTTTAAATTTATTTCTGTTATTTCTAGCATTCATCGACGGCCCCGTAGCCTAGTTGGTAGTACGCCTGCCTACGAAGCACAGGGTCGCGGGTTCGAATCCCGCTCAGGGCAAACATTCGTGTGATGAGCACTTGTGTTTGCCTTGTCTGGATGTTGTATATTTATATATGTATGTATATCAGCTGTCTAACACCCATAGAGGCACTGCCTAGTTTGGGGTCAGGTGGCCGTGTGTGAGATTTCCCTCATATTTATTTATTTTTATTTATTTATTCATACTTAAAAAATATATTTTATATATTAATGGCAACCTATAAAACTTAATTCTACATAATGAAATTTAGGTTAGCATAAAAATAACATTTATCCGAAAGAAAATATTTTAGAGCACAATGAAAACGTAGAGAGTATATTACATATTAATTAGTTTAATTACATACATGTTTACCAAAGTTGCATTCTCCATTTAAAACCTCCGCTCCGTGCTTTTTGTCGTCACTTTCAGTTATTTTATTATTACAAAGATGTTACAGTAACTGTTAGTGTTTACATAATATAATAATGTAGTTATTAACAACAACTTGGGCCCTGTAGCGCACAGCAAAGTTCTATTCAATCACAGATAATTATGTATGTGTCATTAAAAACCTTTATATACAAGAGTGAGTTACTAAATAATACATGAATTCTGATTACCAAGAGCCTTGTATGTTTCAAAATATTATTTATTTGATATGCTATTATCGGCCTTTTTAACAAAAGAGACTTCAACATCTAGTCTAAACAAAGGAACTTTTCTTTAAAGGAAGATTAATGGCTTTTCAGAATCCACCGACCTCGGGAGGAAGGTACATTAGCCGAAACATCCTTTTTCCTCAACATTATTAAATAAATCAGACAAATATTATACCAGTAATGTAGATGAATACATAAGGCCTCTTTTGTTTGTGTTCAAAAATAACAGTGAAATGAATAATACATAGTTTAAAAAACTAAAAAACACGCTTTCTGTCCGCCACCTTGGACGTCCGCCATATTGGATTTAAGTCACGTGACTTTTTTTTTTCGTATTCCTGACAGCAAACCCTTTCATTTGATACCCATATCATGGGGGTGGATTTCAAACAGCCAGTTCGCCATCTTAGGGAGGCCGCCATATTGGATTTGTAATGAAGTTTCTTAGCTAGTCATGCATTGTCATCAAAACTTAGAGCTTGTGCAAAATTTCATCCTAATCGAAGACCGGGAAGTGGGTCAAATTAAGATTCTAAGATTTTTTTAGATACATTAATGGGGAGGCCGCCATATTGAATTTGTAATGATGTTTCTTAGCTAGTCATGTATTGTCATCAAAACTCAGAGCGTGTGCAAAATTTCATCCGAATCGAAGACCAGGAAGTGGGTCAAATTAAGATTCCAAGATTTTTTTAGATACATTAATGGGGAGGCCGCCATATTGGATTTGTAATGACGTTTCTTAGCTAGTCATGTATTGTCATCAGAACTCAGAGCGTGTGCAAAATTTCATCCTAATCGAATACCGGGAAGTGGGTCAAATTAGGATTCCAAGATTTTCTTACATACATAGTTACTTACAAGTGAAGCTAATATAAAGCGTGTAAAAAGTGAAGTTGACCAACCCGCACTGGGACAGCGTGGTCCACTAAGGCCTATTCACCCTGATTTAAGAGTAGGCTCGAGCCCCTTGGGACATGTATGAGCTGTTAGCATTCAAATGAAAATAGATGTAGAATTTGGGTGGTTTAGTGACCGTTGCTTCCCATCTGAGAAGTACTGGTTCGTTCTCCAACAATGTGTTTTCTCTTTTTCGTTTCGGGTTTTGTAACGCAGGTAGACCCAAGTCCACAGGCGAACGGTGCTAGTTACCTACTTCCTGCGTTACAACGAATAATATAAATAGGAATAACCACATTTTCTTCTTAGTGCAATTCTGAGCTGGAAGCAATGCGGCAATAATAATAATAATAATCTATTTTTATTTAGGTTCTTTTCTATTCTTAAAGCGTCGGTGGCCAAGTGGGTAGGGCCGTTGAATTCCATTCGGAAGTTCGCGGATTCAAACCTCGGCACGTACCAATGTGTTTTTGATTTTCGAATTCAACGCTCTTACGGTGAAGGAAAACATCGTGAGGAAACCTGCACACACTTGCGAAGTAATTCAAGGGTTGTGTGTGAAGTTGAGTAACCCGCACCGAGCCAGCTCGACTGGTCGACTAAGGCCTATTCACTTTGATTTCAGGGTAGGCTCGAGCCCCTCGGTGGGGAAATTGAGCTGTTAAAGATGAATTTAGGTTCTTCTCATTGATCTTAAAATGAAAAAGACTTTTCCTTATTACGTATTTACGTTCAATGCGAAACCTAAAGTGAGCCAATAAACAAATAAATAGAAAAAAAAGTTGTTGTGTTCCGGTTACATTAATTACCGCTTATAGTACGGCTTGTTAACCTGAATTACGGTCCCATCTGGCAGAAAGCATGAAACTTAGCATACATGTAGCTTTTATATATGTGCTTCAATGTCGATATGGAAACACGCTGAGAAATGATTCCCCCCCCCCCCCTTTTTCCCTCATTTTACCTCCCTCATTTTGGTTTTTTTCATTTTCTACAAAAACGGTAGGACTGATGAGTTTACTTTTCAAGAACCAAATAGTTGTCGATAAATTACCTACAAAATGATACTACATACTCATACATATAGTGCTAAGATTAATATATTTCTATATACAGCCATCAACGTATTGTGAAATTTTAAAAAACAGGCACACTTTTTTCTTCCTTACTTCATTTATAGGAAAACGACAAGAGTGGTGATAAAATGGACTAAAGAAGTCAACTACCTTATACATTAAGCTAAAAAATGACATTTATTTCATAGTCGTAAAGGCATTACTTCTAGAGTTACAGCTCACCGCGTCTGACTCAAGTACTCTTTTTTTTACCTTTTTAGAATACATCTTTCTGTTAACTTTGTTTAGCGTAGATTAGATTCAGATTTTCCAATTAGAAATAAAACAGTCCATGTATTAATCCAAGCCACAGTCTATTTACATGTAAAACTAGCTGACTGCCCGCTGCTACGCTTGCGTTGTGTTTCGACATTTCCGTATTAATTTTTAACTATCCCACTTTTTTCCGTGATTTTAAAGTATCCAACATGTTGACCGAGTATATAAGGTACCACCATGCAAAATTTCATTTCAATCGGTCTAACAGTTTCGGAGATAAGCCCGTAGAATATACTGCACCGTATGAGTTACTAAAGCTTTTTAACTATCCCACGGGAACATTTTAATTTTCTGGGATTAAAAGTATCTAAGATGTTGACCGGGGATATAAGGTACCACTATACAAAATTTCATTCAAATCGGTCGAATAGTTTCGGAGATTAGCCCGTACAAACAGACAAACAAAAAAAATCTATGAAATCTGTACATAGAAAAAAAATGCTATAAACCTATTCAAGGGGATGTAAGAAGCGATATAGTACATACCCAGATTTTTTTAAAATATTTTTGTTTCTCCGTTTGTCTGTTTGTACGGGCTAATCTCCGAAACTATTCGACCGATTTGAATGAAATTTTGTATAGTGGTACCTTATATCCCGGTCAACATCTTAGATACTTTTAATCCCAGAAAATTAAAAAGTTCCCGTGGGATAGTTAAAAAACTTTAGTAACTCATACGGCGCAGTACATTCTACGGGCTTATCTAAAAAACTGTTAGACCTATAGAAATGAAATTTTGCATGGTGGTACCTTAAATACTCGGTCAACATGTTGGATTCTTTAAAATCACGGAAAAAAGTGGGATAGTTAAAAATTACTACGGAAATGTCGAAACACAACGCAAGCGTAGCCGCGGGCAGACAGCTAGTTTTACATGTAAATAGACTGTGGCCTGGATTAATACATGGACTGTTTTATTTCTAATTGGAAAATCTGAATCTAATCTACGCTAAACAAAGTTAACAGAAATATGTATTCTAAAAAGGTAAAAAAAGAGTACTTGAGTCAGACGCGGTGAGCTGTAACTCTAGAAGTAATGCCTTTACGACTATGAAATAAATGTCATTTTTTAGCTTAATGTATAAGGTAGTTGACTTCTTTAGTCCATTTTATCACCACTCTTGTCGTTTTCCTATAAATGAAGTAAGGAAGAAAAAAGTGTGCCTGTTTTTAAAATTTCACAATACGTTGATGGCTGTATATAGAAATATATTAATCTTAGCACTATAAAATGTAGTATCATTTTGTAGGTAATTTATCGACAACTATTTGGTTCTTGAAAAGTAAACTCATCAGTCCTACCGTTTTTGTAGAAAATGAAAAAAACTAGAATGAGGGAGATAAAAGGGGGGGGAAAGGGGGGAAACAATAATTTATCGAAGTGTTTCTATATCGATATTGAAGCACATATATGACAGCTACATTCATGCCAAGTTTCGTACTTTCTGCCAGATGGGACCGATATCCTTATATTTTTTAGCTAGCAAGCCGTACTATTATTCAATTGCGTGCATTAAAGACCCTAACGACGATGATGTTTTTGAAAAGAGGGAGCGAACGTGCTACGTCAGAGGTCACCAGAATAATCTACAGAGCTACGAGACCCTGGGGTCAGATGTGCGGCGCTCCTGACCTCGCCCTCAATATTTGCACAAAGGTCATATTGTCTGCAACACAAAACTCTACTGTTATTTATTCTGCGAAGTAATTCATCTTAATTCAATTTTATTTGAAAGGGTTAGGTACCTTGCATAATTATTTTAGATGAATAAGCAGTCTAGTTGTAATCTTCTGACGTATTAGGTACGTGTGAGGTTTAGATAAAATAATTTTCCAGTACCTATCTTTATTTAGCTTTATACAAGTTTTGTAGTCCAGAATAATAAACGACCTAATAAGCAAGCAACATGTTCAAAAACCTCGGAGAGTAACAAAAGAAAGATTTATAGTAAATCGATATACAATTTTCGCTAAGCTATACTATCAGTAATACGGAAAATTATTAAAATCTTGACAAATGGGAAGAACTGGAGAGCTTTTTCACAGTGGGATCATTTCGTATAAAATTGTTTTTGGGTGCAATAGGTAGGTAATTAGCATCTATACCTACCCCAAAGATCTCCACGACGATCGGTCCTGCGCTGCCCACATCCAGCGGCTTCCCGCGACCCTCACCAGATCGTCGGTCCACCTTGTGGAGGCCTGCCCACGCTACGTCTTCCGGGGCTTCAGTGGACGTCTTTCGGCTGAAATGATGATGATGATGATCTATACCTTACCTACTACTATGTCACGCAAGATAGTCATCTAGGTAGTATGAAGCTATGGTTCTATGGATTAGAATCTGCTGAAAAAGCTTCTGTATCTGCATAAGTAACTAATCTAAAGTTGCCGCTACTACCGCGGTCCCGTCTTGTCATGCTTACTCATTTATAATGAATCCTGCTATTCTGCGTTCTATCTAAGGCCTTCTAAGTTGAGCAGTTCTAAAGTTTTAGTAGCCATGAACATAAATAAATATCCTTCTCCTGGTCGTGTAGGCAATAATTTATGGAGAGAGCACTACCTGTCAGAGTCCATTTCCTAAATTGAAACGTTTTAGGAATTTTAAAATAGAGTAGGAACGTTTTGCATAAAACAGCATACTGTGTTCGTGGCGGGTATATAAATGGTAGTATAAAAATTAGGACATATTTTATATTTACTTTTATAACGAGTTTTTTTTACATAAGTAGGTACGAAACAAACATAAATTATGAATGATCTTGTCTACCCTGGTTCGAAAGTCCATGATTTTACCATTTTAAAACCATAGGCTTTTCTTCTCAACAAGGGTATGCATTAGTAGGTATGTAACCGACAAGTAGGTAACCTGTGGCATGTCTACATAAAGTCCGTATTTTATTTCACCTACGACCTTGAGCCAGAACATCCCGTGAGTGTGGTCCCAGGGGTGATGTTTATTTCACAGCACATTGCAGATGCGTCGTTTCACTCCGCTGCCGCTCTTTAATAATGCACGCATTAATTCAGTCGCGACGTGTGGCTGTTGTGTGTGTCATGTTGCGAGGTGTGTAGCGAGGTGTGGTGTATGTGTGTTGCTCACTCCATGCCCTGGAGAGAACGGTACATTTGTGAAACAAGGCCGTGTGAGTCTTTAACGAGATTTGTCTGGAGCAGTTTCAGATTGATGCATCCCCACCGGATGGAATACACGAACTTTTATTCCGCTGTCTTTGTGCTGAATAACTGATGCATTTTATTATTAGCTTGGGAAATCAGGCAGCTATTACCTAATATGTAGCTACAATTACTACCATACCTTAGTAGAAAATTTCCCTTGTGGGTAGGCTATTTATATAAAAATCAGTAGGTCGACGAAATTTTGTAAGTACGAGTAGGTATTAAAATAGATAGGCCACAAATAAAAAGATATTACATTTTTATTTACATTTAAGAATACATAAGAAGTATATTTTCAATGAACAAACTAGCTAGCTAGAATTTTAAATGAGTACTCTAATCTTCAAGATAAGAACACAGAAATAAAGACATGCTTTCCTATGGCGTGAGTAGAGCTTCAATCAGCTCGAACTCGAGGTAAAGCGAGCGAAGCTGCGGGACGAAATGCTATGCTATAATAATGTAAGAGCGCGCCCTGCCACTTGCCTCTCAGCAGGTGAAGTTGGTGAAGCGAACATTTCAAATTGCATTGTAGAAGAGACGGTCTAGTGTCTGGGCCATGTTGGGACTCGCGGGGGGTAGAGAGGGCGCTATTGATCTCCCCCTGTCTCGCCAAGCTGTGACCGGGTGTGACCCCCGCGACCGCCCTTGCAACCTGTGGGATAACGGATAACACCAATACTATTCGTATTTTACTAAATCCAATCACCAATATCAATCAATATAAGCTATGGATGGATACTCTACAAAACTCTATATATTTGGGGACTGGGGACATTTCACATACAGCCATCTGACCCCAAACTAAGCTGAGCAGAACCTGCACTGCACTATGGGTATCAAACAGCTGACATACATGCTATAGAAAAATATGTATATTTTTGAAAATGTTAATAAATAAGTATACAAGTGTAATAGGCTACCTTTTACAGCGGGAAAATTCCTCATTCCCGCGGAAAAAACTGACAAGATAACGCAGACTAAGCCGCATTTATGAACATTTATGAATTTCATTTACAAAGTAAGTATATTATTCGTGCTAAAGTAAGGAAACATCCATTAATTAAGTAAGCTGTTTTTCTTTTCATTTAGATACCCCTCTCCCCCTCTTTCCCTTTGGTAAGATTCAGTGGGAGCTCCTAAGCTTTTCATTGGTGTAAAATTTACGCTTTATAGGTAAGTAGCAAAAAAAACAATTTAAAGATGTAACGCTCTACAATCTCTAACTATTACCTACCTATTCGTTCGTAATTGTTCTTTTTTCACAATAAAAGTAAGGATTTCAATTATTTCCCCCACCATTAATGTATGTGACGTATTCTTAAAGACGTGTGTTTAGCTAAGAATTTATTTTTTAAAGATCTTTTTTGCTACATTTCGCGAACATTCTAGAACCTATTTGTATTTTCATTATTATGCTCGAGTAAGTGTGGGAATTATACTAATTATATTTGTAGTACTGCTATACGACTACCTACTTACATACTACAAAGTAGGTGTACTTTGAAAACGAGCGAGCTAATTCCCTAGCGGAAAGCGAAAAATTGTAATGGAGAACAAACACGGACTAAAGTATGCCTGTGCATAGTTAGTACTATATTAATATTGTATGTAATTTTATGGAGATTAAATTCTTTTGCAAATAAACAAACAGGTATATTAGCGGCTTTATTTTTCAAAGCTACAATTTGTGCACTATATTTTTTTTTCCATGGTTAGTTAACCTAACTTTTGCGGCTTAGATAGAACCCTGCCTAAGGCAAACATTTGTGTTGAGTGAGACCTTGCGATTATGTATATGTATCATATTGATTGGATGTTTTTTTTACAAATTCCACGACTATCTATTTCTATTTAATTGACAGGCTCAAGACTGTTAACAACAATTGACTATTTTTTAATTTATAGAAAAAGAGGATTTCAATAAAATTATACATGCTACCTATGTTCCTACATCATCTTATGATCATCTTGTTTCATCTTTTTAGTTCGCTTTTTAAGCAGTCGGGTATTTGATTTTTTAAATTTACTTTTGCAGACTTTTTAGTTTTATGAAATCTTCATTTTGAACGACCTATCTAATGATGTGCGACCTAATACAGTAAGTACGAAAAAAATTGTTTTCGTTTCTACCGCCATTTTGTATTTTTCGGCCGCCATTTTGGTTTTGTTAAAACAAAACCCAGCCTATAACCATCGCACGGTTCAGACGAATCGATAGACAACTCATTGTTCAAAATCCATCCAGCAGTTTGGATAATTCGAGGGTATAAAGAATACTAAATACATACATACACAGTTACGCGTGAAAAACATAACCCGGCCTTTGCAGTCGGGTAATAAAGTCAAAAATAAAATATATATATTGTAATGTAAGAACGTAAGTATGTAAAATTATACTGCTATTTCGCTCGCTTTTCAAGTTTCCAGAGATTGTGTGTTTTATTATGTTTTGTCACAAATTGAGGTTGTACGGATAAATTATAGTTTTCACTATACAATACAATACAATACAAATATTATTTACTGACACCAGTAATAAATAGGACAGTTACAATTTTCATAAGTATGAAACAATGAGCCAATAGGCGGCCTTATTGCTAAACTATGTGCTAATTCTTAAGAAAAACAGAAAGAAAAATTGCGGATCTGAATGATTCATTGATTGAATGCCTACGTACGTAATTCTAAGCGTCGCACAAAGCTAAGTCCCTTTTCCTTCTCAACACGATGATATGTCCTATTTATACTATAGGGTGGACCTTTAGTTATTTTCCGTAAAGGTCAAGACCCAACCTCTGTTACATAAGAGGAATAGACAGACCCGTAAATCAAGCGATCCAAAGCCCGAACAATGATAAATCCAATAATAGGCATCTAAAATAGTAAGATTATCTTTGGAAAAATATTATTATTGTTTGTTCATATTGGAGAGTTACAAATGGCAGTTAATTTATTAATAACTTAATATTAGAAAATTGTATTTTAGGTAGTACAGTCGCGTCTAAAAATATGTATACGTCAGCAAGGGTTCAGAAACATGTACACAGCTATGATTTCAAATTAAGGTATACAGACTTTAGAACCACATATATGTAGTCACGAATTATTTCAAAATATCGTTAACATTCAATGCTTCTTAAACATGTCTACACGTTGAAGGACAAATACATGTATCCATCAAATTGACAACTATGCGTAAAAGAAAAGGAAATGGAAATTATTTTACGAGCTTTTTAACCATAGAAAAATTAGAAACTCCTTTCATAGATTATTTTATACGGTACGGGTAATACTGGCCGTTACCTACTTATTTATGAAATTTATAAAAAAATATATTCGGAATTTATATTATGTCATCACATCACGTGTGAATTGAAAATGTATATGCCGCCGTCATATATATTTTTGTCCTTCAACGTGTAGACATGTTTATGAAGCATTGAATGTTAACGATATTTTGTAACAATTCGTGACTACAAATATGTGGTTCTTATGTCTGTATACATTATTTTGAAATCATAGCTGTGTACATACATATTTATGAACCCTTGCTGACGTATACATATTTTTAGACGCGACTGTACCTAGTAAACTGAACGTCTTTAGTACTAAACATAGCATACTAATAATAAAGTACTACTGACGATACGGGTAGCATTTATTGATAACTAGCGGCCCGCCCCGGCTTCGCTCGGCTATACACCGTGCTTTTTTAACCGTCTTACAAACGAAGCCCAATGTATATGCCCGTGATATAGAATATCTTGGCAATGTTTTTTTTTTTTTTAAGAAAAAAAATCTAGGATTTTTTCAATAAAATTATCGATCGAGAGATCGAAAAATGTGTTTATCTCATATTTTTCTTTTGTTTTCCCATTATTTACGATTCTCACGCATGCGCAAATTGTTACTAAATTGTAAATATTATGTACAGGTTGATTCAAAAATATTTTGCATTATTTTATTTTACTTCACGGTTTTATTATTTTATTGATAAAAAAAAAATAACATTGCCAATATATTCTATATCACGGGCATATACATTGGGCTTCGTTTGTAAGACGGTTAAAAAAGCACGGTGTATATTATTATTATTTTTTAAATCATGTTTTTTTGTCATTCTATTTTTTATTGTTTATGGATTCATAGCTTCCCTGTAAACTATATCGGAGGTTGTTTTATTTTGTGGCAGCAAAATAAATTGCTTTTCATCCCAAAATCTAAATAACTTTATCTCTGTATCAAGTTTCACCAAAAACGCCCTCTCGAACTATTATTTTCACGTGGGAATAAGCTATTTTCCCGCGGTTACAGGTAGTCTGTTACCTTCCCCAAGGTCTATCCTATCTATGTATCAAGTTTCATCAAAACTTCTGGCCCAACGTACCACTTTTCCCGTGGGAATAAAGGATTTTCCCGCGGTAAAAGGTAGCCTTTATCACCCCAGATCTTTTACATTTCTGTACCAAGTTTTATCTAAATTTTCCGCCCGCGCTACTATTTTTCCAGTGGGGATGAGGTATTATTTTCCCGAGGGAAAGAAGTATTTTCCCGTGTTAAAAGGTCTCCTTTATACATTCCCAGGGTATATTCTATCTCTGTACAAAGTTTCATCAAAACTTTCCACCCGCGCTGCCATTTTTCCCGTGGGAATTAAGAGTTTTCCCGCGGTAAAAGGTACCCTATATTAATTTCCAAGGTCTATTCTATCATACCCCAAGCTCAGATTGGTATAGATACCTACCAAGTTTTATCAAGTTTTCACCCCACGGCTTTGCCCGCGCTTACAGTCTTTCCCGTGGGAATGAGGCATTTTCCTGCAGTAAAAAGTAGCCTATGTCCTTTCCCAAGGTCTATTCGATCTTCGTACCAAGTTTCATCCAAATCGTTTTAGTGCTTTTATTTTGGTTTTGATGTGAAAGCATAGCAAACAGACAGACAGACAGAAAGAGTTACTTTCGCATTTATTATACCTATTAGTAGGGATGAGTTTCCCGCCGCGGCTCCGCCCAGCTAATAGTTTTTTCCTGTGGGAATGAGGAATTTACCGCTCCACCCACTTTAACTATTTTTCCCGCGGTAAATCGTAATCGGCAAAGCCGTGGGGCGAAAACTTGATAAAACTTGGTATCTATATAATACCAATCTGAGCTTGGGGTATGATAGAATAGACCTTGGAAATTAATATAGGCTACCTTTTACTAAGGGAAAACTCCTCGTTCCCACGGGAAAAATGGCAGCGCAAGTGGAAAGTTATGATGAAAATGTGTACAGAGATAGAATAGACCCTGGAAATGTATATAGGATACCTTTTACCACGGAAAAATACCAAGTAACGCTGTCTGTTTTTATAACACTTATTGAATACCAGAAGCAGAGAGTGACATAGGCTACTTTTTCAGGCTGGAAAACATCTTATTCCTACGGGAATTGACGAAAACCAACTCGAGCGAAGCCGCGGGCTGACAGCTAGTAAAAATTTAAAGAATAAGGAAATAAAAACACAACCACCACGGTATTTTAAAAACCCTATAGTTGTGATTGATTATTGATTAATTAGAGTTTCAATAAAATAAATTATAAGTATCAATAGTTAGTGTTATTTTCCAAGATTAAAGCAGCAGCGGGTGGTCCAATGATAAGAAGTACGTTTTATTATTAACTACAATTTCCGTTTTGTGGTTTATCATGCCAGGCTATCATACAAACTGGTATTTCGTTAATTTTTATATACCTAGTACATTTTCCTTTTACTCAAGCACTTGGATCAATAAAACTATTTAACCAAAGTTACTGGGGTCCAAAGCTGGTTCTTTCCATACCTCTAACTAAAATAACAACTTTACAGAATTTATATTCAGGGTCTGGGACAATTTTATTCATAAACTACAGCCCCGGTCTTACGATAGATTGTAAATTCGAGCTGAGATTTGTCTACGTTTAAATTAAACTTATTGAGCTACTTTCACTAGGTACGTCAGCATACCTCTCTCTGTATGTAGGTACCCCTAGCCCTAAGTTCAACTTTATGTGTCACCTACTATAAATGTTCTGTAACTATATTAAATATAAGGCTTTCTATAAATAAACATTATTATTATTATATCATTACTTTAGTAATTTCGACGATATGTGATTAATTATTAATTAAGTAGGTATTAGGTAGGTATATTTTGTCCATGGCCCGTCTTTTCGAACCTAAACTGAACTGAAGTACACAGGTCTTTTTTCATGTTTGGATATTAGTCGCGCAAAGATATTATTATACAATATTTTAGTCTGTCTATCTAAGTACCTAGCTACAGTTCAGCACATTTGGTAACACAGTCACCGGTAAGCAGCGCGGGCGGGCGGCGGCGCGATCGGTGGGCGGCGCCATAGTGCTTTTATATTACTACGCGACGCGCTATACTGGGAGATATTTGTCTGTCGGCATCAGCAAAATTATCATACTGTAAGAATTCAGTTATTTGCCAAATCCATCGTAATTTATTTTAAAATTTATTTTTAGTTTATATACTCTTTAATCTTAACAAACTTAGTACCTACCTAATATGGCAATAATTACACCTTGTATTATTTTTAATTTTTCATGGCAACAGTTCTGCAAACGTCAGTCAAACGAACGAGAAATAAAATCTATTGTTTCAAATCAAATTTTTGAGGATTTATTGTGATTTACAAATTGAAGCTAGTACCTACATACTGTGTTGTTTTAATAAAAATAAAACGAAGCCTTATTACATGAGTGCTTGCTAATTTACAGAATTGCGAAACAATGGAGAACGATACTAACAAACCGTACAAGATTTGCGATTTGAATCGAGACAAAAAGAAAGGTGTTGTCGCTTCGTCGCTAGAGGATTTACTTACAAAAGTGCCAGAAAAGCTCGGACTTCCCTCTGAGAACCTGACTGTAGTACTAGAGTGTGATGGGACAGAAGTAGACGACGAGGAATATTTTTCTACTTTAGACCCAGACACTTCGCTTATGATATTGCATGGTGACGAAAAGTGGTCCCCAAATATGCCAAAGTGCCAAGTATCACTTGATCAGACTGACGATGTGGCTCTCGGAGAGAAGGGACAGGTGGCTAACCTAGTAGGGCGCCTGCAACACAATTTATGCCACATCTCTTTACTGGGAGGTCAGGATTTGGAACTGTTGTCAGACATGGATCCAGACAGTCTTGCTGATATTGTAACTGACAGGGACAATAGAATAATATTGGAGCACATTAAAGAAGCTTCTGGCAGGTACCTTATCAATTTTCATTATTGTCATTTTGATGTACCTACTTACTTGATCCAAAATCTAATATGTTCAAATTTTAAAATAAATCCATATTATTCTCAACATTTTAGGCAGTAAAATTTCTATGACAACAAACTTATATATTTACTATTTTAATAAAAACAAGTGCAAATTAATCATACAAATTTCATTTCATTCTTTCCAGGATACTTCTTGAAAAACGTCAAGCACAAGATGCTATGGAGTTGCTAAAATTGTATCACCAAAGTGTAGCAAATGGAACAGAGGATGTGTCCCCACCAAAACAGGAGAGAGTTTAGGAAACCAACCAGATGTGCATCATAATTGAACCCAAATATAAACCCTCAATTTATTTTTAAGGAATGATATATCTCAAAAGTTTACAATGAAACATTTTACCCTTTATAACATCACCTTCCAGTTGGGTCGGGATGAATATTAAATTTTAAATAGTGAATAATAATAAGGTAGTCAAATATTAAACCTGCATGGCCTGATGGTATATGTACTTATTCAATGTGACTTTACATTTATTCGGAGGTAAGTTACAGGTAAGTTATTCAAACACCAAATAAATGAGGCCTTTTTTTCTCTAGAATTGAGTACCAAATTGTTTTTACTCATTTAAATATAATGTAGTTAGACATATTTGTATGCCTATAAGAAGGGCAACTTAGTGTTTGTCATCCAAAAGTTGCATTAGAAATCATGCTCACTGTTCATACATACATACTTTTGATTTAAGATAAAATTTATGTTTTGTGTCTTTTCAGAGTAAAAGTTTCTATGGGCATAGTATTGAATTTTGTAGCCGTTAGTTATAACTGACTTATAAGACACTAATCTTATGAATATGAGCTGAAGTTGAAAGATAAGTAATTGCTAATACCTAGGTACTCTAGAAAATAGGATTTGAATTATAAACTCAACTAGTATAATATTATTTATTAACTTATAAATATCACTTTGCAGCATACCTGCATTATCTTGTCATCCAGATCCACCATGATGCTATAACTGTGATGTTATCATTACACATAAATTTTGCATTTCTTCTGGTCATAGGGAATTATTATTCATGAACCCATTTCATTATGTGTACCTACTACTTACGATTGTATGTAACTAACTGATCCGACAATAGTATCCTAGCTGATAGAGATTTTACTAATTTGTAATTTATTTTCTTGTAAACTTTTGAGAGTTAATTTGTCACATGATTGATAATCAACATCAATTTAAAAGACTGATAGGTGGTAAACTTACTTTTTTTATATAGTTTTACCTTTACCCCTAGAATAAGATTTATTGATTTAAATCCAAATTTGCTCAAACATTTTACGAATAATAAAAATAGGTTTTTGTTCAATTCCAGTATTGTTAAAAAAATATTAATTTTAAACAGGTATGGTGCCATTTGCTCTAGGTGATTGGTGTAGGAATTGATGGTCTGAATATTGTGTTAAGGATGTACTCATTTATAGTATAGGGACACTTAAAATAACAATTTTCTCTTATGCTACTGTTTGAGTGACTAGTGTTTGATTTATAATAAGTCAATTCTTTATGTATATGGATGTGGATGTTGAATGTGACTGTTTTCTTTTTCATTATCATAGACACCTACCTTTGTATCCTCCTCTGGGGTTTGGTTTTATCACTTAGATATTTATATAGATTAATCTGGAAGTAAATTAAGTATTTGTGTAGGTAAACCAATATAACAAGCACAAGCTACATTTTACTATATACTGACCTGTCCCAGATAAGATGCTGTTGAAGTGCCCCCGGTTTTCAAGTACCTAATACTTACTGTTGTAAACAAATAGATAATCAATTTTATTGCAGACTGGCTAGTCACTAACCTGCTTACAGACTTAGTAAGTATGTAACCTACTTTTCTTTAAGCAGTATCTGGCTGTGCAAAATGTCTAAGTCGCAAAATGTCCAAGTTGAAAAATGTGACTAAATATATAAAAATAATTGCTATTCTTTTAGTAAAATTGTTGACCATAATAACACTTTTATCAACATAATTTATGTTTTACATTGATTTATATTTTAATGAAACTGGACATTTTGCAAATTAGACATTTTATTGGTTAACTGAACTCCAAATCTTAGTAGGTACCTTCCTATATATATTATGTAGAATAGATTTAGTGTCTATAGTTGTGTGCCCCATTATAAATTTATGTACCAGCTAAGACTTATACTAGCAGTAGTTTAAATAAAGTGCAATATTATACCTACCAACTTACATTTATCAATCACAATATTGTATGCATGCAAGAAAAATAATATGTAGCAAATTCCTCCATAGTAAAATACCTACTTTGTAATAACTTAGTTTATTATCAGTTTTTGTCTATTTAGGTTCACACTTGTCAAAAAAACTTATTGCTACCAACCTTATATAGTGTCTAATCGCAATATATTTAGTGGTATCATTACAAATTCTTATTAAAGAAAAACTGTATTGTTGATCCGGTGTATACAATTTGGGAAAATGTCACAAAACAAGGATTAAATTGAGATGTGCTACTTATGAGGACTTGTATTCGTATAATATGCTGTCTTATGAAGTATAGGTACATACACATAAGTATTGTGTTAATAGTATGGTATCTTATGGAATACAGCATTCCTGCTAGTGGAATTGGTAATAGATATACTTTGTTTTATTGTGCACAAATAAAGAAATCAGCATAGTTTTAGTTTCATTCTTATCTTCGAAAAAAAAAACAAACATTTTACAGATAGAAGATTTATTGCCCCAAAAAATTAAAGAAGATTTACCACTCACAGTCACATAAAAGCTGAATTCCTTTCATCATAAATACTAAAACATTGCATATTACTATTTATATCATAATGCATATTTTAACAGAATTCAATAAAATAAAATGTGGTAGGCGACTTCGGAAAGCTAGAAATGTGATATGGCTATTTTATGACATTTAAAATTAAACCATTGATAAGGTGACAAATAGTATGTTAGACAAAGATTTGCATCATGAAGCAACACTGTTTTAGAGAACAGTGCAGGAACTCTTTTCCCGGAATGGATTCACTTTTTGACTGGAGAAGCCGACTAGTAAACAGTCTTCTTGTTCATGATCATTGATGTACTTTACAATGTCAGCCACAGCTGCTGATACTGGAATGCGTTTGATAGCTGCCTCTCTTCGCAGTTGTTCTGTAACAGCACGCTGCTGCTGCAACGTCGATACCATCATATCCATCACGGCGGTATCTGATAGGCCTATGTTGGAAACAAAATAAGTCGCACTGAGAAATCCAAAATGGGGCGTAGCCTTGCAGCTAGAATATCTGAAAGAAGACGCACATCTTTATAAACTGATCGTATACTGTATACTATGGATTTCAAATATTCCTAAAAAACTTACAGAGAATCGCAAATCACTGAAATAAGCGTAGGATGTGTTAATTTATTTTTATTGCGGAATTTTTTACGTAAAAATAAATGTTGTCCTGTCTGTCAGCAACAGTGTTGCCATATGGTAAGGGCGTGTAATCCGTATTTATCTTTAAAAAAAAAACACCATAATGAAATTCCGTATAAAAATAAAACTGACTGTTTATATAAAGTAATATGTCAGAATTAATATTAAACCATTGATGTCAAAACAAGGCGATTTCTGGAAGTTGTTTTGTCAATATTTCAACAAGCCCTATGTGTGTGTGTGTGTGTGTGTGTGTTAGTGGTGTTAAAAATTATAATTTCGATCCGATCCGACAGATGGAAACTATGATTAGGTAATAATGATTAGGTACTACGAACAATGTTAATCAAATACAGATCTGTATATGGCAACTCTGGTCAGCAGTGTTGCCATATGGGTGAAGGGGTGAAATCCGCATTTTCATTAAAAAATCCGTATAAAATCCGATGGAACTCTGATTATCAAACTAAATATTATATTTTTATAGACTGACCAAAGAAATACGAAACCTGCTCTGGGGGCCACGTGTATATTTTTACGACTATGGCAACATTGTCCCTTAATAAATTAGTTCCATTGAAATTCCGCAATATAGCAAGGTTTCTTATTTCTTTGGTCGGGCTTTATATTCATAATTTTTAATATGTATGAATTAATATTTAAGTCAAAACAAGGTGATTTCCCTAAGTTGTTTTGTAGTAAGGTTAGCTAGCCTTACTTGGTATTTATTAGTATTAAAAATTTATAGTTCCGATCAAATTATACATGTATTTACGCAAATAAATATATTTGTCTTTGTCTTGTCTTTGTCCTTATTGGACTTCGAAAATCGGTAAAAATACGGACAAATCCGTACGTATGGCAACACTGTCTGTAAGTGACAGCCGGTGTATTGTCGACTTTGTCAAAAGCGGAGTTTTACGCGGGAATCGAGAGGAAATGGCGGGTTCATTGTTTCGTCCTTTATAAAATTAGTTTTTCATGGTAATTGTGGTGTTAATATGGTGGAATTAGTGCGATAATGTACCGTTAAAGAAGAACTATTCAATAAAAGTGAGAAATAATGAGTGGTTAGCTGTTTCTGGTTTGATACCCCGCGTTAAACTTCAGTATCATTGGAATGTAAGAACCACCCTTGCATTTCAATGATCCAACAAGAAATGAAACTACTGAAGACGTATCTACATGGATGCAAGAAATGACTAAAGACGACGAAATGAAACTAAAGAAATGACTGAAGATGAAGACATGACTTGGATAATGCAAGAAACTACTAAAGACTAGGCTGTATGGGCTTAGATCCCTTTGCCTTTCCCATAAGGGAGAAAGAAACTAAAAAAAAAAAAAAAAATTGTCAAAAGCCGGCTTTACACTCTGGAGTTTTGCCCAAATAAAGCCGGGTCCACAGCTCAAATTTTCTAACAAAACATTCTAACAAAACAATGTTGTGCAATTTGTTTATCAAAACCGCCCGTCCACTGCGCATAATGTTAATGTTTTGGCTAACAAAACCACGCCCTTAAATGTGAATGTTTTGTTTCATTTCATTTTAAAAATGAGTTCTGACGATGAAGACGTGGAAGCTGTTATTGCTATCGTTAATTTAGTTTCCTTTGACTTTTCAAAAATTTTTGCAATTTCCGACAGGGCATCTACTTTTTTGTACCTATCTTTGTGCTCTTCCAAAGTTACATCCCAAATTATCGGCCTTTCTCTTATAAGTTGTATTAACAACCAAATACTCTCTTTATTCCACTCCATTAATCAATATTTATAAGGTTCCACACAAAACAAACCAACACTTTTGCAACGCTAGTTTTATTTACATTCTCTTTGACTTTTGCACTGACGTCTTCCTTCATTCAATGAGCGCGAGCGAGCAAATAAAAAAAATTCGACGCTTCCCCTCCCCGCGCAGGCGAACCCGGGGGATGTTATCCATTCGTCTCGGCAAACAATGTTATGTTTAGGCTGAACAAAATTTGTTAAGCCACGCCCCTATTTTGTTAAAATTAACATGTTAGAGTGTTCAAAACACGAAAACACGGAGCTGTGGACCCGGCTTAAGTGAAACAAACAACACGAATATAAAGCGGGCACTACACTCTCGACAAAACTAGACGAGACATGGCCAATACGAGAGTGTAGAGGGAGTATTGGCCTATATTGGAGATGTCTCGTCTATATTGGCCGTCTATCCGTCCCGTGTCGGTACATCAAAGGAGTTTTGTCAAGTTTTGTGTATAGGCAAAACTATCGCTCCAGATTCTCGATGCCTCTGATGCCAGTTGGCTAACAGTCGCCGAAGTGAGTGCACGTTATTTAATTATTTTACCGTTCTGCTACACTTTTTCCAGCGTCTTTTAATTAAGTACTTTTCTTTCAGGGATGTCTAAATAGTTATGTAATAATAATCCTACTAATATTAAAACGCGAAAGTTTGTTAGTAGGTATATATGTATGTTTGTTATGTACTCTTTCTTAGTTTAACATGAAGAAAAATAATTAAATAGGTATTATATGAGCCTTAAACAGATTTTTTTAAATTAATAGTTATATATATCGATATTGGTTATTTTCATGAAATTAATTTCAAAAGTAAGAGATTCTCAGTTTCCTCATAATAAATATTTAGTAATTAGTTGTAACCACCGATTTGCATTCGAGTTATATTATATATAATACGCTGCAGCGAATATTACAGTAGCGGCACATGACGCCCACCCCGTACGATAGCCTATTGTCAACTGAGCAAATGGAGAATGTGGAGTAGCGGTCTCGTGTGAACGCCAATGTCTCGTGTTTTGACAAAAGTTTGGCCTCTCGACAAAACTGGAGTGTGTAGAGCGGGCTTATAGGCCAATACCACAGACATTATAAAGGGAAGCAGACTAAACATTATTGTATAGTACAAAAAATGCCGCGTGACATGAATTCCCACTTAAGCTACATAAGTTTTGTTGTTTTTCTTTAACATAATTGTTAATATTTGGAACAAAAATAGTAAAGTACTATACTTATGAATGTGAAAGAGTACTTCAGTATACAAACACCCGCAATAACTGTTTATAAATATATTAATTTGGCAGTTCAAAAATGAGCTACGAGTGAAAAGTTGCCAACAAAGTGTTGTTGTCTGTGCTGTGGCCAATACCTCCTTCATGGGCGTACCCAGCTTCTGAGGGGGGGGGGGGAGGGCAAATCAGATTTTTAGGTCGGATCATGGTCGACTATGGTAGACCATGGGTCGGATCGTCCGCGGCTGTTTTGTCATACACACCTACATGAAAAATCAGGTATGTAACGAGGTGCCTTGTATGCCACCTCGTTTCCACCTCATTTTCATCGCATTTACCATTTCTTTTTCGTCTAAATTCGAATATTCAATTTTGGAATTAATTTGTCATTCATATGTCATTTCGTTCATTTTATCTTTTCCTCCGAGCCTCAGCTTGATAGGCCATTTTCCGAAGGTTTAATTTATCATTTTATAAACTCTGTACTTGTGTGTTAATATAACCTATTCCAAATAAATCAGCGAAAGACTGTGTTTAGTGAAAACCTAGTTTTATTCCTAATACCGCGCAAGCAGACTTCCTCGGCCTCCAACTACTAAGCTCCTCTCCTTTTTCATTGTCTGTCCTCGCTGGCTCGCCTGAACTCGTGGTGAGCCGCGGGTGCTACAGGGATAGTAGTTAAGTGTGGTGTGTAGGGCAAACAGCCGCAAATGATCCTGCTTTCTAGGTAATTAAATAATTAAAAGTAAAATTGACTATGCATGCATTTTTATTTTATTTGAATCGCTTCTACTTTAAAATTATTTTTTGAAGATCTTCTGCAAAACTGTTTATAATGTCTTCTGTGAAAGAATCGATACTGTTTACAAGTTTTCGTCCACCATCGTTGCGCGCGGTTTTTGGGTATTGCACCGTGCATTTTGCCATTGTTTACTGCGCGTTTTATTTAAAAGTTAGAGCATATTTACACTTTGATTAGTAATTAGGCGAGTTCATGCATGTTCTGCGGGGTACGCCCATGACCTCCTTCTACACTCTCGTACTTGGCATGTCTCTTCAAGTTTTGTGGAGAATGTAGAGCCGGCTCACGCACGAAACATTGGTGTTCACATTATGCATGGTCGAGAGGTCAAAAGCTCGTCTGACGTAACGGAGGTTCTGGGTTCGAATCCCGGTGGGGACCTGTCGAACAAATATCACTTTGTGAGACTTTCCTCAGTTTGGTGAGGACATTGCAGGCTGAATCACCTGATTGTCCGAAAAGAAAGATGATTCCGTGCTTCGGAAGGCACGTAAAGTCGTTGGTCCCGCCCGGCTACTATCTACGGATGTAGTCGTTCCTCGAAACCCACACGATAAGCAAGTATTATGCATTGCATTAGAATGAGATGCAAATACACCGCGCTCACTCTTGCGCATAACTGCGTCCCTTTAGCCTCTTGGCAAAACTGGAGAGTGTAGAGCGGGCTTTACCTGTTTATTTGGCTGGTATTTCGCTGGCGACAAAGACAAAAAACGAAGGAGACGCAGTTATGCGCAAGAGTGAGCGCGGTGTAATTGTATCTCATTCTAACGCAATACTGCGTCCCTTTCGTCTTCTGTTTTCGTCTTCTGTCGCCAGTGAAATAAGGCCCTTTGACTGGCTGGCTCTGGCTGGCTGGCAACTTTCAGATTGACTGACGTATCAATTAAAAAAATTCGAACAACATGGCCGTTCGAATGGCGTCATAAATACTTTTGATGTTATATTTATATTTTGTGAAAATACAGTGATTTAATGGTTCATAATTTAAATGTGTATTTTCTCCGAGTATAATGTGATAGCATTTACAAGTTTATGTGTTTATTATCCGCAATGATGTTCTAGAACTAACGAAAAAACGATGTCAAACAACACTGTCGGTTCTTCTGGCCCTGCTCCCGGCAAAGTACGTGGCCCGGGAAGACCTCCAAAACGTACTTGCACCTGGTGTGCTGAAAGTAAAACTCCTCTGAAATATGTCTTGCCAACAGAAAACGGGAAAAAAGAATTTTGTTCCGAAACGTGTTTGTCAGAGTTTAGACAAGCATACAGTAAAGGTGCGTGTCTGCACTGCGACAATGTTATCCGCGGCAACGCTCCGTCAAGTAGTAAGAATTTCTGTTCTACATATTGTCTTAATAAATATCAGAAGAAGAATGAAAAGCGAACCACTTCCCCACAATCGGGTAATGGAGCTAATGGTTCAGAAACACATTCCAGTAACAATTCCTCAGGAGCCTTCTACGATATTTACCAGGCATTCAACTGGACCGAATACATGAAGGAAACTAACAGTGTGCCTGCTCCACAGGAATGTTTTAAACAAGCTCCAGTGCCTCCAGTTAATGATTTTAAAGTGAACATGAAATTAGAAGCTCTAGATCCAAGAAATCTGACTTCCACTTGCATAGCTACTGTGGTCGGCGTTTTGGGTCCGCGACTCAGGCTGAGACTGGATGGCAGTGACAATAAAAATGATTTTTGGAGGTTAGTGGATGCTGGGGACATTCATCCTATTGGTCATTGTGAGAAAAATGATGGAATGTTACAGCCTCCTCTTGGGTTTCGAATGAATGCAAGTAGCTGGCCTATGTTTTTGCTCAAGACCCTGAATGGAGCTGAAATGGCTCCACCTCAGGTGTTTCAGGCTGAACCTCCTACTCCCAAAACTAATTTATTTGTTGTGGGTCAAAAATTGGAAGCAGTTGATAAAAAAAACCCTCAGTTGATCTGTTGTGCAACTGTGGGTGCTGTTAAAAATGACCAGATCCATGTCACCTTTGATGGTTGGAGGGGTGCATTTGATTATTGGTGTCGATATGACTCACGTGACATCTTTCCGGTGGGCTGGTGTGCCCATGCTGGGCATCCATTGCAGCCTCCTGGACAGAAAAGTGCTACAGCTCCATCTAGGTAAGAAAAGAACAACATTTTAAATATATTTATACATATTTAATGACATCTTATCAGATGTAAATTTTTGAAGAAGGTAACTTTGTTATGAAAGGGCGCTATAACTATGCTGCAAGTAGATAATTATTTAGATTATTCTGTCTAGCAGGTCAAATCCTGGTCTGAGAATATCATTCAATTACAATATGTAATGTTAGACTTACACAGTTACATAAATTATAATTATTCATTATATTTTTGATATTTATTTACAGGTTTAAATTACGTCCTAGCATTCCTAGTAATCCAGCATTGCCCGAAGGTGGATCTACAGGGGCTGGAAACTCCAATAATAACTCAAGTATAACTACCCCGCCTGCTACAGTTCGACTTCGCATCCGCAGCAGTTGTTCTGGAGGCAGCAGTGTACTACCAACCAAGATCTCAGGAACCACGCCTTCTGGAGCCGCAGAGGCTTTGGTCAAAGAGCTTCTTAGTGTACATCCTGATCCACAGATACTGACAAGAGCAATACTGACTGCATCTACTAGTTATTTTAATGTAAATAATGTGGAGGTAATAATCTTATTTTACAATATCTTATTTGTTCCTTAGTGCATAGTAAATTTTATTATTCCTTGCTGTGTAGTCATAAAAGAGTAGTAAAATTGTGCATGACTAATACAGCCTTTCCAGGTAAAACTGAATTCCGATTTCTGTCATAGTTCGTCTGAAACCAAACGAGTCTGTGAATATTTGCATAGAGACTTAAATTACATAAATAGAATAACTTTCTAATCTTAATATAAAAGAAGCTCATACTGCTCATGCACATATAAAATATTCTATATTTATATAGCTTTAGTTTATAATTGTACATTTCCTGTTTGCGTGCAATAAAGTATTTTGTATTGTATTGTATTGTATTCTATAAATCATCTAAACAAGTGGCTATATACTAAATTTTAATATAATCAATAAATAAATAAAAAGCTTGAAAAAATTAAAATAATTTCTCAATTGTAGTTTTTTTTTTATTTGAATCAACATATATTTTGAGGCTAACTCAAAAGCTTGAGTTAAATAATATATTATGAATTTTTATACAACTTAATATGCTGGCTCAGCAACCTTAAGTGAATCTTGGCCTTAAAAAGCAAATTAAATCATTTCCCTCCATCCAGTGTATCTTGTCGCCTATCGACGTCGGCCTATATTGATATTAATTAATACTTAATTTAATGTTTATATATATTTCAGGTTTCATCAGGTGCCAAAAACTACACAGTGAAAGTACCATCAGATTTATCAGCTGAGGAGCTCAAGTCCTGGCTGAAAGCTGTTTGTAATGGAGTTGGATGCTGTGTGGGCATGATCGAGATAGACACGGGAGAGGCTGCCATTCGGCCCTGCACTCTTTGCGGAGAGTCCACATCTGACAGTGTGTCACTGGCAGTTAAAAGGAGTAATAATGTTAGTGCAGCAGTCATAATTATGTACTTAGCGTGAATTTGGTCATAATAATTTCCACTATTCCATAAAATCACAAGGCCCATTTATAGAAGATTATGTGAGTCCCCTTACAAATTGTTTGTCCTAGGCGGGGTTCGAATCCGCGACCCTGTGCGTAGGCAGCTAACAAAACATAACCATGTCATAAGAGTAATAGGAGTCATTATGTCACATTTTGACGCCTTCTCGAGCTTTTCGCACTTCTGTTGTAGCCCTACGGGTTTCCAAGTTGGGTTGCGATAGTTGGAACGATAAGTCACGCTCTTTGCTCTAATAGAGCGAGCCTATGCTCTTTGTAGCGTTCTAGTAAGCTAAACTAAAAGTACCTTTTTGGGTAAAAAATCAGTACCCACCAAAAATAAGATACACCAATCGTAGTGTTTCATTGTGCATCTAGTCTCGGTAGTATTAAAGGACTGCTGAGATTCCTCGAGGAGATAGGGTGGCTTGAGTAGCAATCCCACCCATACACAAAAAAGGCGCATCAGTCGTTGAGTTGCGGAAACCAAAATCAGAATTTATAATCAGAGACGGAGCCCCTCAGGCTCTAGGCCGTGGTCTGAGTCTCCCTTGAGCCGCCCCTAGACGCATTGGTATATGACTTTTTTTTGGGGTAGAGTCTTCCGCTCCCCCGCAAGTCCGGTGAAGCTTGATTGGTCGTACCTTTTCTACACAAGCATAGGTCAATTCAAAAAAATAAAAAGAGTTGCGGAAACAGGCCCGCCATACCATACCATACCAGGCTATAATGCATCTAGTGACAGATTGTCAGCCTTTCATCTGTACCCAACGGGAAGACATAGGATGGTCCTGTTCCAATGACTACACGGCCTATTTCTTAGTCGCCTTCTATCTACGATACTCAAAGGGACGACATGGTATTCACATTCAAAAGACAGCGGCCAGTATATTTGATAAGTGGTTCTAAATGTTGACAATTGGTTTTCCATAGGATTCAAATTCAATTGTTAACGACCAGTATATTCGTTAAGCTGTTGTAAACTAGGCGGTTTACCGATGTGTGAATAATAAGAGATGCAACGCCTGTGGAGTTTCTTCCGGCGAGTTCTTCTCCACAGAAGACAGCCAAATCGTGAACTCTCCTCGACGTGGAAAAGTGATTTGTAAAATCTTACTTCGAATAAACACATTTTGAACTTTGAACTTTAATGTGTAGGATGAGGCAGCCGGCAGCGGTGTGAATGGAGTGGGGCCGAAGGTGGCGCGCGTGTCCCCGGAGCGCGGCGAGGCGGCGTCGTCGACCACGGCCGCGCCGCCGCAGCCCGCCGCGCCGCCTGCTGATTGGTCCGTGGAAGACGTCATCGGGTTCATCGCCGCCGCCGACCCCGCGCTCGCCGCGCACGCTGACTTGTTCCGGAAACATGTGAGTTCTTTTTGCTTCTTCTTGGCATTAAACTAATGTACAGCCTGAAATAGGGTTGGGTATCCACTCTGGAAAATATCTCTATGTAATACCAGGCCCGTCGCACTCCGCGCCAGAGCTCCAGAATGTACCTACGCCGGGCGGCCTCATATATGAGGGCAGTTGGTTGGAAAAACGCGCGCGCTTGTGACGACGCTATTATTTATTCTGTGGTAATACGGACTCTCGCGGCGCGGTCTTAAGGTGCATTTTGTTTTAACACGTTTTGACGCGTTCAAAGTAATTTGAACGTTAGTGGAGTGAGGAGTGGTAGCTAGAATTAAATTCGCACGTTTGCTATCAGAGAGTGCGCCTTTTGTACCTAGTACTATTATTTATTCTGTGGTAATACCCTGCACCTGGATCCCAACTTCGCAATTATTTTTTACAGTGTTGTACCTACGTCAGACATTTTACGTGTGTCCAAAAATCATGTACGTCATTTAAAAGTAGTGAACAAAAATATTATTGTGCCACATTTTTTTTTCTCATTTTTAACTACAATCAGTTCTTAGACTATAATCAGATTGGTTGTAAGCTTCAGGGCGTTCAGAGACGGCCCCCCAGTGGGAGCTTCTCTTCTTCAAACTTGGCCACTTTACAAGGCAGGGTCCATAACTTCGTCTTTTTAGACGTCTTGTGAATGTAGGTTTAGTCAGTTGGGTGGCCAGTCTGTTTGGATGGTTTGTCAGCCGTTTTTTAGGGTTCCGTAGCCAAATGGCAAAAAACGGAACCCTTATAGATTCGTCATGTCTGTCTGTCTGTCTGTCCGTCCGTATGTCACACCCACTTTATTCCGAAACTATAATACCTATACTGTTGAAACTTGGTACGTAGATGTATTCTGTAAACCGCATTAAGATTTTAAACCGCATTAAGATTTTCTTACAAAAATAGAAAAAAAACAATTAATTTAGGGGGTCCCCATACATAGAACAGAAACAAAAAAAAATCAAACCCATTCGTGTGGGGTATCTATGGATAGGTCTTCAAAAATGATAGTTAGGTTCCTAATAAGATTTTTTTCTAAACTGAATAGTTTGCGCGAGAAACGCTTCCAAAGTGGAAAAATGTGTGTCCCCCCCCCCTCTAACTTCTAAAATAAGAGAATGATAAAACTAAGAAAAATATATGATGTGCATTACCATGAAAACTTCCAACGAAAATTGGTTTGAACGAGATCTAGTAAGTAGTTTTTTTTTAATACGTCATAAATCGTACACCGCAATTTATCTTTCACTATTATTAAAACATCGACCAAAGTCACAACGAACTACAAAAACTTTTATATTATGATACTGGCTGCTACGGAACCCTTCATAGGCGATTCCGACTCGCACTTGGCCGCTTTTTTGTATCTCTCTGTCTGGTTTTTAATTTCTTGGGCCACGGTGCCACAAAGGTAGCAGCGAGCAGCTTTGCAGCTGGCTGTACTAGCGTACCTACATAGAATCAACACCCGCGAACCGCACTCATAGTAATATGAATTGTATGCCGTTTCTCTTTTGTTTTTCTTCTCGCCATGCATTTCGCCCCCGCCTCCCGCTACCGCCAACCGCAGCCGCCATGTTGGTGCATGGAATGTATTCAAGGCGTCTTCTTTAGTACTCGTACGTAATTTCTCAATGCTTCTTGGTCGTTTTCTACTGTTCTGAAAGTCGTGACCCTGAAAATTTCTCGTGCCTTCATACACCAACTTTCTCCTTCTGTCTCGGTTCTTGGCTGTTCTTAAGGTGGTTTTAACCGGAAAGTCAGTGATCTTTATTATCTGATCACTCTTTGGAGTCTCTTCTTCTCAACTCCTTCTGGGCAACCACCACAACCGAAATAAAAAGTAATTAAATTTAATCATAATATATTCAACACAGTATGATGATGAGGTGAATAGACTGTTTTCCATTCGAAAACGTCTTATCCAGATGAAATTCTGATAACGAATTGCCTTATTATGGTGAATTGAAGAACGGATTGGCATGTTGCAAAAAACAAAAATAAATATTCAAAAACTGCTGGACCAATTTTGACGGACTGCGCCCCAATTTGGGGAGACATACATAAATACAAACGTACCTACCATATTTTGTATATTTGTTTGTGTAACTAGTCCTTGACTGCCTAGTCAAACGCGGTTCTTGTGAAATCCAAAACAATATTTTACATAAAAAATTAAAGGTTAATCAGGGAATTCGACAACTCGCTACCTTTTCACTCTAGTAAAAGACGATTCTGAGTAACAGAGAAGAATCTAGAACATTATTTATGCAATGGGCGATATTAATTATTTGTTGTATTGTTACAGGAAATAGACGGCAAAGCGTTACTGCTGTTGAACTCAGACATGATGATGAAATACATGGGGCTCAAACTTGGCCCGGCATTGAAAATATGCAATTTAGTTACAAAAATTCAAAATCGTCGTCACTATAGCACATAAGTTAATTTTTACTTTGCTCCGAGAGTGAAACTAAAAGTTTCATAGTTTTACATTAGGATTCTTTGCATTTCCACATATGTTTTTTTTCCTGAATCTCACGGAATGTTATTTTATTTGCATAATATTTGGGTTACTTCAGTATTTATTCAATGTGGGGTATTTTTGTTTGAATAGTAGTGTTTTTATTTGCACCGTTGTACACGTGTAATGTGTATTTTTGGTAGTTACATCACAGACCCAGTCACGGTCATGAGCAGCTTATAATTTTATTCCTACGTCTAGTTTTGTGCAGAGAATTTATGATCTGTAAATAAGTATTTTTGGATAATTTGAATGCATTTAATGTAGTAGTGAGTACTCTTTAAAATATTTGTAAAGTCTTTTAAATTTTAATATCGCTGGCTGTACTATTATTCTACTTGATATAAGTTTTGTGTGTACATAGGTATTATAATAATTGGCTAGTCGTGATTTGAATCGAGCTGCATTCCACAGCGCGAAAATTATATCAAACATTTCAAAAGTCGAGAATGTACAGAAAGATATTCTATTGTAGTTTAGGGTCTAGTGCCTTTCAACCATTAGGTGTACTTAACTGTCCCCATAAGCAGAATAAAGACGACGATAGCTCAAGGACACAATAACAGTAGCTGTGATTATCTCCCGATACTTATCTTATGATGATTGTAAACGCGTTTTATAGCTTAGTAATCTTCCATTATCTCGTAGCTGCAGTTTTCACTAGCATTGATACAGCCTGTTCTTATTATGTTCCTTCCTTGTATGCTGTTTTATGTGAGAATGGTTAAAAAGAAGTATTCTATTTTAGCTGCATTTTATTGCTATTTTATTTGCCATTTGAGTATCTTAAAATGTTTAAACATTTCATGATGTGATATTTTAATGTTATCTGTTATAGTGATAAAAAATTAATATTGAAAATATGTTGATTTATTAATTAGGTACCTTACGTATCTTAAGTTTGGTCATGACATAAGTACTCCTAAGTATAGACTAAAATGCGTCTACTATTTTATTTTGTGTGAAAGTTACAAAGCTAACAATGCCCTATATTTGTTTTATGGCCCATTTGATTCAGTTGAATATATTTTTTGTCTCTAATTTTAATCTTCGGCGAGGTTTAGCGAAGATACCGTTTGTTTAGTTTCGTTTGCCGTACTGTGGCACATAGTTTTACTATAACACAAAGCAATACATAGCGCCTGCTATTCGAGTACATTGTAATATAAATATAACATAGACAAATGAAATGTGAAACAGATTTTCACTTAACTATTATTTTATTAAATTAGAGTTTAAAATTATTTTATGTAAATAAGTGAATAATGATGGTAAGTTACAGAATTGTATAAAACTTTAATAAAATGCAAATTAAGTATGAGCTTTTTTATTTTCACCCCTTTTATTTGTCGAAACTCTTGACAGCCGTGGAAATATGCGGATTACCGCCCGCGCGCGGATCTGGGGCTCTACTCTTGAAATCAATATCGATCCCGATTTCAACCCAATGCAATACCAAAGTCAATTTTAGACTGCTACTCTTGAAAATCTGTCCGTCAAGACAAATGTCCGATTATATTTAGTTCACTCAATATCCGCCCAATATGAAACAAAAAGGTGGGCGCTAGTTTGGCATTCGAGAGTACAAAAAACGCCCGATCTCAATGTCGACGCATCGGAATCGCCGTCAAGAGTAGCCCCTCTGGTCCGCATGCGGGTGATAGCACGCTCTAGCTAGGCTTACTACGTAAGAAGCGAGAAGCTGTCAAACGCGACATAGTGACATTAGAGCCATAGTAGTTCTGTCATTATGTCGCGTTTGACAGTTTCTCGAGTCTTACGTAGTAAGCCTGCCGCACACAGGACAAAGATTCCATATTTTGCAGCGACTATTGTGTTCGTAATAATGATCGTGCGTGTGATCCGCGTCTTAGTAAAAACAACACTGGCACTGAAGGCAGAAAAACGACGCCGAATGAAGTTAATAAAGCTTTGCTCTATTCTCTAACCTGGCTGGCTCTCGTCTCACGCTTATGAATAATAAACTCTGCTTAGAACAGTATCTTCCATAAAAAATTGCGAAAGAAACAAAACTGCTACGTTTCGTAGTAATTTGCTACGCCGTAGCAAGGATTCAGCTTGTTGCAAGGATGCAACTGTTCCCATATAAAAACTTATTCTTCATGATGACTTCTCTTCACTTAGTTACTTATACGCTAGTCCTCACTACAGCGTAGCAAATGCTACGAAGCGTAGGCGTTTTTAATTAAATCCTATTTAGGGCGTCCATAAATTACGTGAGATGTTTATGGGGGGGAGGGGGTCGAGTTAAATCTCATCTAATCTTACGTTGGAGAGAGGGGGGGTCTTGGCAAATATCACGCAATTTTTTTAAATAATTGAAACAACAAAAAATTATACTATTTTGGTCCATTTAATCCAGATTGTACATGCTAGTACGAGATATCTAGTTACGATTTAAGTATTCTGTTGTTAAATTTTTATTACAGTTATAATTAAACTCTCAGCAATATTGATTACTAGTCGTAAATAAAAGCTCGAAACATTTTTTTTTCTTTTTACAATAACAATCCAACGCGTTTACGTAAAAACTCACATTTTGAAAAATCTCACGTGAGATTGGGGGATGGGGGAGGGGGTTGAATAAAATCTCACGACATCTCACCAGGGGGGGAGGGGGGTCAAAAATAAAAAAAAAACACTTCACGTAATTTATGGACGCCCCCTACGTATTTAAAAAAATTAGGGCAATTCTATTTCGCTACATTACCTACTCGTAACTACCTACGTATTTTACTAAATTTACTGTAAGTAGATACAGTAGCCTAGCCAGCACATGCGGCTGGCTGGTCATATTAACCTTGAGAGCGCCCGTATTATTCCGCAGTGGTAGAGGCAGTAGAGGTGAATTTTCGAGTGCGAATGTTCAACCGCACGTGCTGGCTTCTGTACATTTTACCACAGAATACCAAATAGTAGTCCCTATTTTTACAGAGTAGGTATTCCGATTTTAATAAAAAATATATATTGGAAAGTGTATACATCGAAGTAGGTCACATACAAATTAAAAAAAAAATACAATCCTAAGGGTAGAAAAAACTGATGATTGATTGTTTACTCACTGAAATTTTTGCTTTTCAGTTGCATTGGCGGTTTAATTTTCTTCGTTAAAAAAAAGTTGTTTACTAACACAATATGCTTTCGAAGATTAGCTTCATCTCTCTATTTCTTAAAAATTCCTATACCTATATATCCTTCCGTGCCTTATATTATTATAATATAACGCTTGGAGTTTAGTAACATAAGACTTTTGTCGCGTCGGTTGTAAGTAGAAATAAAGGCGTGTCGGAGTTCTGTATTGTCGAAACTCAGTTTTGTAGCCGTAAATTTATACAACTAAGTAGGTACCTAAAAACCTACTCGTAAATAAAGCAAAAGTGATATATTCTGATCCAATATCAAAATTTTTTCAAACTGGGCTAGCGGGAACTTTGCTAATAGTACCTATGTGTTTTCGATGTTTAAATTCATATAGGTACGTAGGTACGTTTAATTCGACTTGTCATAATGTCAATATTGGGCTGTTATATTGTATTTTATTATGTGTAAACGAAATAAAAATAAAATAAAGTAAATAGCAGTAATAAAGACAAAATATTTTCCGCACAAATGGCATCTTTATGAAGATTTGATTTACGTGCAGAGTGAAGAACCGGTCAATAGAAAACCTCCTTATAGAAGGCCTTCGTCCTGCAGTGGGCATATGAAGGGTGATGACTAATTTATCAGTGTGAAGTGAAGCAGTCACAAATACCTAGTCACAAATTATCCTAGTGTGTTTGTTGGTTTGAATGTTCGTCCCGTTCTTACGCGCCTGAACTACTTGAACTGATTTAGATAAATACTTAGATAGTTTATATTCTGTATTAACACTGATTACTTACCTCAAAAAATACCTCTTTTCCACATTTTTTTAACGTAGACCTTGGGGCGTAAGTCTATTAAAATTAGTGCGCCGATTTAAAATAAGATAAAATAAAAAGCCCGCCGTTCATTAACGATCAAATTCGTTGGAGTTCAAGAATCTGTACATAGGTAATTTAAAAAACCTTAACCTATCGCTAGGTACCTACTTGGTATGTGCCGGGTTAATGTTTTGTAGTCATCTATCTACTGACGTCAGAGTAAATTCCGAGAGCAGTTATCATTTTGTTATATACTTATTAGATAAATGAGGCAATTTGAAGTCGCGTGCCACGAATAATCATAGTAGGTACCTACTTACCTTATTCACTTAACATATAATAGCGTGGCCATTTCTTGTGGTAACAATGTTTTTGTTTGCAATAAAGCAGACTTTGTCATTGCACGTGGGGTCATTTATTGTGACGTTGTTGTTGAAAATGATCAATATTGTTACCATTATAGTTATATATTGGATTTCTCACTTCACTGAAGTGAAAAATTAGAATGAAAAAATACAATACATTGTAACATTATTTATAATAGTTATTTTTTTACTATTACAATAAATTATTGCTTATTCCCGCGCATTACTAGTAAAATTACACGCAACTTACGAACGGCTATTACGGAATTTTCTTACGTTCACTTATAAGGAAATAAGTTTGAAAGGTTTTTATTTTCGTACATAATATCTAGAACAGTGAAATTCTTGAACTAACTATTTATATTTTGGTGTCATACCTAACCACAGAGTATGTACTTACATTCTGTAAATTCAGTAAGTTGTACATAATACGTGTTGTTGGATGTTTGCGTACCGTGACGGTGGTAAACATCATCCCATATTGGTTAACCACAACCAGTAGTCACTACATACATAAAAGCGAGTAAACATTTATACTACGGTAGATGTTATTTTGTTTTTAACATTCTGAATTTTAGAAGTCAGACGGTTACACTTTTTTATGTAAACTAGCTTTCCGCCGCGGCTCCGCCCGCGTTAACAGATTTTTCCGTGGGAATGAGGCATTTTACCGCGGTAAAAGTGCAAAAATGTTGCAAGTGCTTCGGGAGAATGAATAAAAGGATGTTCACTAGTCGAGAGCTAAACGTATATTTAATGTATAAAATCTAAGTTACAATTTAGGTTAATACTTAAATAATGCTAAGTTATTGCTAACGCAAGCAATACGCTTCTTGTGACGTGTGTCCACTTCACACTACAAAAGGTAGCCTATGTTACTCATTCAGGGTGAATGTAGCTTTCTTACGGTGAAAGATTTTTTAAAATCGGTTAAGTAGTTTTTTTACTTTATTCATTACAAACATACACACACACAAATACAAATCGTTCCTCTTTATAATATTAGTATGACTAGTATGATATGATCAGAACGGGATTAAAAACATTTTTTTTAATCAACATGGCGAGTATCACACATAAAATTTAAGTAAAATAAAAATACTTAGGTGCATTATTTAAAAACTTCAGTGCGATTAAAGAATGACCGGCGAAAGTTGTCTTCCGGTTAATTAACAAAAAAATAATAATTTATAACCTACTTTAAAAGCAATAGGTACTCTAAGCCTAGTTAATATTGAATAATATTGCGTTGCGATAGACTCATTTTAATATAAATTATATCAATAAATTATACAACGATAAATATACCTACCTACTCGTAACGTTGATGACTAATTGATATAATAAAAAAGCGAGTAAACATTTAAGTTTTGTCAGAAAAGAATTAATATGGTATTTAATATAATAAGTGATACGTAAGTATTTACGTTCGAAATAATGTATCGTTTCAAACCACAGACTAAAAATATATATTATTTATTTACCTTTAATGGTCGCAGAAGACAAGAAAATTTATTGATTTATTTTTATTATTTACATTAACGTATATATGTTTTTTACGTGTTCGTCTTAGAAATACTGTCGCATGATAAGTAAATTAAGATAACGCGATTTTCTAATTTCCGTCTCCTATGCTCCGAATAGTAATTATATTTTAAACAAAGATTTTAAAGTTCTTACATAACAATTAATCACTATAAATATATTCATAATTTACCTATTGTAATGTAATTTTATCATAATTAAAGTACTAACATAGAATAAATTTTTCATTGTTACTAACACATCTATGGGCCACGCCTGAAATAAATATATATTTTTTTATAAACTTACACTTTCCCGATAGATTCAAGGTGTTTTAGGCAAGGATCTTGTAAGTAAGAATATAAATAAAAAAAATGTGGGTTTTAGGTTTCAAGGTATGAATAAATAAATGCACATGCTAAGGCGATGACTTGACAAGAATTGCGGAATACAAAATAACTAGCTGTCTTATCTGTAGCTACAACAGCTATTTATTTTATCACGTTTTTAATATTTACTGAACCATAGTATTTAACTGTTTTGTACTAGAATAAATGGCTCTGCATAACATTGTTCCTTGATTTAGTCAATAGATAGTCTTTAGTAAATAAACGTATAATTTAACACACGTATTTACAATGCATAATTTACTTTTAATCAAAATTACTGGTATATACCAGTACGAGCATAATAAATAATAACATGGATTGGACGCACAAAGGCGGCAAAGTTGAATGGAATTTAGACGTAGGCCAAAACGTGGCATTGACATTACATTACATATAGCAGCAGTCAATCAAGGACACATATTGAGCGAACTGTTATGTATGTACATTAATTGATTGAAGTGGACAGAGCCAAAATGATTGAAGCATTTTGGTAGGTAAGCATCTGATTGACGAAAATTTGGTACGATTTAAAAGTTTTGAAGTAACTTCGCCGAAGTGAAAACACCATTAACAAGATTGATTAAGACTAATCTATGTACTGACAGTAGGCAGCACATGCAGCTGGACTTGTTGACCTTAAGAGCGCCCGTATTCCGTAGAAGTAGGTGAATTTCGTAGTGCGAATGTCCAACCGCATGTGCTGGCTTCTGTACATATAAGTAATTATTTAAAACACTTTCAAGAGAATATTACAAAAAGTCATACTCAGATATTATTGTCATGCATTAACGAACTTGGTCATATTCGTTAATTTTCATGAGGCAATAAAATACATCCTCATTTTCTTCAATTGCCTGAATTGACAATGTGCTCTACTCGTATAGGTACTTAGTGAAAGTCCATCAACATGGAATAATTTGTTTGTTATTCAGGCGACGACGTCATTATCTCGGCCCACATTATTGCTGTCACAACTGTCGATAAACTCTTGCATTGCAAGCCGTGGAGAGAGGAGCGCGGGCGCCGCTGGAGCGAGTGTTTGCCTCCGCCGTCACCAATGGCGCGCCGGCGGCAGTCTGGTAGCGCGGGTCAGAGAGATCGCTTCGCCCTCTCGTGACGGCATAAACACCCGCGGGTGATAGTGAGCTAACTCATCAAAACAACAACACGACAAATAAATACAACCAACAACATGGAGATGCGGGACCATAGGGAAGAGAATGGTGAGCATCACGGTGAAAGTTATGGCATATCTGTAACAGCAGTGTAATGACCCCGATATTGCAAAACAAAGTTTTGCAGTTGCAAGTTCGCTATTTGGCATTGGTAAAGGTTTACAAGTTAGTGGTCCTTACGTTATCTGTACAGTGCGGTTGCGCCAAGGTTTTGTTTAGGTTTAATATTTTCTGGTTCTATTTTCTACGTGAATTTAAATAATTAACAAACCACAAGATTTTTTAAAATTATAGGCCGCTATTTTTTAATAATATAGTGAACTTACTTTTACTCCTTTGTGTTCTACAGAAAATGTTCGAGGTTTAACGAATATTGTACCTACTATTCTAGGTACCTATAAATAAGAAATGTTTGAGTATTGATAAAAATTTTCTGGATTTTCTTGTTCATAAAAAACGCCTTTCTAAAATAAATAACTTTCATTCTAACTAACTCGTATCTTACGTCTCAAGATCGTGTCTAATCATACGGAAGAAAAATATAGATAGAGCTTGTATTATAGTTTACTTATTATGTATGATTGAGGTGTAGAGTAAATAGTTATAAAATTTTTGTTACACCTTTTTAAATGTACGAGTATTTTACTCCCACTGTAAGGTAAATTGGCGTCATTTCAGGGGGGTTCCACTCGTGAGAATAGGTATGACGGGCGAAATATCGCCCCGGCCGATGAAAGGCAGGGCTAGCTACATCAGTACGCGAACAGTCGCCGGGCGCGCGTGACGCGTCGTTATTACACGCCGCTCCGCTCGCTCAAATTACGAAAATGACTTCACAACAATACGACAAATGCTGATGTGTTTATGGATGCAAAAATAAAAGGAAAAGGACTGGATCGGATGTGTCTTTTTTAGATCTCTTTTCTTGTCCTCATAATTTTCTCTGACAAACCTACAGTAACATTATGACGTATTTTCATAAACTAAAGTACTTACCTACCTACTGACGAGTAAATATAGTTTGCAAACATTATAATACGAGTAATACTATTACTTAGTAAATAGTAGTAGCATTGGTTTATTTGAACCATCATTTGTTTGAGTAAAAGGTAGGTACCTTATAGGTTAATAAATCAGATGTTTTATTTTCTCAAAGACGACAGCCCTAAAGGTGTTAGTAGAGTGGCAAAAGAGATAGCGCAACGCGAGAGAAAGAGATGCAGCAACTTCGTTTTTTCGCCTAGCGCCGTGCGATCTGAATTGCACTTTATTGTAACGGAGATAGGGTTGCAATTTATTTGAATTATGTCGCCTAGTGGAGCTTCTGTAGGGACTACTATTTGGTATTCTGTGGTCATTTGTTGACGGCCGAGCGTATTATCTAGACTAAACCGAAGAAGGTCGCGTGAATCTGTATTTTCTTAACTTAACTATGAAGATGCAGGCATTGTTTTTCATAACTTAGATTTCGATATAACTTTATTGTTACCTTAAAACAAAACACAATATCGAAGGCAGCAACAACAACAAGCAACAGGCACCTACAGGTAGATAGGCAGATTTTCTTTCAGGCAACCTATTGGGGTGAGGATATTTAAAGAGGCGGGTATTCCGTCACGGACTATTCGATGCGGATCAGTACGGATCGGTGTAGGACCTACACTGTATGTAGGATATCCAAAATAAAGAAACAGGTTTCGTAAAATGGTCCTTAGTCCACATTGACAATCAGCTTCGAGTTTTCCAGACGTTCAAACCCGTATGATCCAGTCCTGGTACACATAAGTCTTAACTTGTTTATTTATTCGTGCGTGGGTTATTTTACCTGTACGCACCAGTACCTATCCGTACCGGTTTATCTGTACCGGGAACCTGTCTCTTTATATTCTTACCCTAATTCGTGAGGTACCAGGCCAATACATTATTACACTAATATGCATGAAGGAAAAAAAAATCCACGCCCATAAAATTGGGCGCGTAAAATTTTTTCTTCCTTCATGCTAGCTAATATGTATTATAAAGGCGAGAGTTTGTGAGTGTGAGAGTGTGTATGTTTGTTACTTCTTCACGTATAAACGGCTAGGAGCGATTTTAATAAAAATTGGTATGGAGTTAACTGACACTCTGTATTAACACATGGGCCATTTTTACCGCAGAAAAATACCACATTCCCACGGAAAAACCTGTTAACGCGGGCGGATCAGCGGGGTGGGAAGCTAGTAGGTATTCATAAATTCTTTAAAATTCAGATTCGTTTGGGTGCTACGTAGACTTAAACGTAAGTAAGATTAAAACGCGAACGTATTCGTAATGTTTAGCTCCTGTGGGCCAACAGCAGAGAAATGAAGTTCTGCTCAGTTTTATGCGGGGTAATTTTTTTACCTGCCTCATATTGAAGGTATACAAAGAAAAGGTATAAGAATTTTTACTCGACTGCGTGAAACAAAAAAGGAGGGTTATGTTTTTGACCTGAATGTAATGTAAATACTAAATAGCTGAACCGATATTTTTGTACATCTTTCACACAGCGCAGGCGGGTTTAAAATTTTTAAATTACTTTTTTTTGCTAAGGATCTTGATTCTTTAGCTTTTACCTGCTGTGTCTGTTATAAATAACAGTTTTTTGTTTGTTAAATCATTGTTATGCAGCATGCAACTACGTTGTTTGTATTGTATGTACCTATATAAGCGTTTCGGTCGGTCCAAACTGTTTACAAGAAATATGGAATGTTTAGAAGGTTTCTTTAATACAGTATTTCAAACTGGCTAGAATTTGCGTGAGATCCGGTCGATATAGAGATCTTTGGGGGATCAATAGACAGTTTTGCCTTGAATAGTTAGTAATTTATTGTTTTTCTTTTATTGTTTTGTCTGTTTTTCATGCATCAATGAATATGATCGATCGAGGTAATTTTTATAGGGACCTTGCAGATGAATAACTATTAATACAACTTATTATTTACTAGCAAGTAATAATTACAGAACGAGCGTCGAGAGCGTCGGTGGCCAAGTAAGTGGCTAGGCCCGTTGACTTCCATTCCGAAGTTCGCGGGTTCAAACCTCGGCACGTGCCAATGTGTTTTCGATTTTCGAATTCATATGTACCTTAATTTGACGCTCTTACGGTGAAAGAAAACATCGTGAGGAAACCTGCACACACCTGGAAGAAATTCAAAGGTTGTGTGTGAAGTTGACCAACCCGCACTCGACTAAGGTCTATTTACCCTGCTATCAGGGTAGGCTCGAGCCCCTCGGTTGGGACGTATGTGAGCTGTTAACGAATCACAGAATACTTGGAAATTACATTGATCAAATTCGTCTTGTTCGGGTTATCTGTTTATTAATTATAATATTATGGTTAATTATTTAATGTATCAGCTCTATCTAAATTAATACCATGTTATGTCTCGTTAGTGGAGCATTTAAAAGCAGCAGAAGAAACATTAATATACTACGTATTCTGTCTGAAAATATTTGGCAATTTGGCTGTATGCGGTCTTTGCTTCTACTAGAGTAGCATTCTGTTCTCATCAATATCAATTGAGGCTATAATGATAGCATAATTTGTCACTATTAGTTGATAAGAGGTCATTGAGAACAATAAGGGCTTTCGCAAACACTCTATTTATACTTAGTATTACAACCCACGCACGTATATCATCTATATTATAGTCGTTTTCTGAACAAAATTTTGTTAACTTCGTAGCTAATATTGGTAGGTATTGTGCTTGATTCAACACGCTATATGTGTGCATATATAAAACCAATTAGTATGAATATCTCTTTAAATAATATGCATGAAGTTGGTACTCATTAGTGTTTAATTATTCAAAAGTTGAATAAATATGTTATTGTGCATAATAATTACCTACCTTTTATTTTATAAGTACTTGCAAGTCTACTTATTGTTTAAAATTACAATAACATATTGTTTAAACAATATTCTTAAGTCATTAAAATTTTCTTTCAGGTACAAAACCGACAGAGAAGCCAACAAACACAGACTTAATTCAAAAGATAACAGGATCGTTCGGAAAATATCAACTATGCTTATGCCTCCTTATATTCCTGAGCAAGTTTCCAGTAGCATTTAACCAGATGGCCATTATATTTTTGGCCCCGAAAGTAGAGTACTCGTGTCCGTCAACAAATGCAGAGACGTGTCCATGCCCGGACCCCCAGTACAATACATCCATATTCACAAGCACGGTTATAACTGAATGGAACCTGATATGCGAGAGGAAGTGGCTATCCAGCTTCACGCAGACGCTGTTTCAACTGGGCACTCTTCTTGGCAGCGTCGTCTTCGGAATGGCTTCAGATCGGTAATATATAAATGTTTAATTCTTTTTTTATTCCATACCAAATGCGATAGTGTGTTTTTTGTTGATCCTTCTTTCACACTGAAGCTAAGCGACATATTAACAGTTTTTTGCACTAAGATAGATTGAGGAGCGATTTAGGGAAAATATGTCATCTTACAAGAAAAACCGAAAAATAACGCAGGCATAGCCTCTGGCGGCGCCGGGCAGGGCGGCCGGTAGCTAGTATTTTAATTTAATGATTTTTTTTTGTTTTCAGCTTCGGAAGGAAATCGCCACTATTAGTGGCTGTAGTAATCCAAGTCGCAGCGGGTGTTGCTGCTGCTTACATTCCTGAATTTTGGACGTTCACCTTCTTCCGGTTTCTGGTCGGCATGTCTGTTGGCGGGACCATGGTGACAGGATTTGTCATTGTCATGGAGTTCGTCGGGACACAGTACAGGGATGTCATTTCAGCCCTTTACCAAGTTCCATTTAATTTAGGCCATATGTTGTTGCCTGCTTTTGGATTTTACTTCAGAGATTTTAATGATTTCCAACTTGCGATTTCCATCCCATCGGCCGTCCTGTTGTCGTACTTCATTCTGGTTCCCGAAAGCCCTCGTTGGTTGATAGCCATGAAGAGGACAGATGAAGCAATTGTTGTTCTGGAGCGTGTTGCTAAAGTGTGAGTATAATGTAATATATTAACATTATGATAGAGCATTTCGGTCCCCACGAAACCAATGCCAAGACACATATTTTATTTTGCTATTGAACTAGTTCAGTATAGAGAATTTTGTTTCTTTCTATGAAAATAATTATCATCGCAGTAAGAAAAAAAAACTAATTTGTTAGATGGGTTTCGCGATCGCATTATTTACGTGATCGCGTTTCTATACGGGTTGTGTAGGTACCTAGTAGGTACTACCAACCTCATTATGGTCGAAATGGTTTAGAGACAGTTACATACCCGATGAAATATTTTTACGAGATTTTACTTAAACTTTTATTTTGTTTACACTTCAGGGCTTATAAATGGCACCCGTATTTGCAAGATCGACACTACTTTGTGCAATGACAGTGAATATCTAAATTGTGGAATAATAAAAAAAATATGTTTTATTTGAGTAATATTTTTACAATAATTGATGATAGAGTTGCAATTACTGAATATAAAATATTTTATTCAAATATACTTATTTGTAAAATATAAATTTTGTTGTTTGCAGAAATAACCGTCCGACTGAAAAAATACGCGCTGATGTTGAAGATTTTCAGCTGGCTGTGGAGAAAAATCAACTAAAGAAAGGGAACATCTTGGACCTTTTCCGAACCCCAAACATACGAAAGAATATAATAGCAATGTCGTACAACTGGCTAACGTGCAGTTACTGTTTCTACGGAGTCTCGCAGTACGTGGGCCAGCTCAGTGGTAACGTCTTTGTAAACGTCGCGGCTGGAGCGAGTGTAACCTTACTTGGAACTTTTATATCAATACCCTTACTTAAAATTATTGGCAGAAAGAAAATTGTAATAATATTTAATTTTGTTTGTGCCGCGTGTCTTTTAGTTTTAGCTATTATACCAGAAGGAGTGGGTTCGGTAGTTTGTGCCAGTATAGGCGAAGTGGCTAGTTTTATTGTATTTGTTGTAGTGTATCTTTACTGTTCTGAGTTATTCCCGACTGTGGTTAGAAATGCAGCCATAGGATTCTCTTCCATGATGGCGCGTGTCGGGTCTATGATAGCACCATTTGTGATAGGTTTAAGAGACCAAGCTCTGTGGTTGCCGCCGCTAGCATTTGCTATTTTGCCGCTCATAGCGGGATTCGTAACATTCCTGTTGCCGGAAACCAAAGGTTGTGAATTAATGACTACTATAGAAGAGGGAGAGCAGTTTGGCAAAAAAGTTAATTCTAATAAAGATAAGGATTAAATAGGCGGTTAATATAAAGTGAAAAACCAATTACGTCAGAAAAAGAGGCGAGATAAAGCAAACATGTCACTTTATTACCATTTCAGAATTATCTACATTGTTATACCAGTTTTGAAATACAAGATATGACTGGTTACGTATTTAGATGAATATGTAAATATTACACTTATTTGAAATTTTCATAATTGTTGATGGTTTATAAGGCCGGTAATATTTTAGCCTCTGAATATCAGATCGGAGTTCAGGGTAAATTTGCTTAGGTTTTTTCTGCCATATAAATTCAATGTGACTGACTTTATTTACTTGAGTACTAGGTCTTACTAAGGTACTTTCTTAATGAGTATAAATCAATTAGAACAAAATTATGCTGCGTAGTTAGTAAAACGATGTAGTGGTAAACAAATTAGTGATTAAGCTGTTCCAATGACTTCAATTCAAACACATTTATGCCAATGGCCTCGCAATTAAAGTTTGCTATTTGTAAACTAATGTATAATATTTTAACAAAATAAGTTATTAAAAATAAAAAGTGTATTCTATATTCGTATAAATAAGAGTATAATTTTAAACTGATCTTTTTTGTCAGATGCCTACCTAAGTCTAAGTAGGTACTTAGTATAAATTGCCCTGCAAGGTTCTTTGCAAGTAGTAGATAATCTAGTACGAGTATTACAGTTATTTATATATTACTTATTTGTTTAGTCATAATTTCTTAAATTTGTTGTAAAAGAGCATCTTATAAAGTAAGAGCATTTTTGTACAGGTACTTGAAGATTAGATAAAACAACATGTTAGTGACAAGTTCCGTGATGGCTTGTCAGTTTGTGTGTAAGTAGTATTTTAAGATATTCTCAACGGTGGGGTCTAGTTGTGTGACCTGTCAAATGTACGCACCAACATGGACTTAGTAACATAGTTATAACTATGGTAATTCGTCCAAGCGCACCAAAGGTTTGAGATTAGTGTCACTTAAACGTCGACGATGACGAGGCAGACCTCGTAGACGTTGGCGTGACGAGTTGGACGCGTATAATAAAGATTAGTGTACTGATAGATGCTCTTGACCGCGACTCTTGGCGTAACAGAGGGGAGGCCTTTGCCCAGCAGTGGGACACGAAATAGGCTATTAAAAAAATACTTAAAACTCAGACAGATATCGATCAAAATTAACCTTTTTTTTTTCCTTCTCCATCAAAATGGTTCAAAACCGTCAGTCATATGACGTGAATTCTTATTCATTGTATAATAAAAAATATATTTTATCATCTCTATCTGAGTTGTAAACGAAGGTTGTCATAACCTGTATACTTAAAATTATGATAAATATTTTATCACTTGAAGAAATGTAACGCACACGAGATACCTATCTAAACAAATGCCTAACGAATCTCAGCTGATCCCACGGTATTTGTGTTTTTACACTATCACTAACTTACTTTAGTACGAATAATTACTAGTATAACTAAGAACATAACTAAGTACTATTATCTATACTGATATTATTAAGAGGAAAGATTTGATTGTTTGTTTGCATGGAAAAAATCCTCGTTTCCACGGGAAAATCTCTGTTAACGCGGGCGGAGCCGCGAAGCGTAAAGCTAGCTAGCTAGCTAGCTTATATATTAGTAATTATTCATGCTGTTTACAATAAAAGTAAGCCGAGTTTGCTAAAATTTACACAGAAGTAGCAATGTATACAAAATAATAGTTGTATATTTATAATAGTTGTATCTGTGATAAACTAATATTCGTGTAATATACTACTGATTTAAAGAAAAAATAAAGTTCATAAAAATACATTTATACAATATCTTTTTGGCTGTTTTGTACTCGTATTCCGCTCTTATAGTTTAAAACTAAGGCAATAGAAATGAATAAACGTCCTGAAAAATAATATTTATGTAAAGTTTTAAAGGAAACGTCAAGCTTGCCCACTCGATTTTATTGTAAGTAGCATTTGACATAACATAACAATTCTATATTTTGGAAATAAGCTTTACATTTTTGACGTAGTTTATTGTTTAATTATTTACACAAATCATGTTGATAAGCGCTATAATGGGTAGCCTGAAAAAGTATCAGATGTGGGTTTGTGCTTTAGTATTTTTGAATAAATTTGGAGTGGCGTTTCATCAGATGGCGATCATATTCTTAGCTCCGCCGGCGCAGTACTTTTGTCCTGGATCCAACGCGAGTTGCTGCGATGAGCCAGTTTACAATAAAACCGTGTTCACCCGGACTATTATTATGGAGTGGCATTTGATATGCGAAAAGTCATGGTTGAAGGATTTCACACAAACTTTGTTTCAATTCGGAGTGTTAATTGGAAGTCTCTTTTGGGGAATAGCGTCGGATAGGTATTCATTATTTGTGGTACTTCTGAATTCTTAGCCACCCACAGGAAACGAAACACACAGAAACTAGCGGACTGTGATAAAACATGCTCCGATATTTTAGAGATAAATCCATTTTTGATAATAACTTTCAATATACACCTCACTAATGTAACCTTTCAAATTCGAATCATAGCATAAAATATTTGAAAATAATACACTGTTTCCAGATTTGGCCGGAGGAGGACCTTAATAATTTGTGTCGTATTGCAAGTGTTCACTGGACTAATGGCATCCTTCCTCCCTGATTACTGGAGCTTCACAATTGTTAGAATGATACTGGGGCTATCCATCGGTGGAATAATGGTCATCGGATTCGTAATTTTGATGGAATTCGTGGGAAAACAGCATCGGGATATTGTATCTGCGCTCTACCATGTACCGTTTAGCGCTGGACATATTCTACTGGCTCTTTTTGGATATTTAATACGGGATTATGTATATTTTCAACTAGCAATATCGATATCTAACATTATTTTATTATGCTATATTTGTTTTCTGCCCGAATCACCGAGATGGCTTTTAGCTGTTAACAGAACATCAGAAGCCGTTGCATTGTTGGAAAAAGTCGCTAAAATGTAAGTAACAATTAAAAGATAAAGAAAAATCCACGACTTCAAAATATTTTTTATTATAATGATACGATATTTATTAGTTATTTTTCATATTTCGACACCTCTGGGCTCAAAGGTCGTAAAGGACAAAATACGACTTTACAGGAGAGGCAAAAAACGAAAAAAAAATTAAGTTTATAGCTGTAACTTTTTTGTTCGTCAAGCTAAATAAATGGAACCTAGATCATTATACTTAGGATTTGAGATATTTTTATGAACATATTGTAAAAAATGTCCTAGTTGGTTATTTACAGAGATAGACTTCCCTTTACGACCAAAAATTATTAATAAATGTCCTTTATACCCACCAAAATTTCACTCTGTGCAAGTATCTTGAGGCGTAAATCTAATATTTTTTACCTATTATACGAAATTAAGGCAGTAAAGTACAGGTGGTTATATAATTTTGGTTGTAAAGAACGACCTGCAACTTCAAATAGTGACAGTAAACTCAAATTTAAAATGATACTATAAAGTATAAATGTAAAATTACTTGTCTGTTATCAGGAAAAGAGCAATCTATATACATTAAAAATGTTTTGAAAAAATTTAATTTAATTTTTATTTTGTTCTTTATTATTTTAACGAAAAAGAAACCATTCCTTTAAGAAAAATGTTGAATTGACGGTATTTACTAGTATAGTATACCTACTAACAAGTAAAAGAACCTCAACAAAAGCAATTTCTTACCTTTAGCTAAAATATAAAAATAATTTTAATATTCCCGACGATTAAATTATTCTTAGGTGAATGATGCAATGAAACAGTAACAAGAAAACCTTATACACCCTACAGCCTACCTACAGAGTGCAAAACTATAACTAACAACTAAAAATTACAACAGATACCAGTACTTTTATGAAATATTTTTGTATTGTAACCACAATAAGAGCTACAAAATACAAATTACGAAACAAACGTGATTGAAAATAATGATCGATTTCTTTAAAGTGTCACAAAACAATAACAATAAATCAATTCAATCACAGAATGGAACACCGCATCACATTCATATTCAATCAAAATAATTTGCAAAAGTTGCTGCTATTTAAATTATTTAATGTTGTTAATAATTCAAAATTATGAACATACATTTTTTTTTATAACAAAAGTACTTTCTATGTATTATTAAAGTTTAGAATTGATTTTAAGTTCAGTGCCAGCAATAAAATAAGGAATGATTACTATAAAATATTAATTATTTTTAAGGGCGTAAAGGACAATTTTGTAAAAAATAATAGCTTTACGCCCATAAATTTGCAGTAAGACTTGCCCTTTATCCCTAAGTAACAAAACTTTACGGGTAATTTGGTATTTAAATCTAATTTTTGTCCATTATTTCTGTTTACTCTGTCAATGAAAGTGGGTCGTAAAGGAACTTTTTTTGCGAATTTCGCTAAACTAATTATACAGATCGATAGAGAATTAAAAACTGAATAAGGCTGCATTCACAAGTCATTTCGACCCAAATGTCCTTTACGACCTTTGAGCCCAGAGGTATCGATTTGTTTTATTTCAGCAACAATTTGCCTTCAGACGATATAGAGCAGCAAATCGATCTCTACCAAATGAACCACAGGAGTCAACGCCGAAAAAAATATTTCTTATGGGACTTATTCAGAACACCGAACTTAAGGAAGAACATACTCATTATGTCTTTTATGTGGCTTGTGTGTAGCTACTATTTCTATGGCGTATCATACTACATTTGCCATTTAACTGGGAACCTTTACAACAACGTGGCTGCTAGCGGCGCTGTTTGTCTATGCGCTTGTCTGTTAGCTATACCTCTCATGAAGTTCATGCGCCGAAAAACTGTGCTAATGTTCTCACATGTTTTGTGTAGTGCGTGTTTGTTATTTATAGCTATTACTCCTGAAGGCAACGGCTCTATAGTTCTAGGTTGCTTAGGGCTCCTGTTCAGCTTTATAATATTTGTGGTAGCGTATTTATACTGCACGGAGCTCTTTCCCACCGTGGTGCGAAACGCGGCTCTCGGAATGGCTTCCATGATGGCTCGGATTGGTGCAATGATAGCACCATTTGTCGCTACTCTGAGACCTTATGGCAAATGGTGCGCTCCAGTGGCGTTCGGAGTGCTACCATTCATAGCAGCCGTACTGTGCATCTGGCTACCCGAAACCAAAGGATGCGAACTGATGATGACGCTAGAAGAGGCGGAAGAGTTGGGTAAAAAGAGAAAAGCGCCCTCGCAAAATCCAACGTCTACTACATCCGGTGTAACTTAAACTCACTATCAAACCATAAGAATGTTACAAAATATGAATGCTCTTGAATGAAATAAGTAAATGTGATTTAATTCAATATGTGAAGATCACGTATTCGATAAGTTTTGTCTGTAATTGATACAATTCATGCAATTAAATAATCGCCCAGTTTCATGGTTATTATTATTATTATTTATTTATAATAAAAGTTTCTTAAATCACTGTAGCAAAAATGCTACCATCGAAACCCTAGAAAATAATATTCTTAAGTAAATAAGTGAAAAGGTGACTTGAATCAGCATTGATCGTGTACTTTTTTAAAACTCATCATTCGAAAAGTTTTGAGATTACTACAGTAAATTCAATAAAAGAATCGCCTAGTTTCATAAGCGTGTTTTAAATTACTATAAACAATAAAGTTCGAAGTCAAGTGGTGTTACGCAAGAGGATTTAATTTAGTAAGTGATGTATGGGCTCGCGACTTCGCTAGGGCTTCCCTGGGCGGCTTTGGCCTGTTCCGAGCTGTGCGGCAGTGGCGGGCGGCCATGGCGGCGGCGGCGGGCTTCCTGCTCTGCACCGCCTGGTTTTACACAATACTGGCTGGTGAGTTCTTTTAATTCAATAATAATATTCTAAATTCTGCAAAATTAATCAAATACTCAATTTCTAACGGAACCAGTAGGCACTTGAAAACGTTGCGCTCCGTGAAAGTTTTGCCGCTGAAAAAAGGTGTAAGTGACTTTTAGAAAGGACATGGTCAAAAAAGTGCGAAAAGGTAACTTTCCTAAAAAAGCTTACCCCGGAAATGAAAAAAAGACTTTGATTTTTTCATAGAAACTGTCCTATACATATAATAAAAGAACAAAGTTTAAAATTTATTTTTCGTTTTTGAGAAAAGTTTCAAAATCGTCGACTAAGATGTAAGTAGCATGCCTCAAATTATTTATACTTAAAGTATTACATATTTTCAGGTTTCTTTACGCTTTACTGTCCTGTCATGTACCTTATGTTTATTAATCACAAGCTGTATAGAAAAACTGTAGACCTACTATTTGCACTTTGGGAGCTATATCCTGTGGTAAGTTGAGCAAATTGCAGTTTATATGTTTTTGATTTATTTGTCTAACAATAATTCATAGGTTGGGTGTGAAGTTGACAAACCCATACTGGACCAACTCTGGCAGACGTCCCCCACTTAGATAGATAGATAGGGCCTGTACTCTGAATTCGAATTTAGGGTAGGCTCGAGGGTAGCCTCGAGCTCCTCCATAGGGTCGTATACTTCGTGAAATTATTTGAATCCTATCATTTTGTGCTGACCGGTTTGTATGAACAGTGGAAAAAAAGAGGCACGAGCATATTCTTATTTTTGGAAATTTGTTAATTTTCATCAAAATGATAATAATGGTACAATAATTCTTTTGTATATATTTACCTACTAAGTTGATGAAAGAAATATATATTTTTTGGTTATAAACCAAATGTTACTTTTATTTAAGTAACATTTACAGCTTTTATGAATATACAATACCTACACATATTGTAAATGTTATGATTATTTCAGGCGCTATTTCAATGTTGTTTCAACACTCATCTACACCACTTTGGTGACTACGTGAACCCACACGAAAGCACTATAGTGATTCTAAACCACCGCACACGGGTTGACTGGAACTACGTATGGATAGCCTTGTACCACGCGACACAAGAAGCCTTGAGAGAAAAATGCTCGTGCAAGGAGACGAGAGATGGCCCGAGCAGTATATTTGATATTGGAGGAAGGTCAAAGATAAAATTCGTCTTGAAAGATGAGCTAAAGGTTGTTCCTGGATTGGGTAAGGAAAATAATAAAATTTACTTGCATTGTCACAGAAATGGCAAAATAAAATGTTACTTCGTGTTCTGCATTTTGATTATATTCGTCAATGATAAAGCGTAATTTAAAAAATAAGCAAGTGCTATCTAGTTTTTTAATGGATGCAATGTGAATGATAGACAGTAGCTGTAATGGAGTTTAAAAATATTTTTTTTCAGGGTGGATCATGCAGCTGAATAACTTTTTGTACGTAAAGAGGGTATGGCGCGAAGACCAGTTGAGTCTCACTCAGTTTGCCGACTACTACACGCGTCTGAAATATCCCTGTCGATTGGTACTGTTCCCAGAAGGAACGGACTTGAGTGAAGACAACCGAAGGAAAAGCCACAAGTTTGCGGATGCTAATCGTTTGCCAGTAAGTATCAAGACTACACTAAGGACAATCAGGGTATGATTGCAAAAAAAAAGTAAGAAAGTAAAGTCACCTAATCACCTAGGTAACCTGAAAACCACGAAGTTTTCTTACAAATAATATGAAACGAGAAAAAGAGAAAGAGATAAAAAGAGAAAAAGATAGATATTTTCTATTTTTTTTATTTTAGCATTACGAATACGTACTCCACCCTCGCACGACCGGCTGGGCGGCCCTTTGCTCTCACATGCGCGGCTCGGGACTGGCGGCCGTGTATGACGTCACAATGACCTACGACACTCCCGCGCAGACGGAGGCCGACCTGCTGCGGGGGAGGATACCTCACCACGTCTACGTACATATTAAACGGTAATAAGGAAAATACTGTCTCGAGCCACACAGGACCTACATATGTGTGACATAATCAAAAGCCTTGTTAGATCGCAATATGTTCATCAAGTTTCTAGTCTAATAACGCCTAGCAAAGCTACCTTTTTTTCGGTCCGTTCGATCATCTTTTGCCAAACTAGTAGACTACAAAAACTTCAAATAGGCAATTTTTCTTATTAAAAATACACTTAAGTACAAAAAAATAAACCAATAAATATTCAAATATTATATTACAAAATAAATTATAACACATACAGTTCGTATGTACATATTTTAATTTTTTAAGGTTTAAAAAAAAATATGGCGGCAAAATTGGTAGAATATCAAGGTTGCAAGTCGAAGCGTTACCTAATAAACAAAACACTTACGAGCTGTCAGTCCCTGTTTAAAACTCGTCTTTCACTTTTTAGTTTATTCAGTTCATAATATATAATTAATCAAAATTTTTGGTTAAACGTACCTACAGAAACGTGACCATGTACTGAAAAGATTTGTAAATAAATATAACTGGCTAAGTAAGGATCTAGCAGGGGCTGGCCCGCGTAGCTCTTTGTTTCGATCATCTTTGATTATCTCTTCGGATTGAAACAAAAAGTTAAACATACGTTAAACGCTTGTTTAAAAAGTCTTATGTGAAAAACTTATTTTTTTTAAACACGTTCTTAACTTATATTATATTTGTGGTACCCCGGCACGGTTCGTGTTAATCCTTAACGCGGCACCTTGAAAAGGCTGTACTCTTATTTGTTCATTGGTAGAGGTGTGTGACAAAAAACAATAAAATTGTCAAAGTGCCGCCTTAAGGGGCTCCACTATGCACAGTGCCACCCTTTAAAAAATAATAACTCTGAAAATTACAATTTTTGAAAAATCTGGACGACAAGATTGGTGTTCTACTTAAATAGAAGCCATTAACTTTTATTATTATACCTTTTACCTTGCTGTAGTTAGAAATAGGAAAATTGCGAAAAACGGCCACTTTTCGCAATTTTTCCATCTATAACTACATTGAACTATAATTAACATATGTGATTGCTTCTATATATCCTCCAATTACTTCGTCCAGATTTTTGAAAAATTGATTTTTTCTCGAGGTATTTTTTTTTTGAAGATGGTGGCGCCTCTTTGCATATTGGACCCCCTTAACTAATTATTATCTTTATGTCTGCTTTGTAAGAAGTAAACTTTTATTAACATTTACAATTTTACAATATAGGTACCCTATAGAGCAACTGCCTAATGAAGAGGATGCATTAAAGTCGTGGATGAATAACAGATGGCGGGACAAAGAGAGCAGCTTGCGAAAATTTTATCTTGATGGTAAGAACTGATATTTCCTCCAAAATATGTTCGATACTACTCTTCTAGCTTTCTTGTTTATAGAGAACTGGGATTTTACGCCAGTCTAGTCTTTTCTCATCTAATCGCTGCCCACCACTGTGTGTCATCATCATCATCACTCCATGATCCATCTATAATTCTTTTCAAATAACATTAGATAAAAAATGTAATATATGCTGTACAAGAGAAAGACGTGCAACGGAAAGTAGAGCAAGAATAATTTTATGTCTGTCTGCAGACAGACATAAAATTCTGATAACCATCCAAGAATTGTTTTGATTGATTTAATGTTGTTTAACAATTTCCAACGCGCTTCCGACATGTATGTACTGTATCCTTGAACTTCTGTCTAAAGTTATCTGAAATGAAGTATTAGTTGCGCCTCATTATGTTTGAAAATCAGTCTCCATTCTAGGTATCTGCTATAATATATATGTCGCAGGCTTTTTGTACGATTCCGCCGTTTACATAAAGCGTCGGCAATTTATAAACGCTCGCTGTAATGTAAAATGCCGAAGGCAAAATTTATAGGGTTGGCACAAAAATCAACTTTGAAAAATGTAATTCTCCGGCGGTCGCCGACCGCTGCCGCGGTACGCTCGCTCCGCTCGCTCGGCTCCCTCCGCTCTGTTGTTGTCTAACCTAACCTAACCAATCGATTTAATTCTGTGTAGAGATTTGTTTTTTTTTAGCGGGGGGCTGCGCCCCCCGAGCCCCCTCTTTTGGGGGGCTGCGCCCCCCCGTCCCCCCGCTTCGGTTGTCGCCCTGGCTACTATTATCAAAGCCAGTAACCTTTTTGTAATCGGGTTGAAAAATCTATAAGGGCTTAGAATACCACTTCAGAAATGGGGGGGCTTCGCCCCATTATATACAGGTGCATCATTATTTTTCAGCTAGCAATACGGACTTAGCTAAAACTGAGTGCGGACTTATTCAAAACCTTTTTGTGCCAACCCTATACATTTTGCCTTCGGCATTTTACATTACAGCGAGCGTTTATAAATTTCCCGACGCCGTATGTAAACGGCGAAATCATACAAAATGCCGACGACATATGTTATACATATTATATTATTTCTGTGACTCTAGGATCTGTCTACCTGTCAGTTTGTCAGTACTCGTAACTTGGCTTAGCTTACTGATTCCTAAGTATCACCTCACCAACTTCTCTAACCTAACCGAAATAAATAGAATGAAATCATTTACCTTGGTTCTTAGATAAATAATTTCAGTAATTTCATTACACAGAGATACTTATATTGAAATATATTGGACTGTCAGTAATATTTTAGCAGGCACTTCATAAATCTACGCGCCTTGATATTTTTAACCCCCGACGAAAAAGAGGGGTGTTATAAGTTTAACGTGGGTGGGTGTGTCTGTCTGTCTGTCTGTCTGTGGCATCGTAGCTCCTAAACGGATGCGCCGATTTTGATCAAGTTTTTTTTGTTTGCAAGGTGGCACAATCGAGAGTGTTCTTAGCTATGATCCAAGAAAATATCTTCAGCCATTTGAAGATTATCAGCTCTTTTCTAGTTGTTGAAAGGATCAAGTAACGGTTTTGTGTCGGGGGTTATTTTTTTTTAATTTAGTGTTGTGTGTATTTTTTATTTTAGTGTTTTGTGTTGTTGTGTGTTGTGATACTTTGGTTGATTAACAATGAAAAGTTTTCGCAGGCACTTTCATCGATCCAACGTCGAATAGGGCGCCTCCGAAGAGAGCCCCTAGAGAGCTGTTCACAGCGAAGCTGGGATTCATATTTTGGACATTAGTAGACATATTTTTTGCGTATGCGCTGTTCTACAGTGTCGTTTTTCGGTTTTGGGTGCTTTACCACTGTTTTTTATTTATATTTATTACTTGGTTCTTTGGTGGATTTCACAACATACAATACAAGTTATTGGAAAATCAGTACCACTAAAATATTCTCTTATCTTTGTCTATCAATAAGTAGTACCTTAGAATAAGATTAGACTGTGAGTTCTCCTAATTGCCAATGTATTGTAGTTTTAAAAGTAAATGATTATAATTATAATATATATTGATGGTAACAAAAATGCATTTATATTATTTATATTTATTGATCTCACTCAGTCATAATCCTAATACAATTATTTTTTAAGTCTTGTTTTCACAAACTCTAATGGAGAACCATGATGTTGTTCACGTTCAGTTTGTTCTATTGTATTTAAGAGTGCCATATCTTTAGTTTCTGGTAAAAACAGACATAAAAATGCAGCACAAAAAGCTAAACCACTGAAGATTGTCATTGAAACCCACTGTATTCCTATATTAACTACAAATGGTGCTACGAAACTACCAACTCTAGCAAACACTGATGCAAATCCCATTGCAGAATTTCTCACTAAAGTTGGAAAAATTTCCGAACAGTACAGATAACTTAAAATAAACGATACGTACGCACCCAATTGACCTACAATGGCGCAGGTCAATATCGCCCAAGATACGTGTGTTGGTATAAAAATAACTATTAGAAGTGAAATAGCAGAAGTGCAGAATGTTATAATGATGCTTATTCTGCGTTTGAGGTACAGAGTGGCTATAACAACTAGGACTAGACCCGGTGTAAGGCAGGCGGCCGACAGCATCACATTCAAATGCAGGTTGCCCGCTAGTCGACCAATGTACTGATTGATGCCGAAGAATGTGTGGGAACAGCACATCCAGATCAGGGCGTTGAGCATCGTATACACTCTCATCTTATGGGTTTTAAATAAATCCAGGTACGTGCCACGTTTCTCTACTGCACTCTCGTTTTCTATGGATACATTGACCGTATATTCTATATAATCTGTGGGACGATTATTTCTGAAAAGAGTAAAAGCTTTATAAGTAAGTACCTAAATAAATATGGAAATATTATATTTGATAATTAATTCAAATTATGACTAAAATGCGGCTTACTTTTTAGCAATATGAGTAAGAATTTTAATGGCCTTTTCTTTTTTCCCAACTGTTATCAACCAGCGAGGAGACTCCGGTATGAGCCAGTAGTAAACCACCAGCAGTAGCCATGGTACTGACGTCGCCAGTAGCAGGTGTCTCCATTCACGCAAGTAGTATGCTATTATAGGTTGAAAGAAATATCCAGTAACATAGCTAATGCCTTCAATTCCTACCAAATACGGTCGGAAAGATTTTCCACTTAGTTCTATGAGCAGAATGTATGCACTAAGCATAGTGCCTCCAACAGACATTCCGATGAAGAATCGACAGATCACAAATACCCATATATTCGGTCCGATCGCAGCCATCGTTCCAAAGAAAGGTGTAAAGAATAAAGCGCTCAGAGCAGCAATTTTCCTTCCATATCTGAAATAAAATGTGTTGTGTATTTATTAATGAATTCATTTAATATACCGTAGATTATTTTGTTTATTCAAAAACTTACCTGTCCGAAATGAAACCATAGAACACGCTACCAGCTAGAATTCCAACTTGCAACATTGACTGTGCATAACTAGCCAGTGATGACTTCTCGCAAATGAGATTAAATTCGCTCGTCACTGAACTAGCAATCGTGCTCCGGTCGTATTGAGGGTTCCGACAGGGGCAATAGTTGGTAGCATTATTTGCACCTTCATCCAGACACACGTAGTCCACTTTAGGGAGCAAAAATACTACATTGGTTAACTGAAATTCTGTTGGGTATCGACCTAACAATATCAAAAATAATAACCAAGTCTGATATCGACCAAAACTGCCAATAATCACTTCTATTGAGTCCTCCACGGCCATCACTGTTTGGCATTGAGAGTATCACTAATTTTGAAACAATTGTTATGAATTTAGTTGTATGTATATTCACTATGTTGTATTAGATTAAATACACAATCTTTGTTCAACCAGACGTCTGTGTCGGGGATTAGTACAGTTGTAAAATGTTATAGTGCACTTGTAAGTCGTCGTCTTATCACACAATGGTAAAGAAGCCAATTTAAGGAGCTCTTGATTACCATAGAATCACTTCACAAATGGATGCCCTCTAGTAAAATCGTATTATATTAACGAACAGGAAATTTTACAAGTTATAATAAGAATAAGGTAAATCTAAAGAAATATAAGATAAAGAGTATACTTGAAACTTATCTTTATGTACTATTTTATTATTAACATTTATTTATAACTTAAATTCAAATTTACGTAATATTATAAATATTACTTTGTCAGAATAATAAAAAAAACATTCAAAAACAAAGAGTTGAAAAAGATAGAAAAGAACATAATATTTTGTCATTTTCACATTCGGATATGATCTTTTTACATTCGGATATTAGGTACCTACTACGTGTAGCCTACCATAATTTTAATTCGCATAGATTTATTAAGTACGTTGTAGGGAATACTTATAATCCATGTTCATTTTACATTTTCTACCTACATTAAACCAACAGCCTGTTGAATTAATTAGTTAATGTTGTTACTTTTCTTTTCAGTTTGTTCTATCGAATTTAAAAGCACCGTATCTTTAGTTTCAGGAAGCATACAACAAAGTAAAGCTGCTAAAAATGTCAATACACTCAATATTGTCATCGACACCCACTCTATTCCTATATTCACTACGAAAGGCGCTACCAAACCTCCCACTCTAGCACACATCGACGCGAAACCAATAGCTGAATTTCTAACAACTGTAGGAAAAACTTCAGTAGTATACAAATATATTAATATAAAAGAATTGTACGACGCAAGTTGACCCAAAATTGCGAACGTATTCGCAACGGCTTGCATATGAGCTGGTACCAATATGAATGCTAACATGCATAAACCTGACAAGACAAAAGTCATAATGATGACTTTTTTTCGTTTTAATAACAAAGCACAGACCACAATGACGGCCAATGCTGGCAGTAAGAAAACACCATTCAGAAGTACGTTCAAATAAATATTGCCATTCAAACGGCCAATATATTGACTAATGCCGAAGTAGGCATGAGCACAACACAGCCACATGAAGCCGTTAATGATAGTGTATTTTCTTATTTTTGAAGTTTTAAATAAGTCTATGTAAGACGCGTGTCCATCGTTGCCTTCACATTTTGATTCTTTTTCAATAATATTTACAATATTCGCTATGTTTTCTGTTGGACGTTTGTTCCTAAAACAAATTGTAGATGTAAGTAATGTTTAAAGGACCTTATCGAAATTACCTAAAACATTATTCTAAAAATACTCACTTCTTAGCTATGTATGTGAGAACATCAACAGCTTCTTTTTTTCTTCCCACTGTTATAAGCCAACGAGGTGATTCTGGCAATATCAAATAGTACACAATGACAAGAAACCATGGAGTTGCAGTAGCCAATTGTAAATGTCTCCAATCCCTCAAAAAGTAAGCAATGACTGGTAGAAATATAATCGAAGTTGCTGGAGCTATTTCAAATAATCCACTCAAATAGGGTCTGAAAGATTTCCCGCTTAATTCCATCATTAAGACGTAGCTGGTGACGTATACCCCTCCAAGAGCGTTACCTGCTAAAAATCGGAATATTGTAAACATCCAGTACTCTGTAACAAGGGCATTTACAGTTCCAAATAGTGGTTGAGAAATAAAAGCAAGTGCCAACGCAATCCTGCGTCCAAATCTGAAAGAAAGATTTTAATATTACTATTCAGATTACCTAAATATTAGCTGTTTGTTTTTATCTATGATATATTTAGTGTAAAATAAAATATTTATCTATTGGTTTTGATTAGATGGTAAAAAGTGACTGAAAGATGAATTTTTTTTTCAGTCCCTTCTGTTTGCCAAACTAAAATATATTCTAGCATTTTATAAATTTTTTACTTCGGAAACTTATAATTTATAATAGAACGTTACTATTGTAAGAGGTGTTCTTAGTTTAAAATAGCTTGCTATATTATGTATACTCTTATGTTACGGATAACAGCCAAAGTGCGGCTGGATAAAACTAGAATTAACCGATCGTTTTCAGCCATACCTAGTTTAAGCCGTTCGTTATCATTTCGGCTAAACCTAGATGTAGCCAAATCCTACTGGCTAACACTGGTTGTGAATCTTTTTTTGTATTTATTGCCTTTATTACTGAATCAGCTTGGTTTTAATAAGAACGTAAAGAAAAGAAAAAATATCAAGATGACCCCTTTGAACTTTTGAACTTTTAATTTCTTAGTACTTAAATGTTATTGAGGCTCTATTTTTAAAGACTGTGTCAGACTTATTTTTGGGCAGATTTCAGTATAACTTAGATAGTAGCACAATGAAAATGGCGAATAGAAAGTCCAACGTCGATGAAACTGTGTTTGAAATATTATCAAAAATCCAAAATAGTCCAAATAAAACTATTTAGTTTCTGGGTATTTTAATCATGACGGAGACCATTCCGACCTAGAGGGACCTTGGCTGGTGTTCAAATGATGAAAGCAAACTCTAATTATGTAAAAATACGAACGAACATGTTTACAACCAGCTTTAGCCAGTAGGATTTGACTTCATCAAAGTTTAGCCGATATGACAACGGCTAAAACTAGGTGTAACTGATAGCGATCGGTTAATTCTAGATTTATTCAACCGTCCCAGGCTGCATCCAGTTTTAGCCGGCTAAACCTAAGTCAAATTTAAGCTTTTAGCCGTAACTTATACATACATACAATCTTTCTATAAGTATGTATCAAAACTAGTAAATTATGTTTACAGTTTTGTATGGATTCTATAATGGGCTAGACTTTACCTGTCTGACAAATATCCGTACAATATACTTCCTGAAAGCATTCCTGCCATCATTAAAGACTGTGCGAGGCTCGCAAGGAACCTCCTCCCACATATTAAATTCCATTCACTCGTAGCCGATTCAAAAATGTCACTTCGGTCGTATTCAGGTGTTTTACAAGGACAATGATTCGTCACGTTAAAGGCATCGTCATCCAAGCAAACGTAGTCGACATTTGGCAAAACGAATAACACATTGTTCAACTGAAAGTCTGAAGCTAAATGGGCAACCGATACCATCACTAGAATCCATGTTTGGTATCGACCGAATCCTCCAATTATTTCTTCAATTAAATCATTTTCAGACATATTTGGAATAATCTGTAATTAATAATAGGTAAACACTGTTTATATATAACAATTTAAAACCGACCATTGCTTTAAACACGTGCAGGTAATGTGTACATCCTAAGCTACTGTAGCTGTAAATAGTTGTGGTGATATCTTATTACCTATCCATAAAAATAAATTGTCTACCTGAACAACTGTTATCTAGAGTACTTGAGAATGATTGTTACTCTTGAAATATTAATTCAGTGTGCGTGGATGCAGGTACTTTAATTATTATTCGATGCCTGAATAAATGTACTTTTATTTAATAAGTAGGTAAGTCTATTTAGTAGTAATTAGCCATGCCAGATATTGAAAATGCTACTTTTTAAAAGACATGTTTAGAAAATTGAGATGTTTCTAATTTTCTGTCATAAAATACATTATTATCATTTATACATACTTATTATCCACATTAATTTACTTACCAGAGAACCACTTAGCTCAACACTGTTATCTGTAATTATTCTTTGAATTCCTTTCCTAGAGATAGAGTAGACTTGAATCTTTTTATTTTATTTTTATGAAATGATCGTCAGAAGACTTCTAAACATACTCACAGGCAAGAAACAAATAAAATGTGTATGTCATTAGTACGAGTACAATAGTAGTAAATGATGTCATTAAGTAACTGACGTTTTCTTCTTTTACAAAATTCTTTAGTTCCGCTCGAGTGGTTCAATGTGATGCCATTGGTGTAACTACTTAACTGTTCAAATTGGTGTGTAATATATGTTCTCATATAGAATAATATAATAATGAAAACAGCACATATTATACATATATTATATTTATTATACTTCCCGCCGTGACTCTGCCCGCATTCATAATTTATCCCGTGGGAATGAGGAATTTTCCCTCGGTAAAAGTTAGCCTATGTCCTTCAAGGTCTATTCTATCTTTGTACCAAGTTTCACTAAAATCGGTTCAGTAGTTTCGGAGCCTATTCAATAATTAAGAATATTTTAGATATTTTTTTACACCTTGGGTTACATTATTGAAGTTTTAGTAAGGATCCCTACATTTTTTTAAAATAAAATATAGCATAAGTTACTCAGGGATCATAATAATAATAATAAATTCATTTAGCTCAACAGCTGAATGCAGCATGCTGCTTTCAACAGTGAATGATTTTTTGAAATCGGTTCCGTAGTCTCGGAGCCTATTTGATGATAACTAACAAACAAACTTTTCCTCTTTATATAATATTAGTATTAGTATAGATTTGTAGTATAGAGATGTTTCATGTATTCAATTATAGTTAGGTACCTACTTAACAACATGCGAGAAATAATCAAGACAATAATAATAACACAATTTAAACTATTAATAACTGTGTATAATTTTTGCTGTCGAGAATCATTGCAATAAGCATCTCTAAAAGGGATCACTTTTATTTAGTTTTACCTGTCCCGGTATCTGGGTGTCTGTAAAACATATACATTACTAGCGACCCGCCCCGGCTCCGCACGGGAAAATGGTTATTGTGGGTTATCCTTAAGTATATTATGCATGTATTATACTTATAAACCTTCCTCTTGAATCACTCTATCTATTAAAAAAAATCCGTTCCGTAGTTTTACAGATTAAAGCTTACATAGGTACATAGGGACAGAGAAAGCGACTTTGTTTTAAACTACCTATGTATGTAGAGATTTAATTACAAGGTTTGAATAGATTGAAATTTATATTCATATTTGTAGAGCAATTAAATAAAAAGGAACCTGTTTTACAAATATTTATTAACTCTTAACTTTAACCAACACGCGACACGAGACACACGCACTCACTACACGTGAGCGACATTTTAAAGGAATAAAGCGGTTTAATTGAACACACGGATAGTAGGCAATTCACATCTTGAATTAAACATTCTTTATTACAAACTTAAAAATATCACAGCCTATGTACATAGACCTTTATGATCTTAAATTAGAACAAAATATAAATTATCGATAAATACAACTTTTGTCAACATCTACTTAAATAACAACAGTTGTAGTGTAGTATAATAGTCCACATTATATGCAGTTATTTATATGGGTACACTTATTACGTACCTATCCGTCAACTGCTATTATAACCATTTCTTGTAAATTAAATACAAGTTTGCTGTATACTTTATCAAGTAAAATACAAAATTATTACGATTGGCACATCAAGGCATTCATTCAACAATTATTCTCTAAAAAATCTTCTAAGCTAAAATACTTTAAATAAAAAATCCTCATCGAGATCAACCTATGGTAAACCAGGCCTACGCTTCACCCTCTTCTAATGTATCAGGAAGTTTCTTTCCACGAGTATCAGGCAAGATAATGCAAAGGCCAGCTCCTATCAGCGGAATGATACCAAAAGCCAAAGGTGGAAGCCAAGGGCTTGTGTGTGAGAGTGTAGCCACAAATGGAGCTACCATCGATCCTATCCTGGCTACTGTCGAAGATAACCCAACTCCTGAATTCCTTACAACAGTAGGGAATAATTCGCCGGCGTATAAGTAAACAGTAGCGAATGATATACTCATGCCCCAAAGGCCAATGCAGCCGAGGGTGAGGTGACTAGCTCCGGATTGGGGGATGACGATGATGAGCAGGCAGCTAAGACCGGTCACGCAGTTTGAACTGATCAAGGTTATTTTTCTCCCAAGGACTTTGTTGGCATAAATAGATACGAGGGTACCGGGCACCTGAAAACATGGAGAATCATTTTATAACTTAGGTAATAAACTTTGATAAAGTTGCTCAACTAAAATCTACAGGCGAATACATGTGCCTGTCACCAAGACGCCTGTCACCAGTACCACAACTACGGTAACGTAAACATTGCGATAAAACTTTACAAACCGTATTATACCGATTAAAGTTAGATTGTGTAGAAACATAATCTTAAATAAATTCTGGTAATAACCAGATTCGATACAAAACTTTCTCTATATCTTTCTTGGAAATTACTCGTACTTGTTTCTTGATAAAAATTTATCCATTCAGTTCATTGTGCTCTTTTTAATTACGTACCTCCTCGTAGACTAGTCTCATAATAGGGATGAAATAAATTCAGTTACGTTTTAAATAATTACCTGAATAGCAGCAGATATAGCAACGTTGGTGAAAATGTTTCCAGATACATGTCCTATGTATTGAGACACGCCGAAGAAGCATAGTCCACACACGAACCAGTTGAAACAGATGGCTAGTGTACGTGCTCGCAGTTTGGGGGTTTTGAACAACGCGAGGAACGATGCGTGCTCATCTGAGTTACTGCTGACATCGACCGACATCTTTTGAGTAGATGACGCTATGCCTTCTATTGGGCGACCATTTCTGAAAACAAAATTAGGAAATTATAGAAAGCGTAGGTTTTTATTCTGCCACTGCTGGACTAAGACCTCTTCCTTATAAGGGATGTGTTTCTGTAATATCCTTTCATAAGGCAGGTTGGGGATTGCAGTTAAAATGGAAAACTTAGCTATAAATAAAAACCAGCGCATAATTCAATAAAGCTTTAGAATATTTGAAGTATTCATAGATAAGTACCTTTTAGCGGCAGTTTCCATAATTTTCACAGCTTCATCTGTTCTGCCTGCAGTTAACAACCATCTCGGTGATTCAGGCAACAGAAAGTAATAGCTGAGAAATAGTATCGAAGGCAACGATATTGCCAATTGAAAGTTATTCCAATTTCTCAAATAGTAGCCAAATACAGGCAGCGAAAGATGTCCAAGATTGAAGGGTATCTGGTAGATGATTCCGACGGTCTCTCTGTATCTGGCTCCGATCAGCTCCATGGTGAGGACAAAGCTGGTGACCATCGTGCCTCCAGTGGCGACGGCGAGGAAGAACCGGAGGGCGGTAAACATGTACCAATTGACGGAGTAGGCTGTTGTGACTCCAGATATCAGTTGGAGGAAGACAGCTGCAAGGAACGGCACACGTCGCCCGAATCTGTAAATAAAAACAGTTTTAATGGAAAAAGTATGCTGATTGGTTTATCCGCGCTAGGTGCTCTAGGTGTGAAGGAGTTTAGTTACCTAAAGTTAAAATTGTCCGGAAAATTTCATGAGAAATATCACATACAGTTTTTTTTTTATTTCATTACATTATGAATTTTTTCTTCCTTTCGTAAAAGTCTTACTCATTTCGTTACTTTGATCATTATGAAAATTTTAAAAGACTTTGTTTTATCATTTACTTATATGAAAATAATTGTTATACGTAACAACAGCAGCTGATAAATTAGATGCCTTACGCAGATAAATATGCACGGATGGTGATAGAAGTGACGCTAACAGAGATCAAGTGTGTTATTTCTGTTATTTCCGTAAAGTTATAGCGGTGACATGATTCCAGACAAGATGCAATACGTCTAAAGGTTATAATATGATAAGAAGAGAAACCCTGAAATAAATACCTACCTACCAATATATTCACATGCGTTACACTTTCTATACATACACGAATCACGCAATTTAATTAGGCACACAACAAATATACTTTGAATTTGATAACATACCTACTAATATTATAAATACGTAAGTAACACTCCTAGGGAGCGATTGCGAACCGTTCATCGACACGGCCGTGTCGTTGTCAGGAGGAAATCCCTCTGAGGGACGAAGAGGAGCTGAAAGAGGGTCCAAAGAGGGTCATAGAAGAGCACCGAAGATAGCAATGAGAGTGAAAACACAGACAATCTCATTGACCTCGCTGTTTTTTCTTGCTCCATAGACGTAAACTTATTGTCAATCAACAAAAAATATAAAAATATCGTATTGAAGCAATAATTGATGGAATGATTCAAATATTCGACAAACCATACTGCTCTATCCCTTGAAAGTGTATTATAAAGTATATTTATAATGTATTGTTGTGTCCCAAGGAAGTGTTTCCCTATTCTCGAGTTCATCAAATGATTTTCCGCTGTTGTTTAATGCTACACATGCTAAAAAAGGAACCCTGCTACCCATACCTGGCATAGTATCAGTATTCCATAAGCATGGGGCAACTTTCAGAATATTTAAGTACACATAATGTACCTTTTTTTTAAATCACCCCTAACTTTTTAAAAATCAGATATAATATGCTTTTATTGTAAATTTTATGTGTATAGGTTAGGTAGGTACTAATTATGATTTATTTAAACAGAATCTGACCTCAACCGACCAAAGGAATAAACTATATTTTTTTATATATGTAAAATTTATAAATGATTGCATTAGGTAGTTTCACATTTTTTTTTTAATTAAGACAGTTTTTTTAATTTTGTGATAGTATTGAATTTTGAATACCATTACGTAGGTAATAAGGTACTAAATCAGATTAAGAAGAAAACAAGAACAGGTGTTATGTTAAATAGTATAATAATATAATACCATTATAATTTTAACTAGTAAATAGATACAAAAACAACTATTCTTCTCTTGGAGCTTTATGAGTATAAAATTTAATAACATAATATTTTATTTTTCTTCCATTAGTTTAAGGCTATAATTACCACCACAAGACACCACATAAAACGTTGATTTATGCGATATACATGTCCTTTGAAAGTACTTCGATAAAAGTTTAACATTTTTTAATAAAATCTGAAAAAAAAAACGATAGTATCAGATTAGATTTATGAGCAATGACAAACTAAGCATGTCCGTTTACCATTATCTCTGTACATACAAAATTTAAGAGCGAGGCACTTGAGCCGAAAGGTCACCACCTCTCTCTGTCCATAGCCAGTTTCTTGACTTCCTGGTACGACATAACCTCAACTTTTTCCTTTACTTCATCTAAAAATGAACGTCTTAATCTTCTACGTCCTCTCCTGCCTGAAAAACATCTCTAAAGCTGCGACTAGCGCAGATTTCCTCAATTCAATACTATTTCTTCCTGGCGCTTTTTTATTATTGTTGAAATATTTAACAAAAAAATATTTAATGGTAATAAATAAATGTCATAAACCATGGACTTAGTAACATAGTTACTGTAACTATGGTAATTCGTCCAAGTCATAAACAACATTTGACAGACAAGAGGCTGAAAAGAGTTCCATTATTCCTCTTTTAACATGGGAGAACCTCCGCCACAGATGATTAAAATCAGGGATCCTTTCAACAATTAGTGAGAGCCAGATCATGATTACACTTGAAATCTTGTTTAGTTTATTAAACAACTAGCTTTTTTAATTGATGCAGATTAGGCACATACTTTGGTTCAAATAACAGCGAATGACAGTTTATAATTAATATAAAAGAATAATAAAAAAAAATAGTTTTTAGTTAGTTAGTTAGTTAGTTAGTTAGTTAGTCGTCCGGAGATACTTTGTTACGATATATTCCCAAATTAAACAGAACCATGTGTCTAAAACATAGATACGCAATTGACTCAAACTCTGAGTGTGTCTCTGCAGTCCTCTGAAATCTCCTGTCAGTGGCTGACAGGAGATTTGAGAGGGGGAGGACAAGGCCATGGACTAGTTTTTATATTTTTATATTTTTGAACCGGAAATCGACTGACAGAAGTTTGATGGAATTTATTCGATAATTCAGGCAAATTTTACAATAATACCTATACTGTTTTTAACTTATTTAAAACTTTGAACGGTACATTGACTTTTTTGTCTTTAATAAAATATTTATCGCAACATTTAAGTCCATAACAAGATGATTCAGAAATCAAACCTCCATATTGAAGATCTTAAATATAATTTCTGTGTCATAGATTATGATATAGCATCAACTGGCAGACAACGTCATACAATATTTATTTACTTTCTGATACAAAAAAATAAATATTGAATTGATACTTTTAAGCCATAATTATAATTAAATTGCAATAATTGTTACACAGATCAAAAAGAATCACAATATGGGAAGTTCAAACTAAAAATAACAACAACAGCTGAAAATAATAAAGCATTTCTAATGTCTTTGCTCAAAGCCTAAAGCGTTTGGAATAATATAAAATTATTTATTTATTTAACCATTATTGTACACAAAAAAGAAGAGGACACAACAGGTACCGCTTATATCCAAGGAAATGTCTTACAGCAGAACAAGGAAGCAAGAGAAAAGTAATCACAGAAAAGCGAAACAGAGACGTGCACAATAAACTCGTCTTCGGCTTAAGATAACTCTTTGATAGTTCATACAAGGACGACGTTAAAATTGTAATTGATTTGATACGTATTGTTTGTTTGCCTGTGAAAGAAAGACTGTGTAAAACCTTAGTTTAAATATATTTATATCACTAATTTAAAATGCCAATGTATATTTGTTTCGTATAGCTTTGTTATTGTAATTAAAGTACGAGTATTAATAAATCACTCTCGTTAGTTTTATTTCATAAAGTCTACGAAGGGTATTTTCGAACTGTAATGAAAAAAATATTTTTTTTTAATAGAATTCTCAAGACAGTATATAAAGTAGGTAAAAATAGGCCAGGCCTTTTTCTTACGGATATATCTTTAAGAAAAATCATACTAAATAATATATATTATTATAAAGTGGAAAGATACGTATTTGTGTGTGTGTGTGCTTGCGTGTGTGTGTGTGCGTGTATGCTTGTAATGAATAAACTCAAAAACTACTGAACCGATTTCGAAAATTCTTTCACCATTAGAAAGCTACATTCACCCTAAGTAACATAGGCTACCTTTTACCCCGGGAAAATGCCTCATTTCCACGGAAAAGATGTAAACGCGGGCGGAGCCGCGGCGGAAAGCTAGTTAATTAATAATGATTAAGATCTTTAGGAGAAGTCACGTATATTCCGTATATATAGTTTCAAGTAAAATATTGCACGAAACCTAAATATTTTATGAGATATTAACATTTATAATGTCGTTAGTGGCACGGATTATGGCAGTTTGTAAGACTCATTTTCCTGCGGTCACGCTGCACATAATACTGGATTTTTTTATACAATATTCATTTTATACGTTAAATATATCCTCTATTTTCAAAAACAGTCATCACTTTTAAGTATTATTCATTTTTAAATTAAGGAGACTTATCTCTCGACACGGCTTATAGTGACAGTTTCGAAAGCAGCTAAAATTTGCTAGGCCTTTTTCTTACAGATATATCTTCAAAACTACTTCATGAATTAGATCAAAATTTTAAAGAGATGTCACGTATATTTTTAAGTTTTAGTATCAAGTACAATATTACTTCAGACTTGAATAATTTTAAAGATATTAACATTATATGTCGATGGTGACACGGATTATAGTAGTTTGGTAGACTCGTTTTCCTTCGATCACGGTGCCAAAACTACAAAACTTTTAGATACAATTTTTGTTTAGCACGTAAAATATATCCCGTATTTTTAATATCAGTCATTAGTTTTAGTATTATTCAAGTTTTTCAATGAAGGAGATGAATCTCTCGACACAGCTTGTGAAGTCTGCAGAGACAGAGGTTGAAATTTGCGAGACCTTTTTTCTAACGGATATTATGAGAAGACGGCTTTATAAATAGATCTATTTTTTTGTAAAAATGTGTCATATATCCTGTAGTTTTAGTATCAGTCATCAGTTTAAGGTAATATTATATATTTGAAGAGAAATCGGTCCCGACGACAAAGCCACGGCACCAATTGTGGTGCCGTGGGTTTGTCGTCCATTTTTTTTTAATTTAACTTCAAAATCAATTTGTCGATCGTGACATGAGACTTCAGAGGGTCAAAATTTGGGCGCGAAACAGAAAGAAGACCACCGGAAACCTCCTGAAATGTCGTTAAATAAGGACAGAAAAATGTATGACGTCAATATATCTCTGAAAGGTATAGTTTTTAAAACATTAAATCTCCACAGATTATCGAATCATCTGCTATAACTTTTACACAACCACCCATCAACATATGACTAGAAGCAATGTTTCAGTGTAATAGTGTTATTGTGTCATTTTATATTGTCATGTCTTTTAGTGCATACTCCTTAGCAATGTTCGCTTTGGTCAGAGGGTGCGTGTCAAAGTTTATTTCAGAAAATGACATTGACATGTTTACAAAAAAGAAACCTCAGTAAACCTCATAAGATCCTCAATGAGCCTCTTCTGGCCCTCAGTTACCTCACAACTGGACCTCTCCCTCCGACAAACCTCTTGACAACGACACGGCCGTGTCGTTGAACGGTTCGCAATCGCCGCCCTAGTATTCTAGTACCTAGAAAGTGCGTCATAATTAAAATTTCTAAATTAAAGCAAATTTATTTATTTTAGGTTTCTTTAAAAAATACATGTCGTTGGAAGTTAAAAAAGCTTTACTTAAGCCAATGCAGGCTCTATTAGAATAGACGGTTTATTGCGTGGGTTGTATAAACTAGCACAATAGTACTTATATCCTATTCTTTTTTTGACTGATAACATGATGGCCGTACGTAATATAAAAATAGGTCGACGTCTGTTAAAGTAATCACATCCGGAACCCATACGACTGAAGCAGGATACGAATTTTGCAAGCGTTAAACCAGGATGTGCCAAATTTGCTCAAGATGTTGGATTGGTTGGATATAGGCACATTGTGGGTGGCAAGGAATTAAATGAAAAATTAGTCAGTTTGACAATGAACACAATAAAAAAATATTATCATGGTTATTCTGGTTAATTTAAAGTAATTATAGAATTCTACTACTGTGCCTAGAATTGATGGCGAAGGATGACGAGGAGAGCCGACCCCAAATAGAAATGGGATAAGGCTAGGCCGTGAGAGAGACATGCCTGCTCTCTAGTGTTCTCCAAACAAATTTTCTCATAATAACTTACTGCGACGTGTATGATGACTAACATTACATACAAATGCAACGTAAGTTTAGGTAATTATCGCCAGAAATATTGTCTTTTTATCGTCTCTTTATTAAACTTCATTTTATGTTAAAATGTCTTGTGGAAAAATCTTTAAAATGGTATCGCTATATTAGTTAGATCATAACTTAAATAAAGGTTTAATTCATATCGATTTTACATAATATCATTTCAGCAGCAACAGTTTGATTCTGCAGTAATAAGTTGAAAATAATACTAACCTGTCAGAGAGATGGCCGAAGACCATATTTCCAACGAGAATACCGAGCATGAAGACTGTCTGTGTAAGGTTCTTCAGCCACGCTCGGTCGCATACAAGGTCCCATTGTGATATAATGGTTTCCTTGAAAATACTGTGGTCGTACTCATAGTGAGAGCAGTTAGAAAGGCAAACGTTGTCAAAAACTTTATCTTCTTGATCAGACGCGCAAGTAAAGTTGACTGGTGGTGCCAAGAAAATGATGCTCATTTGATGCCAGGCCACAGGGAATTTCACGAGAAAAACGACGAAACATATCCAGATTTGCCATTTTCCGATGGCGCCTATAGCCTTGGTCAGTGGATCTTCTCTGTCCTTCTGGCTTTCAACATCTTTTGTCTCGTTCTCCAACACTGAAAAGATAAATTATTGTTCATAAATATTTTCCATGAAATTAAGGAAAAACCAATAAATAGTTGTTATGTGATGTTTACAGCCTTTTGTAGAACCGGCAACAAAACTATCTTACATGTGTTTTCTCTGCTTTTCAAAGCTAAATTATCTTCAATCGTCATCTTCACCAAAATTCAATATTTATATTCTATAACATAGGATGTATGAGTGTAAATTAAATTCTGGATAAGCGCGTGCGTTGCGTCCGTACCCCGGGCGCCGAATGGTCTCAGTCCGCATATACGGCGGGCCCAAGAATTGTTCGCAGATTGCTATTATTACCTATCTACGGGTGTTATAACAGCAATATAATAATCTTTAAAAATTGGATAAATATTGCTAGACGTAGGATGCGAGTCAAGGAGTCACGCGCCCCAAAATTGTTTACGAGTGACAGATAAATCGCGTAGCAAAGGCATCATTTCAATTTAAGCTCATGTCTTCAAGCCAACTTCCATACTGCCTGTATTAACGAATGCCTCATTTCAAATATTGTTTTCTCATTTATCCAGTGATTTATCGTAATTTTATGGGTATGTTCCAGTCAATAGGGCAATGTCATATTAGTGATATGGATTCGTCGAGACCATTCGGGTTATACTAAGTACCTATGACAATATTGACGACGAGTGTAGTGCGTCTCTTTATTGTTCTATAATATGTTAGTATCACAATGTAAGATGAGATGAGATACTAGTTGATACTACCCTTGTCACATGCGCATGAGATTAGCACGTGCATGGCCGACTGACTGGGTTTTACACGCACTGGCCGCAAGTAACTATCTAGATTATTTTACATTGGTAAGAACTTGGCTATTATGATATATAGATAATATAAAATAAAATGATGTTTACATAACTCTCCCTCACAGGGTTCGCACAAAGTTCAGTGGGAAGATACCACGGAAAAAAATATTTTTTTAGAAAAAATAAAGAGAAATGACTGTATTAAACATAAATATATTACTTTATAAGTATAATTAACCTTTGACTATTAAAGGTAACATTCCGATTTAAAATGATAGTAGTAAAATCATAAATAAACCATTAACAGCTCATTATACGTCCCCACCGAGGGGCATTATGAAAATATTTATTATAGAAAGCATAGAAAGAACCATAAAGCATAATAGAATTATTGTACTGATTATATTTGTAAACTTTGTACTGTATAAAATAAACATGAAAATATTGCCAACATGATGTTGATAGTCCGGTAACCCTGGTGACCTAAGGGTCCGTCTGATATATTATATGCTATTAGATGTATACATAGACAGTAATGTATATTTTCCTTGGACCGTGTCAATCCAGCTTATCACCACAGCCGCGCCTCCGATTGATAACAACGATCTGGCACATTAATCAACCCTATCTAGAACTAACATATTGTAAAGCATTGGTTGGTAGGAACCATCTTTTACTTATATAATGTGCGTAGTTTACTCCGTTCGTGCTTGTTTTACTCAAAAAACCTTTTATTGCCTTTTAAAGAATTACAGATCATAAATTTACAGCTTCAATGTTATATTGTACAGTAGGCAGCACATGCGGCTGGACATAATGACCTTGAGAGCGCCCGTATTCCGTTGCGGTAGGGGTGAATTTCGTAGTGCAAGTGTCCAGCCGCATGTGCTGGCTTCTGTACCTATCTCAATCGACTCGCAAGGAAAAAATATTTGTATGTACAATCTTTTGTGTAGATAACAAAATAAAGATATGTCAACTTTGGACCGACGACAATTATTATTTTCTTCTGTGCCGACGAATACCTACTGCTAAGATATTAAACTTAAAAATAAAGTAATAATGCCGTCTGTGTGTTGACCCGACATGCGGCCAGACGCGATCTCTATAAATTTGTCTTATTAGCACTCTATTGAGTGCTTAAAAGTATTTAACAAATTGAGTGAAATGCATAAATGACTTAAATTAATCACCTTTCTATATAATATTTAACTTATGCGCGAAAACGTCCGAAGATTTTATTTCACATTTTAACTTTTTTTTTTATTTATCTGACCGGATATTCTTCAGTGATTTGTAGTTAGAACACTAACAGATTTTTGAATGACGTGTTAATGTATTTTGCAATCGCAAAAATCTAAGAATTTTCCTATAGAATTACATGCAATAGTGTATGTATATGAAAATAATGAATAAATAATATTATAATTGAATATACAAAAATAGTATGTATCTCTCTCTATATTATATTGCGCACGAATAATATATTTTTTACTATAAAGGCAAGCATTTACAATAATCTTTGTAGCCAAACTACACCCGCTGGAAAGACCAAAATCCATCCTCTAAAAATATTTCTAAAATTATTATAATGAACATAAAATCGCTTTAAGTATGTTGTCAGGTGAGGCAGTGACGCTGACCTGATGACTGGATTTTCGATGATGTACTTAACTTGTTCAGAGAAGAAAAATTATGCTTATAAGCTGGTTAAGTGTCGGTTCTCATCGCCTCTGGACTCGTCGAGACAACAACGGTGGAAAACTACACAGGAGAGGCCATTCACCCCACTCGGACAGTAAGTGCAATTTCAACAAAAATTTTTTGGTAAATTGAGTTCCATTGAGAGACTTTCCCCTTTCAAATGAACACAAAATGCCTATCTATCTACTATTCAAATTCCGTAAGAATTAAGTTATAATGTAGTTTCTTTGTCATTTGTCTGGATTAGAAATGAAGGACAAACCTTGTTTGAACTTCATTGAAGAGATGATTATTACTAAGTATACATACATCCTTATTTAGATATAAAAGGTTAATGATGAAATATTACTGTTAAAATGCGCTAAAACTGATATTGTTATTATGTTCAGGACAAATTGCAGTTTAAGATAAACACGTGTTACCTTGTCTTTTTTGCAAAGTACTTTTTATATACATAATATGTAGTTACTTCCTGTCACATTGTTTGTCTTAGGAACTTAAAAACAGGATTTAAACTTTTAATTATTGTTAAATGATACATGTTGGCATTCGGAAAACGGAAGACCCTTGACTTTTAATTCGGATATAAGTGCTACTTACTCCAATTGTAGTAATGAATCTTAATACTTTTAGAACCTACATATTTTTTATATTTTATCTTCTTCACTTCCACATTCTTCTTTGTTATTACTATATTGGAATTGGAATAAAACCTACTTTTAACATTTCTTGTACTTATACGTCAAAAGGGCTCCCCTTTTGTCGTATAACGTCCCGTTTACAAAACGTCCCTGTAATTAAAATGTTTCGTTTGCAAAAGGTCTCGTTAGCATCGCAGACCACAGTACAGAAAAGCTAGAAATTGGGTATTGTCTCCACACAAGCACAATTAATTATAACATGAAACTTTTGAAAAGCAATGGGTGAATTTCCCGGGACCAAAAATTGCGCGGCATTGATGAAATTGGTATTAAAAAATATAGTTATAATGTTCTAATATTTTTTTCTAGTTAGGTGAAATAGTAATCTATGTGGAGCACTGAATATTTTAATAATAGGATTAATAGATACTCCAAAAAAATAATTAAACCTCGATATCTTTCATTACCGTGTTTGTCCACACCTCACCTTGATGTGTATTATACCTCATTATTAAAAAGCTATGGGTTGTTTACATTAAAACCTAACTTTATTTGGCCGTGGCCAAATATTTCATTTCCGTGTTTACGTTTTTATCGCCATGTTATGATTAGGCAAAGAAAACATCTGTTGGAGCACAGTTCTTTCATTGCCGTGGACACTTGTTTCATTGCCGTGGACACTTGTTTCATTGCCGTGCACGCATGTTTCATCGCCGTGGCACGAAATTTTCGATCTTATGTATCTCGTTCGTTTTTTAAGTTATCTGCTAGATATTTAGCAAGGATACATACATTTTCAAAAGCTTTAATAAACGCAGACTTTTTTTAAAATAAACCCTAAGGTAAAAAAAACCACGGGAATGAAGATTTTAGGAGACCTGTTGAAATTCACTCCAATATAAAAATAGTATTCACATGTTTTTGCAAGTCTATAATATTTCATGTTCATTGAGTTTCTCAAAAAAAATAAAGCTTGAACATTATGAGACATGGATAAGACTGGGATCATTTGCAGAATCAATCTTTCCGCAACTCGACAATCTCCACCTAATGCCAAAGCGATTAGAACCACCCCACGTAGATCTCTACAATAAAATTAGGTCTTCGCTCTATTAATGCACTTTCAAAGCAGGTTGTATTAGAGAACGTATTTTAAAAGTTTTATTAAAATATGATTGAAAATTTTTCCATAATAAAAAGGATAGGTTGTTGACTGTAAAGATTATAAAACAAAATATCAGACTCACTTTTATGCAACCCCAATTTTTGAGCTTTTGATGAAAATTCACTAAGTGTCACACAAATGGCTAGAACTTTTGATTTCGACGTCGTCGGGTGACCACAACGGGAATCAACCGCGCTGCGCTGCAACCCAACTCGATTTGATGCCAGCCGCCATGCAGCCGGCTGTAATATAATCAGCCGGCATGCCCGAGGAACGGTGACGCGACAGCCTAGGGTTTTCCTCCAAAAGCTTGTAAGGCAACTACTCATTGAAAAATCAACCTTACGCTCGAATCTCAAAGCCTCATAGTCGATATTTCAAGTTTTTATAACGCCTAGCGATTCCAATCTTAAAACCGGCTATTTCCGGTCAATCTGCGTATTTTACGAGATTATTGTTATTTTTGTGTTAAGTTAAACTATGACGTAGAGTATCATATCATAATAACAACAAATACAACACTTCTGCGACTAATATTCTTTGAAGAAGGCTATTATATTCTAGAAAAAAATTAATTACATTCTGAAAATAAATGTATTGTTGATATAGAGTCCTATTTTCCACATTCTAATAAGGTAAATAACTTATTCGGTACTGATAAATACTTTATTCGTTTCATTTGGTTTCATTAATTGGCGTGACTCGGGACATAATTATATTCTAGAAAACTACTATAAGTTGTTGGGAGTTAAAAGTCAGGATAGACATAGATAAATTGCATAATATTTCATATTATTTATATATATTTGTAAACATTATATTCATTCACCCTCATGGCGCATCCACAATGCCATCATGGAGGGCTAGTGGCTACTGAAAGCTGGTTGCACTTAAGGTGCCTATCCCAATATGTAGGTACATACTTAGTTTTGTTTACTCGTTTTTACTTACATTTTGTAAGCCCTTGTCCAGCACTAAGAAAACAAAGATCGGTATACCTAGGTATTTTGTGTGTACTATGTTCTATAAATCTATAGGATTAAAGTACAGCTGTCAACGTGAGTGGAATTAAATCAACCAAAATTTCCTGTGCATAGTGAACTAGAAATGAGTAGGAGGATTCAACAGCAACTGCCAATAAAATCATACATACACATACCTACATAACGCTGCTGTAGGTAAACCTGTCTATCAAGCTAAGCGTAGGGGTTATAGAAATATTTCCTTTTGAAGGGAGAGACCTTAGGCGAACATTAATCTTATAATACATTTAAAAGTAAAATACATCGTAAATATCATTCCACTTAATACCTCTGAGGGATAAGTCTTCTCATATGAAATCAAATTAGAAATATCAATAGGTATAAGGAACTTATTCAAAACGATTATATACCTCCTACCGAACACAATGTATGATACTGTAGGTTAATTTAGGTATTATTTACGCGATTGCATAAAGGTACCTAAGTGCTATATATAACGAGTGAATACGAACGAAATTTCTCAAAGTATTGCTCTGTTTTTCATCGAGTTTTCCCTAAAGTTTGTTTACTAACTTTAAAATTTTAACTCAGTAAGTGGGCAAACTGGTATATGTAATGCTAAGCTGTTTACATTACAAGTTGTATCAATGTGCTAATCGCGTATTAGATATATCCAGTTTGGACGAGGGGGTTTTCCTGCGATTTTCCTCAAGAAGCTTTACCTGTATCGCCGATAGCGCCTTTATTATTCTAACTATCTCGTATTCATCCCGACTGAGGGGCTTAGGCTTACTCTTAAATTTTATTAAGGTTAACAGGCCTTAGTCGATACTTCGGTAGCACTAGCCAACACCCAGCATTTGTACGAGTATTTCTTCGCATCTTACGTGTTCTCATGATATTTTCTTAACCCACTTCATACGGCCGATCTTTAAAATGATTACAGTCACATGAAGATGATAATTGAAATCAGTAGGTAAATCTACTCAAAACGAAAGATATAGGTAAATAGTTCACGAAAACGCTCAAAACGAAACATAATTAATTCAAGAATAACCACTATTACCATCGACGCGAGGCTCTTGCGATACCAGTAGGTATCACGATCGCAGAGCAATATAATTTAATCAATTTCAGTCTGATTATGTACAAAAGGAATAGGCAAAGGGAATAGGTAGGTAGTCCGCTGCTGGACTAAGGAATAAGGAAGGAGGCTTTTGTCAAAATCTTTACGTTACGGTTAGCAGGCGAGTAAGTAGTTGTTTTATTTTTCATTCTCACAGTAAGACTGATGCTTATTTAAGCGGCTATAAATAATAACTAAATAAATACACGATTCAATACAAATATAAACCATACAACAACAATAAATAATAATACTAAAGTTAAAAATTGCTAAATAACACAATTGATATCATTCTGTTATCCTCTAAATAATTGTACCTATTATGCCTGGTTTAAACTAGCAGCGTCACCCGCCCGAGTCATAATAACGGCCATAACATCATATAATATTTCATGAGAGCTTTTAGCGGAAGTCCTTCAGACATCGATAATCCAGGCCAACAAAATAAATAAGACTTGGCCTAGAGGCCTTGTAACTAGGCCAGAAAAAAAAGATTTAAAGTGATCTGTCAAAGTAACAGTGACAGGCATGCATAGAGTTCCTATAATGCACGGCCAAATTATGCACAGTCAGGAATGATCGAAAGCCAAAAAAAAGCTATTCCATTTGGAATCGGACCATATTTCTGACCTGGCTTCATTGACGGTCGGTTTGATGTCACAGAAGACAGCCAAATTGTGAACTCGCCTCGACGCCGAAAAGTGATTTGTAAAATCTTACTTCGAATAAAAAACTTTGACTTTTGACTTCCCGTTAGGTAACAGTGCCCGTACTTGCCGGCGGGGGCGCGGCCAGAACCAAAATCAAAATTGAAAATCAGAGACGGAGCCCCTCAGGCGTCATCTCCTTTACGATGTTTTTCAATATCAACGCGCTAGGCCGTGGTCCGAGGCTCCTTTGAGCGGGCGCCCCTAGACGCGTTGGTATATGACTTTTTTTGAGGTAGAGTCTTCCGCTCCCCCACAAGTCCGGTGCAGCTTGATTCGTCGTACTTTTTCGACTCAAGCAAAGGTCAATAAAAAAAAAGACTTTTGACTTTATATAAGAATTTTCGGGCTGTGCTATGCATGTATGCACGTATCTTGTGTATCTGTGCTGCATGTATCTTATTGGCGGTGCATTTTAGAAATTTGATTTTCTGTAGCGCTGTGAAGTTAGCAGAATAAGTTAGCTGAATTTTATAACCCGATAAGAGATTGCTATTTATTCATAAGGTCTTCTTTATACTTGTAATACTTTTGTTAATATTAATTGTTCAATATTGTACGACTGGAAATGTGGAGAAGAAATCAAGTTTTTTGCGGGATAGACATGTTCAAAAATTAACTCAAAAACCGCCCATACCTTTCGAACCTATCCAAAGTAAAATACCTAAACGAATCCGTGCGCGCACCTATATGCCTTTCGTCAGCTGGCAGCGTCTTGGCTTTTATATTATATCGAATAAGGCAAAATCGTTACGAAAATAATAATTGGCTACCCCACACATTTAAATAACATAGATGTATTGGTCATATTTGTTGGTTGAAAATTATCAGCCCGAGAAAATAATGTTCACTTAAAGCCCGAGAAAATCAGGACAACGCAGGTGCGTGCGACAAATGATTTGAAAACCATGTACATGAAATATTGGGCTGGCCATTATCGGATTGTGAAATCTCGGTATACACATGAATTATTAAGTTGTACATTATTGTCTTCAATTTGTTACAGTCCGTCCGTCAGTTCCACGTGTTTTATAATTTATATTTGTTTTTTAAAAATGGCTGTATTACAAAGAATAAAGTAAGTCGTCCACTGAATATTACGTAATCTTTCTTGTATACAAAGGCTATTCTGTTATCTCTCAAAGCCTTTTTTACTTCCAGGAAGCCTACCACTCGTAGGGGTAAAAAAGTTCTTCAGGCAAAGGAACCGAAACCTATTGAAGGACCAAAGCAATGCATGTTCATGCAAGGAAGGAACCCCTCGGAGCGCACGAGAAAACTACTCAAAGACATTTACGACTTAAAGAAACCAGACGCAGTATATTTGACTCGCAAAAATGATTTTGTGCCTTTTGAAGATGCGTCACTCATTGAGAAGTAATTTTTGTTCTGGTATTACTTATCTATTGACTGTTCTGTTAATTCTACAGTTCATGGCATTTAAGAGCGTCCCATAAATTGAATATACTTCTGTGGCATGGCCAGACATGTTAGTTGCTAATATTTTCATCGTCATATTCACTAAAATGTTAACTTAATTTACAGGTTATGTGACAAAAAAGAAGCTGCACTGTTTGGTGTTGGATCTCACAGCAAGAAGCGTCCTCACAACATTGTTTTGGGAAGGACATTCAACTACAACATTCTGGACATGATTGAGCTTGGAGCAGATAACTATAAAGCCATGTCAGACTTCCACAATATTAAAGTTCTTGCTGGTTTAAAACCATGTCTGCTGTTTAATGGACCTGCTTGGGACTTGAATCAAGATTTGAAGCGTTTGAAGTCACTGTTTACAGACTTCTTTCATAGAGAAAAGGTGAGGAAAGTTATCTTATAATCACTTATGATAATTCAGAAAGCAAGACCTAAGCTTGTTTAGTTTTACAATTTATCTTTCATCAAAAACTATATAAATACCTATATGAAAGCCTGACCAGAAAATTAAAAAAAAAAAAAACCTCAGCATATTACTAGGTTTGTCGTATTTTGTTTACCTAAACAATATACACTGGTTTGTTATTTCTCTGGTCACACTATATTGTTTGTAATTTTTAATGCAATAGATTTCAAAAATGTTTTGTACCTCACTAAATATTTATTTACACAAAAAAATTATGAGTTTAGGTACTAAACAAAAATAACTATAATTGTGTTGAAATTTTGATTTAGTAATTACAATTTTATTATTAAAAAGTTTATAATAATAAATTTGCAATTTTTGAATTTGTTTATGTCTTGCATTTCACTTTTTTAAATTGAATTACAGGTTGAGTCAATACGTCTGCAAGGTTTGGAGCACGTACTGAGTTTCACAGCAACTGATGAGGGAGCCATTTACTTCAGGTCATACAGGATAATTCTCAAGAAGAGTGGACAGCGCACACCCAGAATTGAGCTGGAAGAAATAGGTACAATATTATTAAATTATTATAATTATGTATATTTCATTATGTGTAAGCAAATATGTAAAAAATAACTTAAGTGAGGTGTACATAATAATTACACTATAAGGAAAAACATATTAGTAAGTAGAAGTAAGAACTTTCTTTCTTTCACTTCTTAACTACCGAATGGATTTAAACCATGCTAGCATCAATTTCTTTTTTCCCTTTTTGCCATCAGATTCTGGTAGACCTAAACCTAGGCGACTTTTTTTGGTGGGATGATAAAGGCAAAAAGTACTAACGCGAGGCGAGAATCTAGTGTTAACTTATCTTAGGAGTATTGTTTTATTGATCTACAATCAGCTTAAGATAGTACCTATACTCATACAGTGTATAAGGAAGGTGCAAAAAGGCTATGCTTGCCACAATGCAAACTAGAAAATACATTCTCTCTCATCCTGTGTTTTATAAAAACATAAAAAAAGCATATATATGGTCGAACTGAGAAACCTCCTTTTTTGAAGTTGGTTTAAATATTCTTTATTATACTATACCTCTCACCTAAAACCCTTATTATTGGGAGTCTGAAATCATATCCCGAAAAGCAATCAACAGAATGGCTGTGTACCTACCGAAGGAAAGGTAAATTTTTGCAGAAGTGACTTCAATTGTAAAAATTTGGTGTAACGTTCCATTGGTATACAGCCTACCGAAGGAAAGGTTAATTTTTACAGAAGTGACTTCAATTGTAAAAATTCGGTATAACGTTCCATTGGTATACAGCCAGCCATTCTTTTAGTTGCTTTTTAAAATATTATTTTGGACTCTATTATTGGCCCTTATTAGTTTTGCATTTTATCTGTATTGTTAATTTTTTGTTTCAGGTCCATCTATAGACTTTAAATTGAGAAGAACAAAACTTGCATCAGATGACCTGTACAAAGAAGCGTGTAGAGTACCGAAGGAGTTGCGCCCGATCACCAAAAAGAATCTTTCCACCGACGCATTTGGCACCAAGATGGGCCGCGTCCACATGGGCAAACAAGATATTAACAAACTGCAGACTCGCAAGATGAAGGGCTTGAAGAAAACACCCGAAGAACGCAAGCAGATGTTGAAGAAAAAGAAACAAGATAGAAAAGTGGCCAAGCAGGCTGTAGCTATGGAAGGTTAATAAATTATCATCTAAGGTATTTTCGGATTTTTATTTATTATTAATCTTGTAAAAACAGACTAAAGTTGGTGTTAATACAAAGCTAAATACAATAGTTTAATACCCCTTAGTATTTTTTATATTATAAACGAAAAATACAATTCATATGACTTCGCTAACACGCAAACCATCCGGATTTAGCTGGAAAATCTTATTTTTGCTACATTACAGTGTTGATGAGTGTTGAGTTTGTTTTCAGTAAAATAAGATAAACGTCACTTTTTGTGTAAAAAAATAACTTTTTGAGTTCGCTCAAGTAAGTTATTCTAACCCTACTTTGCAACATGAGGTTTTCATCGTCATTTACAAAATACTTTATTGCGCGCTAACAAAATAGCCTTCGGAGCAAAATGTACAAAACGCAAAATGAACACAACACGCAAAATGTACAAATCTCAAAAAGTACATTCAGGGCCTGATCAACCCTTAGGCTAAGTGCGAACGAAATATACAATTAGAGGAAGGCAAACAGTCAAAGACTTTTGTATAATCTAATAATAATTTTATTAGTTATGGGGCCTACAGGTGCTAAGTGGCGCCCCCACCCTTTAAAAAATAATAACTCGAAAAATAATCAATATTTCAAAAACTAAAACGGCGAGGAACTAGACGGTGTTCTGTAGGATATATAAAACCCCTGTAACTTCTAAAATAAGAAAATGATAAAACTAAAAAAAATAATTATATTAATGTCCTACATCACATTACCGTGTAAACTTCCACTGAAAATTGTTTTCAACGAGATCTAGTACCTAAGTAGTTTTTTTAATACGTCATAAATCGTAAACCGCAATTTACATTTTATTCAATCAACTCAAATATAAAAATAAAATATATAAATAAACATTTATTTTATTAATATAAACCTTAATTTAAAAAATACACTATTATTAAAACATCAATCAAAGTTACAACGAACTACAAGAACTTTTATATTATGTTACTTGCTGCTACCTTCATGGGCGAGTCCGACTCGCATTTAGCCGTTTTTTTTTTCTAAATAGCACAGAATACCAAATAGTAGTCCCTATAAATAGTGACTACTTTTGCCATCTACCGAATTAAAGAGAAACTTATTGCCGATAAGCTTAGAAGTTATTACCCATGGTTATTATTAACAATAAGCTTAATTTTATTTTAAATTGTTTATATAGAACAAGAATAAAGAACCCATATTAATATAATATCAAAATATCTTCGTGTCCGTCATTATTGTTACAATATAAATCTTTAGAAAGTTATTTAATAAATAATCTAATATAAAAATAAATCGAAAAATGTTTTAGTTTTAGTTTTAGTTTTAGTTTTATTCATCACATACTACAAGATTATACACGTTTTTACAATAATGGTATAAAAAAGGACATCCGTAGTATGATCGTCAATATGTATAAAAATAAAAGTTTAAAATATTAAATAGATTATATACCTAATTCAATTTTCAATTTAATGTCGGGAATAATAAAAAATGCGAATGTCAAAAAATATAAATTTACCATAATGGTAATTGATGTCAAAAACATAAAAATGATCATAATACTTATATCCAGAAAATCAATACAAAATTACAAAATAAAAAATAATTAAATTACAATAATGTTTAAAAGTAAATGTCAAAAGTAAAATTTACAAATTAAGTATATTGATTGTTTACAATTTTTTGCATAATATATCCTTGTACTCATTTACTGAGTACAAAGGGTTTTCCAATAAGAGGTTTTTCAATCGACGGCCAAATGTTTCGTCTGTCAGTTCATTTTTAATGTCAGTGGGTAGTTCCTCATAGAACGCGGGGCCGATAACGCGCGGGTTTTTGTTTAGCAGCGCCAACCGGTGCGGCACTGTCTTCAATCGTCCTGTCTGGCGGGTTATTCTGCCGGGTATTTGCATTCGTTCAAAACTGCTCAGATTACGCCGCGTGAACATTAATACTTCGTACAAATATTGGGAATAGTGCGAAAGAATATTGTACTCAACAAAGAGTTTTCTGCAAGAGTGCCTTGGCTTTACCCCTGCCATGGTTCGCAGTGCACGTTTTTGTATTTTAAACACCCTGTCAGAGTCTGTCGAGTTTCCCCACAACACGGTGCCGTATGAGAGAATCGAGTGAAAATATGCGTGGTAGACCTGTATAAGTGCTTCGATTGACATTAAGGGTTTAAGTTTTCTGAGTGCGAACACAGCACTGCCAAGCCTTTCGCAGAGTAATTGTGTATGTTTTTTCCAATTTAAATTTGCATCGATATGAAATCCAAGAAATTTAATATCCTCACATATTGGTAACTGACATCGGACAAGTGGTGAGGTAATTTGGTGGCAAGAAAACAGCATGAAGTTTGATTTAGTGATATTTAAAATAAGCCCGTTTGCTGCAAACCACCCTTGCAGCTGATCGCAAGTGCGAGATAGCTTACTCTCGAGTTGTTCGTATGTCTTCGCTTTTACCACTACAGTAGTGTCGTCGGCAAACAGGACTACGTCACCTTCGGAAATAGAGGAAGGTAGGTCATTTATAAACGCTAAAAATAGGGTATTTCCTAGGGCTGAACCCTGTGGAATGCCTATTTCCACGCTGCCTTTCTTTGACCTATATCTTTTTCCGTCTATTTGTACTTCGACAGTTTGGCGCCGGTTTTTGAGGAAGGAGGACAGTAAATTATGAACGTTTTCCTTTATGCCGTAGTATTTTAACTTTTCGAGCAGTAATTCGTGATTAATAACGTCGAACGCTTTGGAAAGGTCACAGAATATCCCTGCTACCTTATACTTTTCGTCAAGGGCTGTGGTAACGTAGTTATATAATTGATAAGCAGCTTGCGTGGTGGACATATTTTTCCTATATGCAAATTGTCTGTCCGTGAGTAGGTCATTTTGTTCTAGGTGATTAATTATACTGTTGGAAATAATTGATTCTGTCGGTTTTGATATGTTAGGTCCTATTGTAATTGGTCTATAATTATTTGTTGACGTTTTTTCGCCTTTTCCTTTGTATATTGGACATACTCTTGTGCTTTTCAGCGCGTCAGGGTACTGGCCGCTTGAAAACATGCTGTTTATCAGTACGACAAGGACGGAAGATAACACTGGCCATATACATAGAAGTATGTTCATAGTAATATCATAGATATCCAAAGTTGTACGTTTTTTTAACATATTACGTAGGACTCGATTAAGTTGCTCTATAGTGATAGGCTGTAATACGAGATTAGGTATGTGACTGTTTTGTAGGTAATCCTTTAAATATTGTATTGATCTTAACGTGTCGACTCTAATCACATAATTCGATGCAACGGAAAGAAAGTGCTCGTTAAGGTAATCCGGTAGATTTTGGGACGGAATATTATTTGACTGGTTATCTTTCAGCATTATCGTGCGAGATACAGATTTTGATGATACCTCTTCATTTACTACTCGCCACATTTCCTTAGATGGATTTTTACTCCCGAGTATCCTTTTTTCCGTGTATAATTTTCGCGCGGTCAGTGACTCAGTTTTAATCTGTTTGGAGTACTTGTTGATACATTCCGTGAGAATGTCGGTATTAGGATATTGGTATTTTATTTGCGTAAGATCATTAAAGTTTTTAATTAGATTTGACAGACTTTCCGTTAGCCATGGTACCGACTTTTTTTGTTTGTTATATATTCGTGATACGGGGAAGTGAATGTCTATGTAATATGTCAATACGTTAAATAATTTATTATATTTTTCATTTATATCCATGTCATTTTTAAAAATAAAGTTCCAGTCGTAATTTTCTATGTCAGAATAAAATGAATAGAATGAACAATTTTTATACAGCCTTTTTTCAACAAGTGTAGATAGTTTATTATGAGGTTTTGTTGTTGATAAGCCATGCAATGTAAATAACTGTGCGCCGTGGTCACTAACAGGTGTGAGCACGGGCACCGCCGTGACGTCACCCTGTCCCTTGGGAATCACACCACAGTCAAGAGAAGTGGTACTGGTCGGGGTTACGCGGGTTGGAAAATCGACACAGTTATCACATTGATAACAGTGTAGGATTGCGTCTACTCGCCGTCTCAAAGAATTGTCAGTAAAGTAATCGACATTTTGGTCCCCGACTAAAATAAACCTCTTATTTTCGTCAGTTAACCTACACAACAATAATTCCAAATTATACAAATAAATGTCAAAGTCACCTTTACCGGTGCGATATAATGCAATTACAATTATATTATAATTAATCAATTCAATAGCTGTAAATTCAAAATGGTACTCAATAACAAAACTCATTAGGTCGGTGCGCTGACGATACAGCGTGCCTGCTCGCACATATAGCGCAACGCCGCCGTGCACTATGCGCGTGCGACAGTAGTTGTTTGCGAGCTCGTAGCCACATAACCTCACGCGTTCAATTTCCAACTGTCTACACCACGTTTCACTACAAGCTAAGATATCCGGGTTTTGTTCAGATAATATTAGATTAAGTACCGAGGTCTTGCCGCAAACTGACCGAACATTTTGGTGCAGAACTGTTAATGAACACGTGTTTGGTGTTAGTGCGGTTTTAGTTGTGCCGTTTGATCTTTCCCGTTTTTTGATGTGATAGTGTAGAAATTTCTTACGGAGACTCCGTCAGGCCAGCGCTTTGTGTTCCTTATCGAACCTGCTTTCCTGGCGGGTACCTCAAGCTTGAAGGAGGAATAATTTCCTCGAGTGACAGTCAGTTGTTCACATTTGACGTCATTTACACCGAACGTGGACTGGACGTGTTGAGTGACCTCCTTGACTGTGGTGTCCTCGCTCAGGTTGAACACGTGTAGACTGACGAGGCGCGCAGGAGCGGCGCGGAGGCTGCAGTGGACAGCGTTACCGCTGGACGGCTGCACCCCGCAGGGCGACGGTGACGGCGGGGGCAGCGGGCTGCTGCCCCTGTTTTGTGTGCTCGTCGGCCGGTGCTGGTCAGGAACGGTGGTGACGGATGGTGACAATGCGGGACTATTTGACGGGACCTTAAGACAAACACCAGGCTCAGCAGCCCGGTCGTCGTCAGTGGGCCTGCCGCTTTTACCAGCGGCTGGCTTTCGCTTACCCCCACGGAGCAGACTGGGCTGAGCGGCACGGCGAGGGCGACCTCGACGAGTTGCGACCGCGAAGGGAACAACCGCTGGCTGGGAGACTTCAGCTGGCGGTTCAGCGGTATCTGCACCTTCGTCTGGGTTATCGATGATGTAACTTAGGCCCTGGGGGCCTGACTCATTCAGTGACAACGAAACATGTCGGGCAGAGAAAATTGGTGGAGTGAAAATCGGTGGAGTGGCAGATTCGCTGGGTGAGTTCAGTGAGATGTTGTTTTCGTTGGTAGGCTTTATGATAGACGCTAGGTGTTTAATCTGCTCTTTCTGTTCTTGGATTTCCTTTGTTTGTTGCTGTATTATGTTGTAGCAATCGTTTAGCTTGTCTCTCATTTCGGTAATAACATCGTCAAATTTAAAAATAACGTCCACCAACCTCTTGTCCGCATCCTCTTTTATTGATGTTTTTGTTCTTGAAGGTGCCATTTCCAATTTTTTTTATCGAATAGTGTCACAATTACGTTAGTGGTCAAGATTATAATGTATTAAAATGTCAATAATGATTATAAATTAATTAAAAATATGAAAGTTATATAGAGTGATGCTATTCCGCGGGTCACTTTTTTTTTTTTTTTTTTTTTTTTTTTTTTTTTTTTTTTTTTTTTTTTTTTTTTTTTTGATAACTCAACAACGGTTACGCCTGGACCAATTTTACCAATTCTTTTTTTAAAATGTTTGTTGAAGTCCAAATATGGTTCTTACAGAGAGAAATAAAAAAAAAAACTTCATTCCCACGGGAATTTTTTTTAACGCGGGCGCGGGCTGAGCCGCGATAGTAAACAAATAAATAGGTAATTATAATTAGCTTCATTTATTTGTTCCTTCCCTACAAGAATAGTTTTGATCAAATATGTTATTTTGTATGTGTATCGCGGCACAGAAAATTTAAAACATTGTTTTTATAATGTCGCATTACGAGTAAAAAACTTGTTGCTACTGGACCCATCGCTTGCCTTTATTCCCAGATTTCAGGATTGTTGAAGGGGGCATCTGGGAACAAAGGGGACATCTGGGAATGTGATGCCCCCTTCTGCGACAGAGAAGGGACAATTTTAAAGGGAATTATGATTATTTCAAATTATTATTTTTGATTAGAAATAAATATTTTTTCCCACTTAAAGTGTAAGTCTGACTTACCAAAAAAGTAAGAATCGAAATTAAAGTAGTTTTTTGATAAGTGAATTTTTTGACATTTTGCTCTTTTGACGTTTTGCTCGAAACGCTGGGAATAAAGGATCGCTTGACTCTCACGTGACTTCGTAAGTATATTCAAATAAGCGGCGCCTATCTTCCCAGGTAAACCACCTGTACAGTTTTTCCTTTTAAATCTGGTTGGTGACGTGCTCATTTCTGCTCACATCTCACGTTCTTCTCCCGTGGACTGTGGTAAATCTAGTGGTTGCTTCGTGGTATTATTGAAGTTCATATTTTCTTAGAAAACATTCCAAGTGGTTTGTACGTTGTCATTGTTTACCTTGGTTATGGGAGGTAATGGTGCTGTAAAATTATTTTGTTTTATTTTTGTATAATATTATAAGCTATTTGTCGAGTCTCATAAAAAGCCAATCAGCTTTTCTATATTACATTTTTTGAAAGATGTCTTCTTTTTTAATTATTTAGGGGGACGTGGGTAAGTTCAAATCCTACCCGAAATTTAACTTAGCTGTAAATTATAGCTTTTCTTACTACAGAACTTAGCTTAGAATATTACGAACATGAAAATATGAAAAACATCGACCTTGTTTACTGGTGCATTTATTAGGGCACTATATTTAGACTATCTAACTAAGTACTAAATTATGCACAAAATAAAATATTTTCAACATTGAAATTTCATAATATACATAAATATTTATTTATTTTTAGAAATGCAAAAATAAATGTGTTATACTGAACTCTTAATCAATGAAGTTCATAATACTGGGGTTTCCCAAAACACCGGGAAAGTGTAGGTAGTTAGTTCCTCTTAGTTTCGTTCGCGTGATATCCTCAATAAGATTAAATAAAAATATCCTCTGGCTTTTTCTAAGAATATTAGTTTCCACTTCTACTACTTAGTATACGAATTGATTCAATATTTATTGATATTTGGTTACGATGACGTCACAATATAACGTAGTCAGCTCATCGTGGTAGATACCTAAACTTATCTATAATATAAAAATGAATCTCAAAATGTGTTGGTAAGCGCATAACTCAACAATGCCTGGACCAATTTTTCCAATTCTTTTTTAAAAATGTTCGTTGAAGTCCAAGGATGGTTCATACGGAGAGAAATTTAAAAAAGGGGAAAAAAATTAACGCGGGCGGAGCCGCGGGGCGAAAAGCTAGTTAATTATAAATATTTACCTTAGTGCTAATTATTTAGCCCTTTATAATAATCTATATTATATATATTTATAATATACTACCTACCCTTTTACTTAAAATTTAATGATAAGGAAAAAAAAAATATTTATCCTGATTTTGGGTGCAGAGTTATGTGAGTGAATACATGTACTAGAATTACTAAAAAAAACTACCAGCAATATAGAAAGAATACCTAATAATGTGCGCAGTACAATAAAAATATGATTCAAACTAAAGTAGACAAAGTAAGTAGTTCAAAGGCACACTTAGCCTGCTTGCCGTAGTTACTGTGAACAAACCTGCCTGATCGTTCGATTAATTGTCACAAGTAACATAACATGTAATTAAAGAATTCTAGCATCAGACCTGTTCCATGGACAATCTTCCGCAATGTGAGGTAAATCATGATCGCGGTGACGTTTTTTATGGGGCCTCTGACTCTGACTGGGCCGTTTATGTTTCCAGTAAAATATTTATGACCAAATCCAGTAGTTTGTCCGAGAAGATGACCTGCAAGAGAAAAAAAACAATCAGATACGAGTATTGGTCATTACAAGTGTTTTATATTACAAACAAATTAAACATCTTTATCTACTGCACGTACATACCGATAAAATTATGTAACCTTGATGTATAGCAATGTATGACAAAAGAAAATATTAATTCTATATCCGCACAGCACATACTTGGTACGTGTATAATTACATTATATTTTAAACCCTCGAAGAAAAAGAGGGGTGTTATAACTTATAAGTTTGACGTTTGTACCTGTCTGCCTATGGCATCGTAGCTCCTAAACGGATGCGCCGATTTTGATCTGGTTTTTTTTTTGTTAGCAAGGTGTCACAATCGAGAGTGTTCTTAGCTATGATACAAGAAAATATCTTCAGCCATTGAAAAATATCAGCTCTTTTCTAGTTGTTGAAAGGATCAAGTAACGGATTTGTGTCGGGGTTATTAAAATTTTTAATTTGATGTTATTTAGGTACCTACATATCCATTACTACTGGAAATTGGAAGTAGATAAAAATATTATCTCATCTCAATATAATTTATATTCAAATGTAGAACCCACTGCATCTTGAATGGATATAATTTGGTAAGTAAAGCCCGACCAGAGAAATAAAAAACCACGCCATATTGCGGAATTTCAATGGAACTAATTTTATAAGGGAAATTGTTGTCATAATCGTAAAAATACACACGTGGCGCCCCCAGAGCAGGTTTTTTTTTCTTGGTCAGGCTTTAGAAGCAGAAAGCACGGGATTACCACATAGGCTGCTTTTTAGTACAGGTAAGACTTTTAACCCTAAAGAAGAGTCAAAACCAAGGCGGAATCCGGGAACGGAGAACTACTCTTAGTTTATGCGGTTTTCGTAGTTACAATATCGTCCATTAGAACTTTAGTAAGGTCTATTTGTCTACTCTATTAACATTCCAAACTTGTTGACGATAGTGCATACGTACGCCCACATGTTTGTTTATAGGTACTATTCAATATTGCATATATTAAATACTGATAAGAAGTGTTATTAAAATCCACAGAACAACAATTACTAGCGACTTTAAATGGATATGTCTCGTTTCTACAGGTAAATTTGCAATATGACTAACTGCAAGATATGCCTAACTGTTTAGATAGAATAAAATGCTATGATTTTAAGTGATATACGTGATGCTTTTGCAGTTATTCTCTTAATTTTCTTATATTAATTCAGTGCCATGCTAAAGACCTACTTACTTAAATTGCCAGTACATAATAGGAAACTGATTTTAATCACGAAACACGCAGAAGAAAAAAGTCGATCGATGGCATTAAAAAGATTATCTGCACGAATGTACCTAAATGGGTATTGAATTTACATTTGTTTACTGTTATGAAAGCAATTAAGTAAATGAAGTTGAACCTTGGTGTGAACAATATCGGTGGCGTGTTTGGAGCGGACGGTAGACAGTGGCAGTGGGTGTGTGCGACCGGAGTCCGGCGTGCCGGGCCGTCTCTGCCTCAGCTCAGCCTCAGTCGCCGCGCGGCTCTCTGCTCACATCCTCGCGCGCCGCGGCCCCTGCTATAAAACCACGACGCTGCTCCCGACTCCTCCAGAACCATGCGCAGCCTCCGACCTGACCGGTCTCCTCACAAACGCGACCCACGTGTACAAGTGCGATTGTTACATGTTTCGTTGAAATAAATTGTTGATAGTGTTGAACTGTGAAAGACAAGAATGAAGGCGCGGAGTGATGATCCGCAGCTGCCGGAGCTTCAGGAGCTGCTGCATAAGCCCAGCAGCCTGCCTTTGCTCGCAGACCACGGCAAACGCACTACAAGTACGTTACGTCACATATACCATAAACACTTTTCAGAGACGAGTATAAATTATGTATTATGAAAATAGAGTGACGGCTCAATACCATCCGTTCCAGTGAATGGACGTCAAAAATGTATACTGAATAGCGAGACGAAATTTACTTTTGCGAGGCAACATTTTTGAGTAATGGCAGGACATTGATTCCAAAAAGAATGTGACGATCTGGTAAAATTTTAATAAATTACATTACACATTTACTATTTAAAATATGTAGGTAGTACGAACATAGAGTAAGGAGGAAATTAGTAAGAATCAAAAGGATGCGAATAAGTATGTATATTTTTCACGAAAACAGTTCCTAATGACTACATTCTAGAATGCTACTCTCACTTACGGCATCTACATAAAAAAAAAACATTTTATTCTTAAATTCAAACAGAACAAATTCAGTGCAGATCTGGCCTAGGAAATTTCAAACTCTTGAGATTTTCAAGTTTTTTTATAAAAAATGTACCGAAACTAGTTTTCGTTAATCTATATGCATAGCTACAAGATATACGTACGAATAATATACATATAAAACAATCTTGCTTCGAATTGTTTTTTGATAAAAACGTTTTGTTTTTCTTCAACACGACTAGATAGGTACGTAGTTATCAAATTCCTGCTAAAGTACATACATACTCGTATTTATTATAAATATATAATATTGTTACATATCTCTTTACACTGCGAAAGTGTATTTTTAGTTTCACAGTCAGTAAACTGGTATTGACTCGAAAAAGAACAAAATTCATGGTATGCGTGAACCGCCCTCGTGCGTCTAATGTGTAGAGAACCAGTTTCTTTACTTTATAATATTGCAGACGCGTTTTAAATTTGAAGATTACTTAAACCAGTAAAACGTACCTATATTATATTACTCGTTGGTATATCTTGTACCTATGCATATAAAATTAACGCAAATTAGTTTCGGTACATTTTTTATAGAAAACCTGAAAATCTCAAGAGTTTGAAATTTCTTAGGTCAGTTTTGCACTGTAACGAATTTAAGAATATAATGATATATTTATTAACCAAAAGAAACAAAGGAGTACATTAGGTTCGGACTTATAATTTTAGCAATTAGCAGCTGTCTCTTGGTTCAGCTTTGTGGCCCCCTCCTACCCTTAAAAAATACCAGGCGTTGAAACAATTCCGCAATTAACTTAGATGTCGAATAGACGGATATTCAGTGGCTACAGAATTCAGCACTAGGTGGCCCAGCATATACCTTGGAATCATTGTGAGTAACCCAAGCATAGGTACCTGCCATATGGATGACTCATCCCCAGGGTAGTGTTAACCGATAACGATATGACACTAGCTAGATTATTAGGTACGTATATAGTATTATTTAATGCACTATTGTAATAGAGTAGCTGCTGTTCATCTTTAAGCTTTTAAGATGAATTAATTACAAATTGAGTATTAGCATAGCAGCCTCTCCGCGGATTTACCGTGCATTATATTTTTAGTGACTATAATATTTCCGCTTCAAGATAAAACATATTACCTACCAAAAATCCAGAAACATAACTTTGGAAGAATCGTCTATTTTAGTGCTGTAGTTTCCAAAAGAATCACTTTGAAGTGAAGTTATTAACAAAACAGAAAGACGAATTTAGGTAGGTATAAGTAAAATCAATAACTATTATTGACGATGCATTAAAGTAACATGCTGATTATCGATTCGAAGTATAACAGAGTCCACTGAAAAGAAAACGGCAAGGTCTGGACACGCTCACCCTCGCTCAGTTTGGTATTAAACAATTTTTCTAAATAAACTTTTCTTGTTTCAGTTAAGTTTCTTTGGGAAATTTGCCTTCACTGAACTTCTCCTTTCCCTATTTGCTTAGCTGTCACTTACATACTTAATACTAGTAACCAGAATCACGATGACAAAACACTTAGTTTTCCACTATACCACACTATACAAACAATTCACAGATTACGTGCCTCACATGACTATCGAGCATATTGGAAATTAATCTGTAATTTGAAATTTTCGTTCTGTTTTTTTAACGATTTCACAAAGGTTATGCCCCATCGTCTTTGTTTTACAGTATTTTTTTTGACTAAATAGTAAGTACAGACGAGTTTTTCTTAAATTTTTGATATCGTTCTTAATTCCAAAATATCGAGTGCCTAAACCATTTTTTTTCTCTATCTGATTTATTACTTTTGACTTTCCATTACTTTTAAGGTTCTCGTGAATACGCGTCTTTTAAACCTTTTTTGAATATTATAAATCTTTGCTTTGAGATATAACAATTTTTCCTGAAATCAGGATGGCTTATACTAGAGCGAACGAAACGACATTTCTAATGTCAAAACAGCGTCCTATGCGGTAATAAGGGGGGAATTATCGCTTTACGAAACGTTTTTTAGATAAACTAATTCCTTTTCGTATTAAACGTTAACAATATTTTGTATGAACGAGGTTCGTAGTGACTACATTATTATTTTGTTTGTGTCACTGAACTAAAGTAGAAATAATTAGTATTGTGACTTTAATCATTTATTTTGTATTCTATTCATCATCTACTATCGTTAGTGTGATTGGTGAATGAGACTGCAAACCGTATAAAATATTGTTTAACTAAGTTCCAAAATTATGAGTGTAATATAACGAACTACTTATATTCTAAAATGTGAATTTTCTGATTTAGATTGTACCCTTTTCAGTCCTGTAATAGAATGTATTGACGCAGTCCTTGTTTTAAAATCAACTTACTTATTCAATAAAAATTCGTGCAATATTTTTACTGTTCTGGGTACAAATACTACGCGCTACTAGTAATACACTTCTGTATAAAAATAGGTACTACGCTACGGCTGAACAGCAGTGCTATTCCTAAGGCCGATTTCTAGTGCTCGAAGCTGAATCCGCCGTGAGTTTACAAATCGGCATTCAGGTTGAAAAGAAAGACAATTCCGTGCGTCGTATTGCACGTAAAGTCGTTGGTACCAGCTATAGTCTAACTTAAACTGAAACTTAAATTTCTTTATTCATTATAGGTTTTTTGAAACACCTAATGACGTACGTCTACAGAAAAAGTCGTTACACGAGCATATCGGACACCTAAGACAGCTAATACTGCACAGATAAACGTACATCAATGAAAATTTTCTTACACGAACAAAAACATACCTACATTGAAAATGGATAGTGTCCAAATGCTAAAACAGTAATCGGAGAACTAGTTTTCGTATCGTGATTCATCAATTCATTTATTTATTCATTAGGTATTATCGTTTCAGCCGAAAGATATGGACAAAGGCGGCAGGGGCAAAGATCTCCACCAAGACAAACCGGTTAAATTACTGTAACTGTTAATTCGTTATTTTAATTAACTACAGTACTGAGTCTTTGACCAAGCGTGTATATTTTTAGATCGAAGCCTTTCAAATGTAAAAAAGTACATAAAGAGTATCGAATTGACCAAAATAAGTTCAAATTCCTTAGTGTCCACTCTATTTACTGTTAACAACCTTCAACGTCTAGATTTTACTTTTTAACCGACTTTAAAAAAGGAGGTTGTTCTCAATTCGCTGCATATGTTTGTTATAAGATATTTCCGCCACTTGTAAACCGATTTTCAAAATTCTAAATGAAATAGGTAAGAATAAAATGCTTAGGAGTTTCTCAATTTGACGAGAATGTAATTTTTTATGAGTGTTAAATATAAGATATCTCTGCCAATTGAGAACGGATTTACAAAATTCGTAAAAATAATGTCATATTAAATTGCTATACTCTCAGATAAAATTTTATTTTGTTTTTACCTGTTAGTGTAGGTTAAGCGATATAAAAAGATAAGAGGAAGTTTTATATATTTAAAAAAAAAAGGCACAAAAAAATCCAAAAGGCACACAGTATCCTTAAAAAAAAGAGGAAAAAATATAAGAGGAAGTTTTGTATATTTTTAAATATATAAAACTTCCCCTTATCTTTTTATATCGCCTTCTGTTTGTACTGTATGAACCGCAAAAGGATACTGTGTGCCTTTAATGGATTTGATAAGTACTAGTTGTTCAAATTAGTACATACGAAATTCATGGTGCCTCTTTATTCACACGACCGCCAAAAAAACAACTAAGTACTATAATATGTCAAAACTAAGCTGGTTTAGGATCTTATATGAGATCTCACACGTAAGAGGGTAGTACTATTATACAGGTCCTTCAGTGATGTAGGCGTTTTTTAGGGTTCCGTTGCCAAATGGCAAAAAAATGAACCCTTATAGATTCGTCATGTCTGTCTGTCTGTCTGTCCGTCCGTCCGTATGTCACAGCCACTTTTTTCCGAAACTATAGGAGCTATACTGTTGAAACTTGGTAAGTAGATGTATTTTGTGAACCGCATTAAGATTTTCACAAAAAATTAGAAAGAAAACAGTAAATTTTGGGGGGTCCGCATACTTAGAACTGAAACTAAAAAAAAAATTTTTCATCAAACCCATACGTGTGGGTATCTATGGATAGGTCTTCAAAAATGATATTTAGGTTTCTAATATTATTTTTTTCTAACCTGAATAGTTTGCGCGAGAGACACTTCCAAAGTGGTAAAATGTGTGTCCCCCCCCCCTCTAACTTCTAAAATAAGGGAACGATAAAACTAAAAAAATATATATGATATACATTACCATGCAAACTTCCACCGAAAATTGGTTTCAACGAGATCTAGTAAGTAGTTTTTTTTAATACGTCATAAATCGTAAACCGCAATTTCCCTTTCACTATTTACTAAAACATCGATCAAAGTTACAACGAACCACAAGAACTTTTATATTATGTTACTTGCTGATACGGAACCCTTCATGAGCGAGTCCGACTCGCACTTGGCCGCTTTTTTATTTTTAATATTAACAGTTTACTTATTTTAGTGGGACGTCGAGACTTCTTAAGACCGTCGGTAGATATTAAATTAATTTTATTTTACTTGTACTTAAAACAACAACACTTTAGTCTGTAAATGTTAGGCCTTTTTCTCGGTCGAGAAATATCATCATAATCTCCACGGCGGCGGCAGGAGGTTTGGGGTTCGCATTTGCATACAGGTTAACGTTGCTAGTTATATACCTTAAGTTGCCGCGAGTGTTCAAGTTACGGTATTCACTTATAAAGTGATAAATAGAAACATTACTAATCCAGATAGATATACGCACTTATCCAAATACTTTAGCAGAGGTTTATAAATAAATAACTAGCTGTGTATATAACGGTCAAACAGGTTTAACTAGTTGTACAATGCATTTATCCTACCTACATGAAACAATCTCTTTCGTAGCGCGGAACCTATGCAGTGAATGCATTTCCGCCGGTCTAGCCAACATTGACATTTAAGTATGCAAAGGTGAAAATTACTCCCTTATCCTTTGTATAAATATACAATCATATTTAATTGTGTTATACATGGGTAATTATGATTATTCTTTTATTTATTATTAGCTTTTCGCCTCGCAATTCCACTCGCGTTAACAGTTTCTCCCGTGGGAAGAGGAATTTTCCTAATAGTACGATTCTATCTAGTTAGGTAATTACGGAGCGTATTCAATGCAAATAAACGAACAAAAAATATTTCCTTTTCTTAATATCATATTTTTTTAAAAGACTGGCCTAATACTTAAGTCAAAACCGGTGAAGCTTGATTGATAGTACCTTTTTGACAAAAGCATAGGTCAATTAAAAAAAAGTGTGCTCACGTCGATAAGGGGTTGGTTTTACTAATACTCGTATAAATAATTTGTATGTTCCATCTTACTCTTTTTGATTTATGTTTGTGCTGCCTGTGTTTTGTGTGCCAATAAAGTTGTAATCTATCTATGTATCTATCTAATACTAATCTTTTCTTTAACGGAGTGAGCACACTTTTTTTTAATTGACCTACGCTTGTGTCGATAAGGTACATAAGATCAATTCACCGGATTTGCGGGGGAGCGGAAGAACCTTTCGTTAGTCATCTACCAACCCATCTAGGGGCGCCTAGAGAAAGCCTCGAACCTAACCCTATCGAGTTGATACGGAATTGCTCCTTAAGAGCAGAAAATTGTAACCACGAATGAAAAAAAGCTTTAAAAGAGCTTAGAAAAACCTATATTTTAAAATTCTTGTCTCATTTTATGACTCGGTGTCTGTTTTTTGTAAATAATACTGAAAGGTAAAAGAAAAATCTGATAAAAAACTTAATGTAAAAAAATATTAGTACTATCCGTTTAAAGTGACAAGTACTCATCACTACTCGTACATAGTATAAAACAAAGTCGCTTTCTCTGTCCCTATGTCCCTCCCTTTGTACGCTTAAATCTTTAAAACTACGCAACGGATTTTGATGCGGTTTTTTTTAATAGATAGAGGGATTCAAGAGGAAGGTTTATATGTATAACACATGCATAATATACTTAAGAATAATCCACAATAACCATTTTCCCGTGCGGAGCCGGGGCGGGTCGCTAGTTTACAAATATAGCAAAGAGAAGTTATTGATCCGAGTAAGTGACAAGTTGTATAGAAACGTGGCGTATTGTTGCAATTCGGTCAGAGAACTCTTTTGCATTCAAAGTAATGTATCGGTGATTCGGTAAACTATTCAAGCCATATCTGTATGAGCCTTAATTTGTTACTTTTGTATTCTAGGAAAGAATTACTTTCTCTTTGACTACAAAATTCAAATGCTGCTTAGGATTGCGCTATAAATACAACGTGAAACTTTCAAAAATTGCAGGTAATATTTAATTGTTCATTAGAAAATACAATGAGCATTTTTATAGAACACTAGCTTTCTGCCGCGGCTCCGCCCGCGTTAACAGTTTTTCCCGTGGGAATGACGCATTTTCCCGCTGTAAAAGGTAGCCTATATTACTCAGGGTGACTGTAGCTTTCTAATGGTGAAATAATTTTTGAAATCGGTTCAGTAGTTTTTGAGTTTATTCATTACAAACATACACGCACACACACACACACAAATACAAATCTTTCCTCTTTATAATATTATTATTGTTACTATTTTTCCGCCGCGACTCCGCCCGCGTTAACAGTTTTCACGTGGGAATGAGCCATTTTCCAGTGGTAAAAGGTAGCCTATGTTACTCAGGGTGAATGTAGCTTTCTAATGGTGAAAGATTTTTTAAAATCGACAGAGCAGTTTTTGAGTTTATTCGTTACAAACATACACACACACACACACCCACACAAATACAAATCTTTCCTCTTTATAATATTAGTATGATGATGACCTAAAGACGATAACACATATTTAAAGTGTATTTTATTAGATACTTACGTGTAAAGGATTATTTTATAAATATACCAAGTATTTCTTATTTCTAAACCATTTAAAGATCGAAATCGGCAGGTTTTATAATTTATAATAGAGGTTAAGGGCGTGTATGTTATCATCTACGTTCTCGAATGGAGTCCGCGGGCGTTCCTCTCAAGGCCAAATAATTAGTCACGATTATGAATTCGGACCCTTACATTTGAGATGGCTATCATCTTATACACTCGCGTCTTGACTTGACACGACCTGAGTAAATATTGTATCTGTGCTTGCCAGTTTGGCCGGCGAGGCATGGCAAAATATTATTAACATGACAAAGTGGCGTGGACTGGCGTGGACTACGATATTTGTCCACGACATTACGTTTGGTTAGGCGTAGCATTGTCTAAATTTGCTTACACTGTTTAACAACATCAATATCATTCATGTTTGATATTTTTGTTTAATCTGTACTTTGTAGGCGATAAGGTAATAAAAAGAACACGTATAGGTTTTAAGTCTTCTTCAAATTAAGTTTTTTGCTGCTTTAAGAGAGAGCTTTCTTATAAAACCTGTACAAAATATATTTCTGCAGGTACCACTTGATATATAAACTAACATCATTTAAATAAATTTTGAAAGTACTCTATGTATTAGTTACCATTTCAAATTACATACATTATGTACCACAATTTATTTATCAAAATAAGTCAATTCCTCCTGAACCCATAAAAATGAAAAAGATTTAAACATGTATCCTTGAATCCACTTTTGCAATGCAATAAACTTTTTATCTATCTATCGCACTTACATTGAGCTTTGTATGGGTTACAGATTTATAATTTAATGCACCTTCTTCTATTATTTTGCTTTTATTGCATTAAAAAGGTATCAGGTGAATATTACCAAACAGAATAATTCAGACTAACATTATTTTTTAATGTATTTTCCTACTCCAATTATTTCCAATTGTATTTCAAAAAAGGCAGGCACGTGTCGTTATTTAGAACTTTAAAAACCACTCGATACTCTACTACTCGTTTAAAATAAAATATCAGTCATTAATCTTATGTCAATTTGATAAATGGATGATACGTATGAACGTTGTAACAGCGATTAAATTATTTATAATTTGAAACAAGTCAAGGTATAGTAGAGTTTAATAAGCCATATTTTGCTATTGATTATAATGATGTTACAAATGAAGCAGTTTTTGTAATAATTTTACTGTGGGTCAAATAAATAATTTACAAAAAATTATGTCAAGAACTTAGGTCAACAACTAAAAATGACAAAAACAATATATAATAAAATGCTTAAAAAACAAATATGGTGTGTTCATTTTATTTTATCACTTACTTTCTGCCCCGCCTTATCAGTTTTTCCGTGGGAATGAGGTAGTTTCCCGCGGTAAAAGGTATGTATGTCTAGCCTATGTTGTTATTTTGATGTATGAACTACATTATTATTAAGCTCAAATAAAAATCCATTTAGTAGTTTTTGCGTGAAATAATAACAAACATCTATCCATACTTACAAACTATCACGTTTAAATATGTAAAGAAATATAATAAATTTCTTAGCCTCGCAAAATTATATAGAATCAGAAATCATTCGATACACAGAAAAGCATATGACAACGTAGAATGTAGCACCATGTTGATCATAATTTTAAATTTAAAACATCTTCTGAAGATGATTGTACTGTGTGAATTTAAATTATTTATTCATTGTTAGTTATTTAAAATAGAATAATGTTTATTATACGATACAAGCAAAGGAATGTAAGCGCCAGAATAAAAAACAGTCGGACATGTGAGAAGTTATTTCTTAGTTTCGTATTTTTGTCCCACGACATGATTTGTCAAGCTTCTAATTTGAATGGGACGCACAAGCGATACATAAATATATTATTGACCGCGGACGAACCAGCTTAAGCTCAATGTCACACGCGTGCTAAGCAATGCTAAGACGCAAATTGTGCAATTGGTGCTGAGATTAGCTAGAACAGTGGCAGCTTGGTGAGGTAATCGTGCGTTGATATTCTGCGCATACACATCGATTTATTTAATATATTTATTGCCCGGGACATGTTTTACGCACAAAACTACATCTAATTTTTGTCATGGTAGTGGATCAAAATCTTTTGTTTTTCGTTCTTTCTAAATAATATTTTATTTGCTATAGATGCGGTTGTGTAGTAGTTTTACGTATCTAGCTAATATTTAATAGAACAGGTTTCATAATGTTTAAAAAAGCTACGTAGTTTTTTTTAACTCCAAAAGTTATATTAATCAATAAAAAAATACTTCTGCAGCCATTTTCTAGTAGAATATTATAAACGCGAAAGTTTTTGAGGATGGATGGATATAAGGATGGATGGATGGATATATGTTAGTTAGTCTTTCACGCAAAAACTACTGAATGGATTTTAATTAAACTTTCAGAACAACATACAGGCTACTTTAAATATACTTTTTCAAACTTACACGGTTTCATATCCCGTTTTAAATATTTGTAGTTATCGCATTCTGTTAATTTGTTAGCGCGGGCAGAGCCGCGGAGAGAAAGCTAGTAGTATTTTATTTAAAAAAAATTGATACTCAATAATCAATATTTTATTAGCACTCCACCATGGTCGTAAAAGGTGTTATATGTCACCGTAAGATTATAAATACCGTTAGATTACAATCCATCTCGCGAGATTGTAAACTATCGAAAAATTGTGAACCAAACATACTGATTACAATTTAACAGATTATTTTTCGATAGATTGTAATCTATCGAAATTAAACCGTCAAATTGTGAAATGGCATAGGATGGAACGCATCTCGCGCGCTGATTGGTTGATCATCATATGCTCTGCGCCGCCATATTTGTTTCTTTTTTAGTTTTTTATCTAATGTAAACAATTTGTGTTTAAGTGAATTTCAATTAATTTCGTGTTGAAAATAACTCACTGCTTTATAATAATTTCTATGAAATTATTGTGGAAATAAAATGAATCCATGATTAATCGAAGAATAGAAGTTTAAATGATAAATGTGTTAGTGTAAGTCTCCAAAAACATACCATAATATGATGTCAAAATTACTGATTATCTACTGAATAATAGCAAAAATACTTGATGTCACAATTCTTAAAGTGAATTAATTTTATTCAACTGACGCCTGTGGTTTATTTCCAACTGTATGGACATAGAACGGCCTGCTGTAAGACCGACCAATCAGGAACAACCTTTGGACAGTTGACAATTTAACGCGCGACAGATTGTGATTTAACAGTTTCATTTCGATAGATTACAATCTATCGAAAAATAATCTGTTAAATTGTAATCAGTACGTTTAGTTCACAATCTTTCGACAGTTTACAATCACGCGAGTCAAATTATAATCTAACGGTATTTATAATCTTACGGTGACTATATTTATCTTAGATGCACTTCATTGACCCTTACGGGCACAACAAAAGAGGGAAATCAGGAGAGGAGGCTGTTGAAACATGTAATTTGGTTCTGATTTTTATGAAATAATTTAGTTAAAATATTCATTGATGACTTTGTATTAAATGGTATAACACACCACTTTTCGGTACAACATACAGACTATTGTTTGCATATTTCTTAAACTTGTAGGTGTCATGTACTTATTTGTGGTACATAATATTGTACCGCTTTGATGTTATTTCTTAATTTGAAAGAAAGAATAGAGAAATAAATTTAATTTTAAATATGATACTGAGCTACTGCTCTACTATTTACTTGGTACTGAGCAGATTAAAGGTCAATTGCTTGTCAATATAACCTTACACTGTAGTTCTCTGTGAAATCATTGTTAGAGATTTCCTTGATAATTCAAAGAACTCCCTTGATATAAATGTGGTTATTATCTATGATCAGACACTTAGTACTCAACAAGCATGACACTCTGAATGCTCTACCTAGGATTTCTTATTGATTTTATAAAGGGTTAGTCTGTATTCGATAAAATAGTAATTAAAATTTTAAAACGTCATAAGTTTTTTAGGTTCCAGTTGGTCATATCAGTCTATAAATTAGCTACTTCAAAACTATTCGTACATTTTAAGACTCTATCTAGTCTTTCTCAAAAAATACAACTAAATTGACTGCATCTCTTATTATTATTATGACATACTACCCTTAGTCAATTGATTCAGTCGTCACCCTGTGGAAGTCCACAAAATGTGTTAAATTTTCAGGTACTTCTTTCAACAATGATTATGATGCTTTTCATGTGTTATAGGAAACACTGTGTCTTTATGTATCAGTTATACTATGTATGTATCAGTTAGTTTGTTACTGAAAGTGGACATCAAAATAATTATTTTTTTCATTAGCATGATCAGAGTTTAGTGCTAACAATAAGAGCTACTTCAATGTCTCGTAATTGAAGGCTGTGCAAAATTATGAACGGCCAGCGGATGGCATTGATCGCATTGGTGATAATTACTTTATTGTACATTTTAAAAGTTATTGTTTTCCTATTTAGTTCAATGAGAATATGGCCATAGTCCCATATTTGGTGAAATAGCGTTTGTCCTCAATCGGAAGATTATGAGGATTCAATTATCCAATTTTGGAAAATAATGCTTCTACAAACTACTTTGAAACTTAAATTTTTTAACACGTAAAGACGTCAGAAGTTCTATAGGAATAGTCGTTAGGTATATAAAATCATGGTTTGACTTATACTCCTGTGGTTGATTACTGCGCGAAACTATAGAACGACCGTTAGTACAAGGCAGCACGGGTGAATTTAAATACTTAAATTACGCTCACGCTGTCCGATAGGGCTGAATGGTGCTGAATGATCACACAGGGGCCATTCGGCCAAATTTTTTTCCTAATCTGGTTTTCCGCTATATTGCCACCCGTCAAATTTAAAAGAAAAGACATGACGGTTGTCGTATCAAAATAAAAATAATGCTTCCACAAACTACTTTGAAACTCAAATTATTTAACACGTAAAGACGTCAGAAGTTCTATAGGAATAGTCGTATAAAAAAGTTTAGGTTGCTAGATCCAAGATATAGCCAACCAAATGCAGATTATGGTAGGTATAATCAAAGATGGTAGGTATGCATTTCAGTCAGATTTCAGCACATATCAGTTGACAAATTGTGAAAAACAAAAGTACACTATGATTCTAATGGTAAATTGGACACTGCGCCGCCGTCGGTTTGAAGAACCTAGTAGAGTTGTATAGATACATTAAAAAAGCATGCGTTGATGTCTTTAGTATGATTGGAACAAAGATACGCTCTCACAAAAACAAAATTTATATTCTAACTTTCCGCTGCGGCTCCGTCCGCGTTAAGTTTTTCCCGTGGAAATGAGGAATTTTCCCGCGGTAAAAGGTAGCCTATGTTCTTTTTCCAAATCTGTACTATCTTTGTACCAAGTTACATGAAAATCAGTTTAGTAGTTTCGGAGCCTATTCAATTATTAGGAATATTTTAGGTAATTTTTTACACCTTGAGCACAGAAGAAAATCCTTGGGTTGCATTATTAAAGTTTTAGTAGCGATCACTATTTCTTTTTGAAAATATGATTATTATCTTATATTACCCGGGGATAGGGCAGCTTCCCAACAGTGAAATATTTTTTTAAATCAGTTCGATAGTTTCGGGGTCTATTCAATGCAAATAACAAACAATTTAATCTTTCCTCTTTATAATATTGGTATAGATTAATTATCTAGCTAAAGTTATGATAATGGTTTTGTGTAGATATGAATACAAATTGGTCTTTTAAATCAGCATGTTTCTGGATGGCCTTGCTTAGATAAATAAAATGTAGAGCATAAAATTAACGAAATTAAATTACAAAATGAGTAGCGTAAAATTTATTTCAATCTAGGTTAAAGTTAATTTATAAATATTCCATCCATTAGTACTCCGCCCGCGGGTACACCCACTTTGTTTTTTGCCTTTGCCTTCCCCTAATAATCTTCTTTTCTAGTTTTTATCCTTCGACGAAAATACAAACTCGTTTAACTGTAGAGCGTCGGTGGCCTAGTGGTTAGGAACGTTGTTTTAAATTCGTGTTCAACCCTTTTCGGTCTTTGAATTCATATGTAAGGTTATTCATCGCTCTTACGTTGAAGAAAAACATCTTAAGGAACCCTGCACACACCTGCGCACACCTGCATAAGGCCTGGGCCAGCGTGGGCGACTAAGGCCTATTCACTTTCAGTGTAGACTCAATCAAACCCTGTGACGCTGTATGGACGTGATATAGGCATATAATATCAACAAAATTTAACTTTATCCGTAAAGTTGAACAAATAAACTGTCAAACATTCATATTTAAGCATTTATAATGCTTGTGTCTTGACATTTATTTACATAACATTACATAGTGAAATGATAAATTATTTTGATTTACGTTATAGATAACGTAAATCAAAATAAAAAAAAGCAGCCTAGGACTAGTTGATGTGAGGAGCCTTGAGTGCTCTTGAGAGTGGTTTTATTACCTAGACCTGTCTTTGGGGTCGTGATCTAATACCACGGTGCAACTGACTGATGGATGATATTATTCTGATAACTGGAGTTAAGCAACTACATATTTTTTAAATAATAAACGGGTTTGCTGGACACAGTCTCGGTCAAAAGTGAAGACATGGCCAATAGTGCATAGTACCCGTTCAGCCAAAACAGCCTCCTAGGTTTCTTCACGTTTTTCTGTATCAACGTGCTAGGCCGTTGTTCGAGGCTCTCTCAAGCTGACCCTAGACGCGTTGGTATATGACTACTCTGGGATAGAGCCTATCCCTCCCCCGCAAGTCCGGTGAAGCTTGATTGGTCGTACCTTTTCAACACAAGCGTAGGTCAACTATAAAAAAGGCTTGGGGGTAAAACAATCGTCCCACATTACGGAGGTTCCGATTTCGAATCCTGGTGGGGCACTCGTCAATCCAATATTACTTTGTGTAGTTTTATTAGGACATTACAGGCTGATTGTCCTAAAAGAAAGATGTTTCCGTGCTTCAGAAGGAATGTTAAGCCTATCTACGGATGTAGTCATTACATGAGCAATGTCAGAAGCTTTGTAAGGCTCACTAATTATGACTTTATGGGTTTGTAATGTAGGTTAAACTTGAAAACCCTTGCAGACGCTGGTACACTCTAGCTAAAAATGCATAAGTTTTACGAGATATAGTTATTTAGTCTTTCATTGACCTGACTAGGTCGATGACAATCAATTTAATTAGACATTGTTTTCGGGTATGTTGGCAACCACTTCGATTCCTATTAGTCAGTTCATCAGTTAGACGCTAGTGCACCCGAATATGGTTTATGTAGCCGATCTTGTTTTAACTACTTTACGTCGATGTTCCTTAAAATGTTCCTATAGTGTAAGATTATTATTAGGTCCTTGTGTCTTATAGATCTCTTAGCAGCTATAGCTAGGTCAGCGAAATATATGTAATCTTTATATTAAGAACTTAGTAACGTATGGTATAAGTATGAGGTTTATTTCTGGTGCCTTGTGTACTCTACTCTAAGAAAAAATTGTTAGACTAGGAAAGCAATATGGACAGATTTGGTTTAATATTTGTCCAAATACCTGCTTATTTTAATATTTATTTTATTGTGAAACAAACGTCCAAGATTTGGTAAAAGGTGAAGGTCGGTAGCCCTTCTAATAAAACAATATTTTATTTGACTACATTGCGTAGTTATTTTGCCTAATTTAATAACTGCTATAATATGAGCTTGAAAAACGCAATAAATAATTACAAAATAAAGTTAAAAGTAGTTGTTTTATAAAAGCCTCCAATCCTATACATACACAGTATTATTCTGATAGTTCGGATATCATGGATGCAGGTGCATCCAGCATGCATTCATCAAAAAGTTTTGCATGTGTGATGCACTCACACCTTCAGCAAACTATGGCTTTTACCAATAACACATACTGTCTTTCATTATATCTTTGTAGAAAAGTAATTGCCAACGGTAGTAATAATAAAATAATAATAAATCCATTTATTTCAGGCAATATTTACATATAGATGTTAAATATGTAAACAGAGAAACCCATATCATAAATACCTTACAGACTAGTAAAACGTAGTAAAATTGTAGTTGATTTATTTGTTAAATGAGAAATGAAACTAGTGATTACTAAAAAGTAAATAAAGCATTTCAGAGAGTTTGTTTTATACGTAAAAATCAATATCTTCCGTATCCTAAAAAAATAGATTCACATCCTGATACAAAGAAGTTCTTCGATTTTCTTACTGTGGAGGTAAACTGCGCATACCTACGAATAAATTCGAAGGTTGCGTGTGAAGTCGACCTAACTACTAGGCCAGCAGCGTGGTCGAATAAGGCCTGTTCACTCTGAATTTCGGGTTAGCTCAGTGGGATGTGACTGTTGTTATGTTGATGAGCTGATACAAAAAAATGCAATAAGTATTCATAGCAACAACAATCAAATGTAAATAATGCAGTAAGCATCTATAGCATTGTCTTGTCTATTAAATGATGTATTTTATTATGTAAGATTTAATGTGGTTATTTGTGGTATTCACCTAGAAATACTCATTGCTTGTGATGGATAATAATGAATTGCATAATTTTTATGAACATAGGTAGTTCTCTCAGGCTTTGATATCATAGAATTGTACATAGCAAAACGTAAATCTTTTCCTTATTTTATCTATTAATTTATGACATGAAAATTTTACCTACATTTTATTGAAGTAGGTACCGTGGAAGTTTTTTCCATTTTATGAGGCTTTATTTATGTTTTTGCTATAACATTCTAGGAAGCAATTCAAATCCCGAAAATCTTAAAAATCTGGTCAGTATGATGGATTAAGGGGATTTTTTTTAGGTATTTAAAGCAAGTTATTTTTTTCTTTTTCACCGGAATATTGGGATAAATAACACGATTTAAGTATATAACAACATTATTTATTTTGTTTTATTGAACACATAACAATGAAATGACACACGTACAGAGAGATAAGAAACTTATTTATTATTATAAACGCATCATAGCGAACTCTCGGAAGAGAAAAAAACAAAGTAATGAGACGCGGATAAAACGTTCACAACTACTAATAGTTGTACTGGAAAGGAACTGATCAAGTAAAATATTATAATAACATTATTTTTACACTATAACAAAACTAGCATTCATACAAACGCCTGCTGGTATTTTAATATCAAATTCCTTCGTTCGTGCTTTATGCAAAACGTTCGGCTACATGTTCGTAGCAAGAGCCTACGGCACAGCGTAGGCAAGGGCTACGCGGAGCGTAGCATTTCTTTGCCAGTCTAAGTGGATCAGGCTTTTGTGATTATAAGTGGCATTGAAATCTTTTAAACACGAATTTGTTCGTCATTATCTCGAAGTAGTTCTAAATTCAAATCTTTGTAAAATCTTTTGTTTCTAAGGTATAAATGTCTTGATGTGTAGGAGTGCAAATAGTAAGCGAGTTTAAGAAAAAAAATACGTTTCGTAACAGTTTTTTCATTCGAAGACTTAAAGATAAAGTGCAATAGAGCTGTTCTTGCCATGTAACGTCAGTATTTAACTAGGGAGGAAATGTTATGGGCTGTAGGAATGCTGGAAGCTGGGTCTGTTCAACGTGATGTCGCTGAAGCAATAGGGACTTACCAAAACATCATTTCAAGACTGTAGGACACACTAATGTGGATATGGATTATGGTTTTTTATTGTTTGTTGTTGTTGTTCTATTGTAAGTATTTGTACTGCATTGTATTGTAAGCTAGTAAACGTTTATTTAAAATAGTATAGTATTCGTATTAACACATTCATAGTAATTCGTATTTGTGAAAATATCCCTAGACCGTGTTGATTTGTTTATTTTATTTCTTTGATTATTTATCACAATGATATATATATTATCATTGTATATTATAATGATTATATATTTCAAATGATATTATTCTTATGCTTGTGATGTTATAAATAAAATAACATATAAGATTAAAATTCTTATAGTTTATTATGTTCAATAAATTCTGCATAAAAATTAAAATATACAGGTGTCGTTCGTTTTTTTACACGCTTTATATTAGCTTCACTTGTAAGTAACTATGTATGTAAGAAAATCTTGGAATCTTAATTTGACCCACTTCCCGGTCTTCGATTAGGATGAAATTTTGCACACGCTTTGAGTTCTGATGACAATACATGACTAGTTAAGAAACGTCATTACAAATCCAATATGGCCGCCTCCGCATTATATGTATGTAAAAAATCTTGGAATCTTAATTTGACCCACTTCCCGGTCTTCGATTAGGATGAAATTTTGCACACGCCCTGAGTTTTGTTGACAATACATGACTAGCTAAGAAACGTCATTACAAATCCAATATGGCGGCTTCCCCATTATATGTATGTAAAAAATCTAGGAATCTTAATTTGACCCACTTCCCGGTCTTCGATTAGGATGAAATTTTGCACACGCCCTGAGTTTTGATGACAATACATGACTAGCTAAGAAACGTCATTACAAATCTAATATGGCGGCTTCCCTAAGATGGCGAACTGGCTGTTTGAAATCCACCCCCATGATATGGGCATCAAATGAAAGGGTTTGCTGTCAGGAATACGAAAAAAAAAGTCACGTGACTTAAATCCAATATGGCGGACCAGGAAGCGTGTTTTTTAGTTTTTTAAACTATGTATTATATTATTATTACTAGGAACGTACGGAAGGTTGGCGTTGCTCTAAGCTAGGAACAGTTATACTAATAAATAAATAATCATAGAAAATAAATTACACACTTTCAAGAAACAATCTCCACATAATTCACAATTCTTAGTCGTTTCCAGTTAGCACAGAATATACACTCTTCACCTTCCTTATTATCATAAAGCAATCCTTTTAGCTCTGTTCCGGTATAATGATGCCATACCATACCCATCGAAGTAGCTCGGATCCATCTGGGAAATTGGCAAATCCTCGTTTTCTTCGCTCAAGTAAACTTCAGCCGGTGATTCAACTACAAAATCGGCTACTCCATCAAATATCACCCCGAACACATCTTTCAACGTGTAAGAGCCAAGTTTCTTAAACATTTTAATCTTGAAGTGATGAAGAATTTCCTTTGCCCATTCAAAGGCTTGAAAACAGAGTTCTCTTATGATTCCTTTGAATTGGTTCTTGATTGTGAAGAGTACAGCTTCACCTACGTTCGTCCTGCTTTCTCCAGGGTCTAAGTCCAAGGCTGGGTAAATGTACTCTCTTGAGTCTACTTGTCCGAGAATGTTTCCAGTGTTTTTGACCTTGCTGTCACGTGTAGCATTAGTCGTAGCCATAGTGATGCAAATGACGATTGTGAAAATGACTTGAATACGGCACATCTGTAACATAAATGAAGTACCTGTTCATTAAATATACTTTAAGCGAAACTGTAATTCTATAAGGCGATCATCACACGTGTCGCTTTTCGCAGCAACAGGCGGCGTCTTGGAGTATAACTTTGGGTAAAATCGCTGATGCTTTCTTTTAATTGACCTACGCTTGTCGCAAAATAACTTCACCAGACTTGTACGCTGATACCTTTCACACGAAGAATCTGCGGATTGTTTACAAATTTATAGTGCAGTAAGAGTAAGTAGCTCTGCTACGCTTTATGTCGCCGTAATAAGCGTCATCGTGTGATGATTTACTAAAATTGCTGTAAAAAACAATAGGTAGTGCTTTTACAATACCAAATTTATAATCTTGTAAATTCATCTAGATATAACTTTTTTTTAATTGAATGGTTAAAAAGAGTTTTTAGGGCACTCTGCCCGCAAATGTCTTCGATTTTTTCTATGAGACTGTTTTCAAAGTAATGAAGCAAACATAATTATAAGAAATCCTAAAACATTTCACTCATGACACAAAGTATATCCTTATAATCACAAAAGAACAATAATATTTTATCTTTATACTACTATTACCTAGTTTGTTATGTTATTTTACTTACATTGTTCTAATATTCTTGTTCTTGAGCTGTTTGATTACACGTTGAAGTACAGAAGTGTGTTGCACCTATAAAATGTCGCTAGTCACTTAGGTGCGTATTTTATATAACTTGATTCAGTACTTAACTAATTTATATGTCATACTTAACTAATACTCATTTTGCATAATTGTTATAGAGAAACTCGGCGTTGATGAGTCACGGAATTTATATTTGGACATTTTAGTTAGAGAATTAAGGAATTACCCAAATGAATTAATATAGGTTGCTAAAAGAGAACAAGAAATCTACATAATAAAACTGTAGAGATCGAAAATCTGTACATAAAAGAAACATGCTAAAAACCGAGTCAGAGGGATGTAAGAAGTGATATAGAACATATCCAGATTATTTTCAATTTTTTTGTTTCTCTGTTTGTCTGTTTGTACGGGTTAATCTCCGAAACCGTTTTGAATGAAATTTTGCATGGTGGTACCCTAAATCCCCGGCCAAAATCTTATTCTTTTAATCCCAGAAAATTTAAAAGTTTCCGTGGGATAGTTTAAAAACTATAGAAACTCATATGGCTCAGCGCATCGTACGGGCTTATCAATTCCAAAGTAGATTGCAGAGATAATCCCTAAAAAATAGTATCAGCAACAGTCTTGTTATACCTACTAATAAAGAGTAAAAAAAAAGTAGTAGTAGTAGTTTTAAATAAATAGTAATTCTTGACCCAAATATTTACCACTGATAAGATTATGTAGATTAAAGAAAGACATTGATGTGGTTTATCTCTTTATCGTTTAGGATGTGAGAACAACGATCGACCTCACATTCCTTGAAGTCTGAAAATTGTCTGTCTGTCTGACTTTTTAATTTATAGATTTCCGCCTCGCGGCTTCGCCCGCATTTCAGTTTTCCCCGTGGAAGTGAGAAATTTTCCCGCGATATAAAGTAGCCTATATTTACTCCCTAAGGTCTATTTATTGATTTTTATATTAAGTTTAATTAAAATCGGTTCAGTAGTTTCTTAGCCTAGGTATTCAATGCAAACAAACAATCAAATCTTTATGATATTAGTATAGATAGACTACACCATGTTTAACTGGTTGGAGACTGGAGATCCTGGTAAATATAATGGTAATTATATCCATGAATTTGAACAACTTTTACTATAGGAAATATATAAATAGTTTATTTTTATGTTATCTAGTTTATCTTCATGTCAAATGAAGTTAGGTACGAAAGTTAAAGTTAGTGTGCGGTCTTCTCTGGGGACCAACCATGAAATCACGAAAAAAGCACTTTTATTTTAATTCGGTAGTATAAAAATTTTGTATTTCATTAGTTGATTGTTTCTAACGTATTTCTTGATTGGGTAAGAAACAAACAAACATCAAAAATGGCGGTGTGATTGATTGTAGTGCATGGCAATGAAGGCGCGACAGCACCGGCTTTGTTGCGCGCGCGCCGGCTACACGCTTCCAGTCAATACCTACACCCGCCCGTAGCCAAACGCTACACTCGCGTCTACGCTTTACACATTATTTACTTATAAAAAATACTTCAACTAGATTTTTAGAAATACTTGTGAATCACAATAAAGAAAATTTAGAATGATCTGTTAATTACAATTATAAAATAATATAATTTTGACTATTGTGTAAACACATGGGTGACGTAAATAAAGTTAGTGCGTTTCCAGACATTATGAGAAAGTGCTTCAAAATGGGTCTCTTTAAAAGTAAGTACTTCGAATATTACATTACTTTTCTCCTTAGGTCCTATACATTATTAGAGTTGCAACAACAGCTATAAATAAATGATGCAAGTGTGTTCCAATTGCGTTTGATAATGATGATTACCATTAAACTTGCATGCAAGAAATTATTTAAATTAATAGGGATTAATAAGCTAAACAATACACATTTGAACTTGTCAATTTATAAAACTATTTATTTATTATATATTTATATTTATTTTTATATACTCGTAACTATTAAGATTTAAAACGGGATATTTACCGTGGTATTTGTATTGTGAGAACCGTGAAAGTTTTAAAATGTATATACGCATATACCTATACTCGTACCTAAACAAGATTTTTAAAGTTTACCATATTATATCTTTAGCATTACCTCCCGTCGTTAAGGGCTCATATACATGGCCCTACCGAGGGGCTCAAGAGGCGTTAGCTTATAATAGCTCTTATCTCTAAAGAGTTTTCCCTTACATTAAATTAAAACTACGTCACACCATACCCATAGTTCAATATTCCATTTCTTTAAATTCAAAAGTTCATTTCACCTGGTTAATAAAATTATTTGTGTACAAATATTAGGTGAATAGTTACAATTAGTATACAATATTATTATCGTAGTAATAATTATCATAAAAGAAAATAGGATATTAGAAGAATGATGATGAAGGACTAGAAAATACGATATCAGAAGATATGAAAATTGATCTAAATGCTAAATGCAAGTAGTTTAAAACAGTCTCGAGACTGAATAAATTGAGAGGTTGATTTTATTTTTAGGTATAACAATAATTAGATCTAACGACTTTTATATATTTCAAAATTAGGCCTTCTGAACATAGGGATTTCAAAATTTAGGCCTTTCGTCCATAGGCATTACGACCTTAGATATTTAAACTTTAGAGATTGTAATACGTAACGTAACCTCCTAGCGTCATAAAACCATAGATATACAACAAAAAACCGACAGATATAGCAGCTATTTCGTTACGTACTTGTAGAGTTCTTACTGACTTTTATCCATTTCCTTCTTTGTAACTTTTTGTTTGTGCGATAGCTCCATAATATATGGGGCTCGGTTCTAAGAAAAATATCATGCGTGTAATCGCCATGAAGTGTTGCTTTAACAGTAAATTTGCATAGATATGCTGCTGAAAAATATCTGTTTTCTTTGTTTATTTTCATGAAACTTTAATGATTCGGTCGACTGGGCACGGGAGAGCCGATTGGCTGGGTGCAATCAGGGAGCCGCATGCATCGCTGGTGTTATACAATGCTGCCTATGTGCGATACGTTGCTACGTAGATGTTTATTGTCCGCGCAATCTATACAGTCCGGCCTGTAAACAATGTATGGTACTCTACGACACTTCATCATCGTAATTTCAGGCGAAAACAAAAAACAAAACAAAGTATTTACATTACGACTTAAATAATCATCCAACATTCCTTTTTTTTTTAAGTCTTTTTTTTAGTTCTAGTATGTCAATGTTCATTCTTCTGTGTATACCATTTGTGACATTTTTCTGTCGCTTACTTAAAACTCGGATGAATTCAACATTGAGATTTTTATTGATTTTTATATACAAATAAAGGTAAAAATAAATATTTCTATTGTTTGTATCAGATCTAAATAAATCCGCACGGTTTTTTAATAAAATTACTTTGCGATGAAAGTCGGATAAATCGTTGGGACAGCCAATCAGCGAACTGCATTTATTCAATACTAGCTGACCGCCCACGGCCCTCCCGCATTGTTTTTTTTTCTATTTTTGTTTCCCGTGGTATAAAGTATCTAATATGTTGACCGAGGATATCAGGTATCACCATGCAAAATTTCATTTAAATCGGTCCAACAATGGTTCCAGAGATTAGCGGACAGACAGACAGACGGACATTTCTTACAAAACTTGTTTTTTTTTTGTGTTCACCTACACTGCCTTTATCACCTACAATCAGTTTTTTTAAAAACAAATCAATGTACAGTCACGCTGATTCTTCAGTTTTATTCAGTATAGGTAGATAGATAGAAGAAGATAGATAGATACTTCGATCATATATTTATTATATGTTTATTATATATCAATGATAAATGGTCGTCAGTTTGCGGTTAAATTCAACCCTAGCTTTTTTTATCATATCAATGATGAATTTGTTTAGTTATAAAGGATTTATATAATTATTGTTGTAACTCAAGAGTTAAACTGCGTAGAAGTTTCATCTCGTTGCCAAAATGCTCTCACTTCATTGGATATGTTAACGGATAAGCTAATTAAACATCATAATTATCACGAGCAAATGCTTATTATACCTAAGTTAGAATAGTACATTGTATTGTAGAACAAATTGTAACAATAATTATACTTAGTATGTATGACAGTTTATGTTTGTTTAAATTACAATTTGTTGGAATTTGGTCATATAAAGTAAAAGTTTATGTAAAGTACAAAACGGCATTGAAGTCGTTACGAAAACTAGAAACACCCTTGTCGATGTATTGTTTCCTAAGAAACTTTTGTAGTAAAGCTATAATCTATAACATCTTTATGATAAAATTAATTTATTTACTCAACAGTAAACTTCACAGCCAACATAAATAAATTACAATACTTAGTTACAAACTTAGAGAGGCAAATACGAAGTCAAACGAATTACAATTGTAACTGCCTTATTATTATAGGTATTTATACTAAGGGTCAATAACAGCTCATACATGTCCCCACCAAGGGGCTCGAGCCTACTCTGAAATCAGGGTGAATGGGCCTTAGTCGACCACGCTGGCCCAGTGCGGGTTGGCCTTTGAATTACTTCACAGGTGTGTGCAGATTTCATCACGATGTTTTCCTTCACCGTACGTAAGAGCGTCGAATAAACGTACATATTATTAATTCATAGTATAATATCTAATAAAAAACAATCGCAAGAACGCAAAAACATTTCAAGATGTTCCGATAGTTATGCAGTATTACACCTGAAACAGGCATGCAAATACATTTCATCTAATTATAGATATGTCGCGATTTTGTTGTACTTGGTTTTATATTAATATTTTATTGATGCGGGAATTAGATGATTAAGTCCGTGTTATAATGTTAATTTTAAAACATCGAAATTAAATAACGAAAACAACAAAAAAGGAATTCAATTCAATTCGGCTGCACTAAAATAGATAATTATTTTGTTGTCATCCTTACTCACGACAAGATTTGATGCTTTCTGTAGCGGAAATATTGATTTTCGTTTAAATGGAAAATCAAAAAACTGTAAAAGAAGTTTTTCTAAAGCTAAATATTTAATTAGTTTAAAAAAATATGAACCTCGAAAGACTTAAGGTAAATTTTAACAAATGCTTAAACAAGAAAGAACCTAGTCTGAAAATACAATAACAATACTTTACAATAAATAAAACTATAAGATGGGAAGTCGTCGATGAAATATTTGAAAAAAAAGGCGGCCAGTACCTACTTACCCTTATTTTAGTGATTTTATTATAAATTCCTAAGGTTGCCTGCTACTCCAGCAATAAGCTTTTTTGACTCCTGTAAGTATTTTTCTATTGTTTTTTGTGTGTTTTTTTTTGTGTCAATAAAGTATTTTGTATTGTATTATATAATCATTAGGTAAACTTTGTGAGGAAACCTGAATGCATAAATATCAGTGGGGTTGTAACTATTGAGCAGATTACGAGCAAATGTCATAGAAAACATAATATTATGTTCCCACCAGATCAACATGTATTTGCTTGCACACATGATATTATCAGGTCCAGAATTACGAACAAACCATACCTCAGGACAAAGAACAATACACATTTATGCCATTGTCACATAGTCTTGTCCAAATAACCAACGGACGACGTTTGAATTACGTGTAGTAAAATCACATTATTGTTTCAAATGCAATAAACCATTAGTAAAGTATGGGAATTCTCAATATTACTATTAACGATATTTTTAAACATTTATATAAGTGACAATGGTAGCGGTTAAAATATCTTTGCAGAGGTGAATGAACTTAAACTTAATATTAAGTGAAATAAGCATAGGTAGAGGTCTAGTAGTGGGCTATTTATAGGCTATTGTAGTAGTAATAGTAAAAATAGATTATGTATGTAATTCGCATAGGCAGCCGTATTTGAACAAAATAAAGATCTAAAAGTTTTTCAATATAGTGTAGATAAATTCCACTTCGTTGTTTATTGATTTAAATTGTTTCTGTGTAAATGATGTTTGAATCATACACAATTAATTTAAAAAAATATAAATGAATCATTTAAGTTTTAAGGAAAAATCTCTTATTATCTTGGTTAAATTCAGTCAAAATAAACATTATCCATCTGTATAACTTAATAGCTTTAAAAAATCTGCCTGAAAAAGATTAAATACATACATGTATGTTAAATAGAATAGGTACAAGTCGTCGACACATTGTTTCATTCACAGGCCGTAAATTAATTACTCCATGAGCTAATTACTAACGCTTTTTATAAAAGTGCACATCTATCTATCTATATGGGGGACGTCTGCGAGTGCACATATGTGAATACTTCAACAATAACGTCAATAACATTCAATTTAAAATTTAAAAAACCCCCGCCACAATACCGTTACTTGATCCTTTCAACAACTAGAAAAGAGCTGATAATATTAAAATGGCTGAAGATATTTTGTTGAAGCATCTATTGTGCAAACGAAAAAAACTAGATCAAATTCGGCGCATGCGTCTAGGACCTGGCTACGAAGCCACAGACAGAGAGCCGTAAAACTTATAACACCCCTCTTTTTCGTCGGGGGTTAAAATCAAGAACAAAACCATAACATACATTGAGAAAAATCACTGAGAGCGAAACATTTGAGAAATCTAACGCACATCAAATAAATATTTGTAAAGTAGGTAAATATATAAATAAATAAAATTTGGTAAACAAAGAGATAAACCAATGTGTTTTTTTGGGGTGTCATTTTGTCCTATGCTAATAGTTAATTTAATCTTAAATAGGATACTGCCATAACTTAAAATTTTAAAATTTGCGAGTTTACTGTTATATAGTGACATCACTATACATTACTATTAAGATTTAAAACGAAACATAATACTTTGTGAAACTGAACTACTTAAAGAAAATTACAAAGCATACAGTCACAAGTTATCTTTCAAATGGCTGGTGAGGCTCATGGTCAAACACTCACATTATCTCAAGAACATACCAGTACAAATTAGTATTATCACAGCTACAGTGAACCAACAAAGGGAAAATGTCTTTTAAAATATCCCTGCTTGTTATTTTAAACACAAAGTCAAAATCAGTCGTAATACTTGTAATGAGGAAGTAAAATTAGGGCTGGTATAATAATACTCAGCGCCAGAACGAAGCAAGTTTTACTAAAGATTAGGAAGTTACTTTAGACTATTTCCTAATTTCCTTGCTAAAAGTACAGTATCCAGTACGTGCGGCTGGACATATTAACCATGAAAGAGCCTGTATTCCGTAGCGGAAGGGGAGAATTTCGTAGTGCGAATGTCCAACCGCATGTGCTGGCTTCTGTACAATCTACGAAATCTTTGTTTCGAACGTACTACATACCTATCTATATTGATATATTATTCCTGCGAAGCAATATCTTGTGCTTTTAGTCTGAAAGTACTATAAGAATATTATTATCGCGTATTTTTACTGAGAATCCAATGAAAAATAACAATTAATTAGTTGCGATCGTTTACAACGTAGGTCCTTTCATAGGACAATTTAAAAAAATCCATACAATTACTTCTTTCAACGAAACATGACGGTTAAAAGTAAATTATGAACATGAATCACACTAATAAATATTATGGATACGAAGGTAAGGTTTGGCTTTTCGATAACCTACTAAACTTGACTCAAAATATGATATTAATTTGAAATCTTTACGTCGTAAAAATCCTTATCTCCAATTATAAAAATCGCTGCTTGCACGTAGAGTATTACCACGTATTACGCGGATATTAAAGTAAATAAATAAAGCAAAGTCGGTAATGAATAAGGTCAGATATTCCGTTATTTACTACAAAATTATATAATTAATGAATTATAAATGTAATTACAAATTCTACTACCGGTTCATTAATACAAGTACCTTAGCAACATGCGGTTGTCGTTTGTTTGTATGCTTGCTACTGGCTACATTTGTTTACAAGTTCAGAGATACGTAGTAAAAAGACGTTGCACTGAACAGTATGATAACTAAATCTTAGCTTAAAAATATTAGTAAAATTTTTTTACTTGACCTGTGACTCTTTCAGTCGTAGACTTAAACTTAATTAAAAAGAAAAACATACAATAATTTAAAATTCAGGATGCCGTTGTCCAGTAATGACGTCTTTCGGCCGATAGTGAGACATATTTATGATTTCGCTGGTAGAGCCGCCTTTTGACTCTACTGTTTGTACTGTTCTATTTTCTGTATACTGTGTCTTTTTCAGTCAATAAAGTATATTGTATTGTATTGTAGAGCGTTGTACAAACCTCAGTTTTCACTCGCATATCCTCAAGTTCATTGCTGTTCACAGCACGTGTTGTAGTTAGTTTAGCGACAAGTCAATGGCGCCGGACAAAACCAGTTATATTAAGTTTAGCCGCGTTACCTGTCAATGTAAGTAGCCCCCGACTTCCAGACACAACCAGCGGAAGTGCGCTACTTCCTTCCGCAGAGAATTTTAATGTCAAGGCCGTTTTATTTTATCTCTGTTTCTGAGTTGTGTGACATACGCGTATTTACTAACCTCAATTAAGGTTCGTTAAGTGGTATAACCATATCGCGCGTTTAAGGCAAAACGTAGCACACCTCTGAATTTCTCCGATGAAATAGTATGACAATTTTATTTCATCGGAGAAATTCAGAGGTGGGCTATGTTTTACGTTCAATTAATATAGTACTTTGAATACTATTTTATTGATATAGTACTTGGAATACTATTTAGTGATTATGAAGTGTAAGATGAGAAAATAACAAGAATTAACGAATCATTAACTGACTCCAAGATGTAGATATGATTTTTTATTCTATTGCAAATCATACCTATAACGTAATGTAAATATCGTGATAAAAATCTAGAGAAGAGAAGATTATACGATAATAAATCATTTTTAGAATCAGCCTATTCTCAAAATCAAACTAAAGAGCACATTTTTCTTTATTGTATATAAGTGAGTAAAAGATCTACGACTTTTTTCGCAAACGTTCAGCTTTCTGTTAGAAACTTTAAAACGTCATGGCAAATCTAGTCCTTCAATAGTTATATTTACACAGGTTTTATGGTTTTCAGTAGGTATTCGTCTGATGCAAGATCCGCTCCTTGTCCGCCGTGGTCCAAGCCTGCAATTTCTATCGCCCTTCACTTGCACGTTGATGCAATTTCCACTCAGTCATTATAATACATACCTACCTAGCGTTGCGGCACCATATACCTATACCATACAGTATTATTATCATTATCACACTTACCTATTTATTTGAAATTGCTTGATTGCTACAATTTTTGTTACCATATTCTAATCAAGTGAACTACACAAGGTACACTCATAATCAATCCATGATATTACACTCTTTATATTGTGTGATATTAAACTTCGTCTAATATCAGCGGGAAGACAGGAAGGAATCTTTTGTATGGGAGTATAAAAAAGTGTTGTTCTTGGACATTTTTTTTCGAATTATTTAATTTTTTTTCTCCGTAAGAACTATCCTGGTATTTCAAGGAATATTGTAAAAAAATAATTACTGAATTTTTTTTTAAATCCTTTCGGTTTTTTGCTCTCAAGATTTGCACTTAGCAACACATTCAGCGATACATTTTTATATTATCGATAGATATGTGCCTATATTAAGTTATCATTTTATTATTGAACTAGCATAAATCAGGAACACAACTCATCAGTTAGTTTAAATCAGTTGAGGAACTTTAAGATGGAACTAGTTATTTAAGATACTTACTCGTGCATGCATCGAGATAAACCAATAGGTCGGAAATATATATTTATGTACATATATGTATATTCATTAGACTTTTCTTATCTACTACGGTCATGCGTCAAACAAAGTTCACCTCTACCTACCGCATATTAACAATAAGAAAGTAAATTTATCTACTAATAATGAACACACATGATACTTTACTAACAGAATATATTCATGTTCTTCTTTTACGAAAAGCCTTACAAATTCCTAGGACATTACGCATTCACATTCAGTCTTGTTTTTATATTGTACAAAATCCTTTAAACAAATAGTTTTGTGTCAGACCTTTCTGTAAGAGTCTTTATCTAAATCCGACGTGGGTCTGTGAGTGAATATTTGTGATGCCATGTCGAGTTGTTCACATTTTGACCCTAGTACATACTTACGGCCCATTTGGGACGAAAAATTTTCTATTTGCGTTTCAATCCCATTTCTATTTTGTGACACTTGGGTGCAATCAATAACCGACTTCAAATAAGAAGGAGCTTCTCAATTATTTTCGACGCGTATCTCTTTTATGTGTGTTTGTTATTATAAGATATCTTGGCTAATATTGTGAACCGAATTTGCTCAAAATGAAAATTCTGTTTTTATTAGACGAGATTTACTTGCGAGGTGGTCCCATAAAAATTTGATTAAGATCCAATGATCAAATTTTAAGGTGATGAAAATATTATATGGGGCTAAAACCGAATGGTAGTTATATTATTCTGAGAACTTGATAACATTCTGGTAGATAGCATTCTGCTATTCTGAGAACTTGATAACTTGATAACATTCTGCTAGTTATTTTGCAGTTCCATTACTTTCCGTATTAAAATAATTAAAACAGGTAGGTGACGGGCTAAACTGGAAATCTAACTAAATACAAAATTAAAAATAAAACGAATTCGTCCCATGTAAGGGCCGTAGAACTTGGGACGAATATGAACGGTGCGCCAGGTCGGCGCCCAGAGGAGTAGTGTTGTTCTGAGACGGGTGGCGGCTTCGTGAATAAATGAAGCGCTTCTCAGTCCGCCCTTTCACTTGCTACTCAGGAATTCAAAGGCCTTAGAGACTTGTTTACCGGCTACGACCCGAGCCAAAGAGAGTCCTGAAGGAAACTAATCACTAGCTTTGTTGTTATGACTTTTAATTTTGAGTATGTTAACATTTTGTACAACACAAGAAATATACTACTCCCCTACTTTTTGCTGTTTTGTTACCATTACTATTTTTATAGAAAGGGGAAAAGAAGATTGGGGAAAAATTCAACATTTAGTGCTTTTAATGTAAATAGAAAAGTGTGAATTTGCCAGGAAATTAAAGTTTGGTGTAACAATAAACCCAATATTGTTGGTTTCCAAAATCTCCGACAATTTCTCAGTTTCTTTAACATTCATAAACGTTTGCCAAACATTCAGTGCCTCTCTGTGTAACTAACTACTAACATTAGCTTGAGATAAGGAGCTGGCTATAAAAAGTTACTCAAACATAGCTAGGCTACTATTAACATGACTAACATCTCTTTTGGCAATGTGAAAAACTTGTTTCTAAATAATTCTCTAAATAACACTGGCAGCATTACAATAACTTTTAACAGTCCACTATATAATTCTCAGAATGGAAGGAAAATATTTCCCAGCTTGGCAGACGCAGCCGAAAATTAATTTTAATTTCTTATTATTTTTCCCAAACGCCATAGAAGACAAGCTTACAAAACCTGTACAAAAAAACATGACCCATATGCATACACAATTGATGACTGGACATGAAGGATTCTCTGAATACCTCCACAGATTAAAAAAAAGGTCCCCTTCTTGTAAATGTGACCTTTGCGCTAAACAAAACATAGCTCACCTTGTTACAGAATGCCCGATATTCTGTGTAGATAGATCATCATCATCATCATCATCATCATCATGGACAAAGGCCTCCCCCAAGGATCTCCACAATGATCGGTCGGTCGGTGAAAGGTTCTTGAATGGCGACCGCGCGCCGGAAGACGTAGTGTAGATAGATATGACCTGGAAAATAAAATAGACACGGTTATTAACACAAACACAATTGCAAGTATAATAAATAACAAGGAACAAAGAGATGAATTCTTGGAGTTTTGCATTAAAATAGTTAAAATTGTTGTAAATATAGTAACAAAACTTAGTATAAGAATATAACATAATACAATAGAACTAATCAAGCAAAAACAAATAAATAAATAACGAAGAAAAATACAAATACAAAAAGAATTACCAAAAATATACAATAAAAATAATTAAATATCATGTTAACATTTACAAAGAAATCTCTAAAATAGTTATAAACCAAAATATTTTCTATGAATCATATAATTATGAGAAAATCTCATGCATAGAAAATGTAAAATATAAAAACAACATACCTACTCGTAACATGAAAAACACAGTAGCCAGCCAAATTTCTGAACTCGCCACAAAAGAATATGTAACTAACTTAACAGTGATGTAAATATTCTAAATAAATACTTTGAACTACAATAACGAGGTGAACGATAGCATCGCTGGTATTTCCAGATGATTCGTTTGCAACGTTTGTATCGTTGGCGTAATATAGGTCGGCAGTTCGCGGCGTGAACCGAAGTATGTAAAGAGGCATGGTCTAAGAAAACAAGGTCTAACCATTAGACCACGTGACTGACACGAGCCTATGTAATCTTGCGCTGTTCATCCTTGTCGAATGCGTGTTAATAGACAAGGATGAAAAGCGCAAAATGACGTAGGCTTGTGTCAGTCACGTGGTCTAACGGTTAAACCTTATTTTCTTAGACCATGGTAAAGAGGTGAAACGACGCTCGCCCGGCTTGCTCGCCCGCTCGCCCGCTGGCGGTGTGGCCTGCGCTTTACTCTCGCCCACACGTCTGGAGTTCGCATTCCCTACGGCCGCTCGGACCCTCCAAACCGCACGAATTGGTGGACGGAAGCCATGCCATTTTATTGTATTAGCTCATCCACACTTGTTAGCTCGAATTGACTGTAAAAGACGCGACTCAACCTTCACCTCTTTCCGCCCGCATGTGAACAAAATAAATAAATAAATATGTGGGGACATCTCACACACAAACATTTGATCCCAAACGAGGCACAGCCTGTTCTATAGATGTCAGAAAGATTAGAGTATCAATAGAAAAATGCTGATATATATTAGTATTAACATACAACATCCAGCCAGACACACACAAGTGCTCGTCATACGAATATTTGCCCTGGGCGAGACTCGAAATTTATTAATTGTGGAGAGGACAATGAACTTAAAAAAAATAAAATTATAATCCATAGATAGAGAGAATTATTTTTTATTGCAATTATTTATACTATTGCTTGCATTTAACTAGTGTTGGAAGTGAAATTTAATAATCACTTCAAATTAAATATACAAGACACACAATTTTTAATAAGTACTTGACTAAAAAAATTATTCATAGAGTATTTTACTATTCAAATCACACAAGCCAAAGTAGATAAAATAATTCAGTATTAATTAATTATATCCTATCAAACTACTTACCTACTATAGATAATTTTTACCGCGGGAAAATATCTCATTCTTACGGGAAACTGGTTAAAAAGTAAAATGTTCCGTGTTTTAAAATAAAATATTGCACTGTGATATCAAGTACGAGTACGTCAGAAATTAGTAATAATAATATTTATATCCCCATTCAGCATTTTAGATACTTTTTACCACGGGAAAATATCTCATTCTTACGGGTAACGGTGCACGGGAAAGTAAAAAAACAACGCGGGTGTAGTCGCGGGTGGACAGCTTGTTTTAAATAATTTCCAAGTTTAGTCAAATGTGGAGAATGAAATGAAGATTGTTGCATTGTCGTGACGGCAATCATGTTGTTATGTTGTTATTGGCTAGTAACAAACAATGTAATGTTATAATGTGTGAACTATCGCGGCATCGCGGCTGTTTGGTGCCGTTTATTACTGGCAGGCCTTGTTACTCGGCAGTTTTCAGGTTAATAGATAATTATGTTTATTACAAAAACTAACTGTCCGCCCGCGGCTACGCTCGCGACTTTTCCGTGTACAGTTTCATGAGATATTGTCCCGTCATAAAGGTACCATGCAAAATTTTATTCAAATCGGTCCAACAGTTCCGGAGATTATTAGCTCGTACAACGTATTGAGCAGTTTTTTATAAATAAGTTACTATGATTCATAAATAATCCCACCAGAACTCTTTAATTTCCCGGGATAAAAAGTATTTAAGATGTTGACCGGGGATATAATGATCCACCATACAACATTTCATTTAAATCGGTCCAGTAGTTTCGGAGATTAGCCCGTACAAACAAATAAACATACAAATAGAGTAAGTAAACAAAAAAATTGAAAAAAATCTAGATATGTTCTATATCACTTCTTACATCCCCCTGACTCAGTTTTTTTGCATTTTTTTCTATGTACAGAATTTCGACCTCTATTGTTTTATTATATAGATAGATATTACCTAGCATGATACAACGCGTCACTTGGTTCAATAAAATTGGACCAAAATATATCGTGTAGGAGTTATGAATCAGCACACTGCATCGACCGACATTGGTAAGTTCGAGGGTAGATCATGGCCAAAAAACCGCAACTGTTAGTTCCTGCAGCCTAAGTTAATGTTAAGGACATTTTTGGTGACATTTGCCTCAATTGTATTAAACATAATAGCTTCCTGAAACTATATTAAGAGCATTTGGCAATTAAATTAATATATAAGGCTTGTTTGTCTACTTTAAATAGATGCTAATTTCGTTCATGAGACTTAACGTGATTCAACATCACCACTAATTAAAAACTAAGAAATATTTGAAAACGATGTAGGTACTTATCTAATATTATGGTTCATTCTACGAGAATTGTTCCCCACAAATAATAAATTCTATATTCTCATGTAATCATTACAAATAATTTATAATGATCCTTTATGTAAAAGTAATTAGGTAAGTGGGTGCAGTAAGCGTGTTTCGTCACCTCTATAAGCTATATCACTCTATTACACAATTAGATACTACCATTGATAAGATTGGTCACCGTTTCCAATTTAATAAAAGTAAGAAAAAAATACCCTTGGTCCAGCAGTGGACGTCTTTCGGCTGAGATGATGATGATGATGAAGAAAAAAATATAGTCGCGTAGCCATAGAATAATAGTTGTGACCTTTGATAAGTCGATTATGCAACACAGTAATAGGTAAATTCGGAAAAGAAAGAATATTACAGTAAAATATTTTATTTCTTCCCATAATACTATTATTTACATGCCCTATTATTCTCGGCTTAGAATTGGACCAATTCAAACATATGTGTCACAGGAGGCGACCAAAAGTAAATAACATGGATAGTAGCGTTAGTGTGTAATCAATCAGCAACAACTGCTATCGCCAACCCGACTGCCAAGTGTGGGTCTATTACAACAAGTTTAAAGGAGAGCTCTTAGCTCCTAAGAGCTCCGTACACAGGGGCCTCAAAAAATTTGAAAAGGAAGAGAGGTGTAACTAAGATGCGATAAAGAATTACGTTGGGCTTGTACGGAGACAATTGGTAGTGCGCCTGTATGGCCCAGACAGCTAAGGGGATGCGGGTTCGAGTTAATGCCGAGCTCTATGTTTTACCTTTTTCACTTAGATTTAAAATAGAAAGGCCTTACACACTTTGAGTATCATCATCGCAAATTCAAAGTATCAATGCAGTGAGTAATAGAGTAACCAGAACAGTGACCGAGCAGTGATCGCAGCGATCAATCTCATTGAGTCGCGAGCTTCCGGAGCGTCCCCCAGCGGCTGCGAGCCGCGCCCGCGCATACGCATTATCACTCACACTATAAAGGGCGTCATAGACATATTGATGCTGAAATTGTCATAAGGAGCTAGAGGGGCCACGAACTGTAACATCAAGGAATGTCTAGCATGACTGTTTACGCGTGAGTCGTGACAGACATAATTTTGTCGTCCGTATATATCTATTTTTTATTTGAGTATACATAAATATGGTGGGTTTCTCGATGTACGCACTCCCAACCCAACACGCCACCGTGGTATTTAACTAACAGCTAGACAAGGGAAATACAGGTTTGTCACAGAGTACGTACGTGCTAAGGGCGCAGTTGCCCTTCAGGTGACAATGCCTGTACCCGTACCCGCCGGCGGGGACGCGGCCAAAACCAAAATCAAAGCTAATAATCAGAGACGGAGCCCCTCAGGCGTCGTTTCCTTCACTATGTTTTCCGTATCAACGCGTTAGTTCTAGGTTCGAGGCTCCCTTGAGCCGCCCCTAGACGGCTTGGTACAAGACTACTTTGCGGTAAAGCCAAGAAAAAAAAGCAGTAAAGTTAAATTTCAAGATTCGGTCTTAACAGAAGCATCTGCTTTACCTAATCTGCATCCCGCTATATTAGCATTATTGGTGGCGTAGTCATTGCAAATTGAATTTATACAGAAGGTTTTTTGTAGACACATACTGTAGTTAACGCTCGCGTTTTTTACCCCCGAAAATAGCATAATTTATTTGAAATGAAATGAAATATGTTTTTTTTTTTGGAAGTAAGATTTTACAAATCACTTTTCGACGTCGAGGCGAGTTCACAATTTGGCTGTCTTCTGTGGAGAAGAACTCGCCGGAAGAAACTCCACAGGCGTTGCATCTTTTCAAAATATTTTACAAAATTATTATTTGATACAATTTGATTAATAAATTTGTGATTTTCCACGGGCAAAGGGACCTTAGATACTTTGTTTTTTGCACTTTGTTTTGTTTTCTCGTTGATAAATTATTTTGAGATAATTAATAGATTTATTGATTGCACAATAAAACATTATCAATAGTAGATTATCATAATGCTTAAGAATGAAGGTCATGCACACATTCAGATGTATGACTATAAATATTTTCACACAGGCCGATTTCTTTTAGTTGAATGAATGTATAAAAAAATATCATAGGCATTATTTTTTTCCCGTGGGAATGACGTATTTTTCTGCTTGAAATAGTTACTTATCATATAACAGCAACGAACATAACAAACAAATATTATCTATCCAATCCGATGCAGCAGATGTGATGTGCGTAGTGGCGTGGGTACATAATAAAATTAAAATTCGTGAAATAGCTAACAACATATTTATAAAGTAACCATTACCTAGTAGTCTAGCCTAGTGGCTAACGTTATTCGCAAACATAAATGTAGTACGTACAGGCAATGTAGTGTAGTACACATACAGTCTGGTGTCGTAAAATTCAATTTAACAGGTGAATAGTCAGGAGACTACTGTTGGGTCAAGCGAACCGTGGTTGATTACAAATGTTTTTCGTCATCTTTCCACCAGGAAGTTGTTAACAATACATCATCAATTAGGCTTAAGGTACAGTCGAGCGCATAATAAACTGAACAGCAACATTGCGACTCTCTCCATTATTCACCGAACATAAGAACCGTTCAAAGTTCAAAGTTTTCAGCGTGATGTGCTCTTGCCTGTACCTTCAATGAGGATATTGAGGATGTACATGATTCGAGGGTATGGCGGTTTTTCTGAAACCTGTCAGGTAGACTATCCGTTTGAAGTCCTTGAACGATGAAAAAGATTAGATTCAAATAATCGACGCAGCACAGCCATTACCCAATTCAGTTTTTATTGAATTTCACAACTTTGAGAACTAGGCTTGTGTTATAGAAAGCAGGTCATTGTCAGATAACTTTAATATAGCCGTGTAAAATAATCGGTGCACAATAGGTACAGATTATATCTGAGCATGCAAGCACAGAAAATTCTTACTGATTGTTCAAATATATTGTTTTTTTTATTAAGATATTAGGACACAAGAGATACAAGATTTTTATAATGAAAATTTTTTGAATTAAATCACTAAGTATAAATTTATTGAGTTTAATGTTACTTTTCACAAACATGAAAAAAATATTTTTGTAGGATGTGTGTTAGAGCGGACTCTTAAAGGGGATTCGTTTAAAAAATTTGCGTACCGCCAATTGTTTTTTGATATGTGTTTTAGAGACCTTTAGATATATAAAAATACTTGTTGCCACGAGCAGGCGTAGTACGTTTTCGTCCTAGCCAAGATTCCTCAATTCCAACATAGATGGTGAAAATAAAATTACCGTGTGGGGTATCAAATGAAAGAAATGGCATCATGAGTAGATTACAAATATATAACATGTTGCTATATCCGCCCTTCCTATTCAATGTTATTTAAAAAATAAATTTTCTGCTGTAGATTCAAAACTTCTGAATTCATATTTTAGAACTCTTACCATCAGAAATATCCCTGTGATTATAATTGTGACGTGTGGTTGGTCCCTTTAGATTTGGAATTGTAGAAAAACGGTTATGGTTACGGTAACGGATTTATCCGCATATAAAAAGTGATGTAGCTACTATAATTATTGACTGATCGTTATGGCAAGCGAAAAGTACATTCAAGTTGTAATTTAAAAATCGGTTAGTACATTTTTGACAAATTATGAAGAAAATATTTTTTTAAAGACTCACTATCACTATAAGCTAGAGTGATTTATGACCGATCGTCATGGTAATATTTTTTTATTTTCAACAATCGGCAACCACAGCTTCGTGTGTGAGTAATGAGTAACTTAGCTCACTTGTATTCTAATTTACTATTATCATCAGGAATATCTTCAAATATGCGCGAAAAATAAATACAAAAGCAACGTGTTAACTCATGTGAATAATTAGTATACTAAACATCGCTCTTTTTTTCAAGGTGTACTCACATGCGTTAAGTTGCTTTTTAAAATTATTTCTTGTTGATTTTATTTTCCGCGCATATTTAAGGATATTTCTGATGATAAGAAAAAATAAATAAATATTGATTAAGAAGTTTTGAATGCAAACAACGCTCGAAACGCTACTTTTAAAAATATATATTTATAATCTACTTATGATGCTCTTTCATTTGATACCCCACACGGTTTTTTTTTTTGGTATCTATGTTGGGTTTGAGGAAGCTCGACTAGAACGAAAACGTACCACGCTCACTCGTGGCAACATATATTTTTATATAGCTAAAGGTCCCTAGAAAACATATCAAAAAACAGTCGGCGGTCCGCAAATTTTTTAAACGAGGTGCCGGTGCGAGGCTGCACTATGTTGTGTTTTGTTTTGTTCGATTTAGCTGTCATTTCATCAAACTTAAAAGTTTAGGCTCTCTATGACATGATTTTTTGGTAATTTTGTTAACAAATGTTGATTAACATGATTATATTACCGTATTTTATTATGTAATTTACAAATTCATGCTTATGAGCTGCTGCGACTTGGCATATTGTTTTAATTAAAAGTAGGTATTCACTTATTTACTTTGTTATAATATGTAACAACGTTGAATGAATTAACTTTACTTATATCAAAGTTATTAGAAAAAATAATATGGAAATCAAAAGTATGCGGATTTTTTAAATATCTATTATACATTATTATCATTAGGCTAAATAAATATTATGCCAAGTCTGTTATGCGAATGCATATAATGGAAATAAGATGAAGCTTATTAAGGGACACTCGTAACCTCTACCTAATAAATTCAAAGGTTATGTGTGAAGACCAGCACTAGGCCAGAGTGGTCGACTAAGGTTTATTCGTCCTGATTCGGGATAGGCTCGAGCCCCTCCCGGGGATAGGAAAATGAAAATGAAAATGAAAAATGTTTTATTCGAAGTAAGATTTTACAAATCACTTTTCGACGTCGAGGCGGGTTCACAATTTGGCTGTTTCTGTGGAGAAGAACCCGCCGGAAGAAACTCCACAGGCGTTGCATCTTTTCAAAAATATTTTACAAAGATTATTATTTTATACAATTTGATTAATATATAACAAAGAGTGCAAACGAAAATATGCAATTTGAAGAAGGCAACCAGTCAAAGTAGAAAAACTAAACTATATAACCAATAAAACAACCGGCAATTGACTAGAGCAGACCAGTCCCCCCAAGCAGCACCACGTTCACGGGTTTGACGTATGGGTCAGCCATCGTCGCGCTCAACCATATTAGAGGGAACCCAACGACCCGGCCCATACGCCACCGCAAGTCAGGACACTTTAGTGAGCATGAATACTCAGTCAGCCAGATGTTTTCACGACAATCTAATTAATGGCTTCCCAATTGCATAGTCGATCCGCACTACAATGTTGCACAATAATTTATTTATTATGTGGAGTTGGAATAATTTTTGACCAGATATCTTTGTCATTTAGGTAATCTTCAGTCTTGTAATAACCTTTAGAACATAAGATATTTTTAATTTTACTTTTAAATTGGCAATCAGGTAAATTTGTAATGTTATCTGGTATTTTATTATAGAAGCGAATACAGTTCCCCATGAATGAGTTGCTTACTCTACAGAGTCTAAATTTAGGCTGCACAATTTTATTTTTATTTCTGGTATTAATAGAATGTACATCAGAGTTCTTTTGGAACAAAGATTTGTTCTTATGAACGTACGTTATATTTTCAAATATATACTGAGAGGACACTGTGAGAATATCAATTTCTTTAAACAGTTCTCTTAGGGAGTCCCGACTTCGTAATTGGTAAATGGAACGAATCGCCCTCTTTTGCAGAACAAATATGCTATTTATATTTGCTGCCTTACCCCACAATAAAATCCCGTAAGACATAATGCTATGAAAATAACTAAAGTAAACAAGTCGAGCAGTAGCAATATCCGTCAGTTGACGAATTTTTCTGACGGCGTATGCCGCCGCGCTGAGTTTTGAAGCTAATGTAGTTATATGGGGGTCCCACTGTAACTTAGAGTCTATGGTTATCCCCAAGAAAACTGTTTTTCTTACATAATCTAGATCTTCATTATTTAAGGTAATAGCTAAATTGATATTCCTTACATTTGGCAATGAAAATTCAATACATTTTGTTTTCTTTGGATTTAACATTAGATTATTTGTAGTAAACCATTCATTTATCTTTGAGAGAGTGTTATTTACTTCGTCGATATTTTGACTATGTCGATCAACCTTAAATATAAGAGAAGTGTCGTCAGCAAATAACACAATTTTTGAATATTTTTGTGCCATAAAAGGTAAATCATTTACATACACTAAAAACAAGAATGGTCCCAATATTGAGCCTTGTGGCACGCCAATCTTGACAATAGATCCCAGCGACTTCGAACCGTTTATCTGAACTCTTTGAATTCTATTTTGGAGATAAGAACTAATCAACTTAAGGGCTCCGTCTCTAACTCCATAATGTTCCAGTTTGGACAGCAGCGTCTCGTGATCAACGCAATCGAAAGCCTTGGATAAGTCACAGAACACACCAATGGCATCCTTCGACTCCTCCCAGGCCCCATACACATGTTTCAAAAGAGCAACTGCAGCGTCGGTGGTCGATCGTCCTTTAGTAAAACCAGCTTGTTGATCATGAAGTAGATTATTTAAATTAAAATGTGCAAGCATGAGGACGAGGATGATATCCTCATATCCTCGTTTCCTCGTATTAAAATGACATTTGTTTCATGTTACAAGTAGTAAACACATCGTTTTAGTATTGCGTCGTTAACTCAATCAGTGCTTCACACGAAGTCGCGAGTATTATTAAACTGCCCCTCATCAACATTCTTTACACGCTCTATTTTATGTGACGGTTTAGTTCCTACCCTTAAAACTTAGAAATAGGTCATATAGATGGGGTATACCTTACCTTACTTAACTTAGGCAAGTAAGGCTAGCGCAGTGACGTAGTAAAGCTGAAACACACAATACTAATTACGTTACTTACATAATCAAAATGATAACAAATATGTGGGAACATCTCACACACTACCGTCTGACCCCAAATTAGGCTGAACTGGGCCTGTACTAAAACCTAACCTGCGTCCCTGTGCTTCGAAGGCAGACGTACTACCAACAAGGCTTCCAGGCAGCCGCTCTATTATATATAATAATTAATAATTTAGTTTATTTAAATAGTCAAACACTTAAAATCTAAAATACAATGTCAAATAACCTACAACTACAAATAAAAGACATCCTCCAGCGCGTCCCCTTGGGGCATAGTTCCCAGCACACTGGCAGCATTCCCTCTCTGAATTGCGACTGCGCTAGGAAGCTGCCAGCCCTGCGGTCACCAGAGACCTCATTTTATTTAAATACATGGCACAAATGTTCGCAACTGGGCAAGGTTATCAAATCAAATCAAATTGGAAATCTCGTAATCTATAAACCGTAATTGTCCGTCTTCGCAATTATAGTGGTTTGATCATATAATACTGCAATGTCATTTTACACATGAGATGCATCAAACTGGCAGCATGAAAGCAGCAACATTAGCTAGCAGTCTGAAAAATATTGGTAGCTGTTCAAATTAGATACGTAACGATTCGTCTCGTGTGAGTCCAGCTTAAATAGTTCAACCGACATCGGTCGGATCGTAGTGGCAAGTCAACCATGCAAATCGCGAGATCACAGTGTAATCGATCTACCCCGGCCTTGGCCCCAAATGCACCGGCTGTCCACAAGATGAAGAATAATGCCCATACACTATGTACAATAGCATAATAGTACTCTCGGCCCGTTCATTTGTTTATAAGACGCACGTAATCTGCGTAACAGTTACTCTAGCCCTGAAATTACTGTATCCTCTAACCTCTTCATACGTACATAATACGTAGTAAATTGAGGTACTTGTTTCTACTAAATATGTTCTGCTACCTACTTATCTTATTAATTGGTATAGCAGAATCCGTTAGTAGGCATATGAAATCTAATCAAAATAACAGTTAATGCGTCATGCAATTCAAACATCTGCAATAACATTTTATGAAGTATGAAAATACGTTGTTATTTATTTCAAAGGAGCTATGAACCTAATTTATTATTTTAGATGTTAGAGAACAAGTAGAATAAGACAAAGGCGTGCTGTAGGACTTTTTTTTAATTGACCTTTGCTTGAGTCGAAAAAGTACGACGAATTAAGCTTTACCGGACTTGCCATGGCTCTACCCCAAAGTAGTCATGTACCAACGCATGTTACAAATTATGATTGACTTTATTGTTTGCTTTCAATGAACTACTGCGTGGATTACGAACTCTTTACATTTTTTTTTTTCGAAATAACAATTTGATTATATTTTTCTCTGTAATGTTTTTCTTGGTGTCAATAAAGTATATTATTATTATTATTAAAATATTACTTGAGCAGAGCACCTATGCCATTTGGAAGTTAAATTGTAAATGGCTGTTGTGGAAACCAGTGAGTGACTCGTTTCATTAATAAGTCCGCGTTGCATTGAAGATCATTGTCAAGGCGGCGAGCGCATGTCGCTTTTAATAAGTGTGCGCGCAAAATATTGCGTTTGCGCCGGCTACCACGTGGGGCCGGCGGCGCGCGGCGCACGCGACCGACCTCAGGCCGGTCACAGACGGAGTTGCGTGGCTATATAACAGAGTATAACTGTTGGATGACTCGTGTGGAAGAATTCTGTTGGAATGGAGACCGTTTGGCGAAACACGCCTTCGTGGAAGACTACAGATGCGTTGGGTTGACGACATAAAGCGAACAGCTGGCAAAAAGTGGATTGAGGCAGCACTAGACCGGCAAAATTGGCATAGACTGAAGGAAGCCTACACCCATGAGGTTGAAAAAGGCCAAGAAGAAGAACTGATGGATATGCAAAAACTTAAAAGACTTCATTGCTTAATCAATGAATATAATCTACTTACTGAAAGAAACTTTCTAGAATAAAATAAAAACTGCCTTCTCCCGATTAAAATTATTATTTTGTATGGAAGTGACTTTATTCTATTTGTGATTGTTAGACTAAAAATTTTTTTCTGTACTTGCTAATCCTCCACTTTTACCTTGTATTGTAGCTGGAAGCAATCAGATCTTACATTTCTCAATATTAGTAGTTTTCAGCCATAGCAAAAATTTTAAATATCATTTAAGGCTTTTGATGCTGATAATGTAGCCAAATACTGGTGGTAAATTGAAATTAAAAGACTTATTATTCAAAGTTCGCTGGTGTCCAATTTTTTTCATGTTATTCTAATATTTCTGTACCTAAGTATATTATTGTACTTTTATTTTATAGCTCCGCTCTATCTTTGTTGGACTTCAAACTCGAACTAACTAACTACACTGACTCTTAACAAGATAATTATAGGGACCACTCTACTTTTTAAAATATATCTCTTTTATATTCCTACTCTAGCCCGATTCTATATATTGCGCTTAACTTAAATTTAAAACCATATCTGTCTTTCACGTTCTTTAGAACGAAAAGGGACAGGTGATTGTCAACTTAAATTTAGAGACGTCAAACATAGATTTTACGGGTAGTACGCACTAGTATAGCATGGCATGGCATTCGAAAACGTTCCACTTAAATTATGCTGAATTTGACATCTGCGCTGCTTATTTTAAATATCATATTCATTCATCTGCCATGGTTTTCGATTCCCATAACAATGAAAGAGACCAACAACTTAAATTTGGAGATTTTAGCGGCCACGCTGGAATTGAGCCCTATATTTAGTTTCTTAAGTATTAATTAATCGCACTACTAAATCTATCGTATAACACTGGCATTACATAATGAAATAAATAAAATGCATTTTTTAAAATTATTTTGGAAGTTTTTGTTCGTCTTTTGTTACTAGTAATAGTCCTTTGTCTGACTTGAAACAAAATTATTACCAACCAAAAAGTCACACAAGCTTATCTATGAATGCTATCTAAAAATCCGGTTGAATACAAAATTGTACTAGAGAACTTAGTGTTCCGTAGTTGTTTGTTTGACGAACAAGGAAATGGACAAAGTTTCCCGAATTGGCTATAATTTTTGCTTTTCAGACATAAATACGGTAAAGTACATTAATATTATATTTGAAATATTCGGATAAAATATCATTTATATGTTATTTTATGACTGTAGACTAAGAAAAAATTAATAAAAAGCATTTTTAAGTTAGGGTAGGCCTGACACATGGTCTATTATATTTTTATCGCGTTGGCTAATATGAGTTTAATTTTTATAAAATTTTAATAAACTGCTTGCAAATTTCATTAAATTTGTGCTTTTACCCTTGCCCTAGTGATATGTATTTCCTTTTATAAAAACTCTGTGATCTTAAAAGTATTTTTGGTTTTGTTTTACAATTAGTACTGTTCTATATACAGTACTGTTACCCGAAAAAACACTTTTACTAAATCTCTGAATACCTCTTCAAAGGTCATTGGTTTGACGGATGTCAATAACTTTTTACCTCGACTCCGCAGATATTTTATTTCATGCTGAAACAGATTCAGATGGCTTCCAAATAAAAAAAAATTAGACTAGGTTTGTGATTCAAATATTCCGTAGAGTTTTAATAGAACATGTTTATAATCCAAATTAAAAAAAATATTTTTTTTTGTTACGGAACTGTCATGCACGGGTAACTTGTTTCAAGTTAGTATGGATATACCTACGATTGTTTTTTTTTCATTACATTAAGTGACTTATTAAGACGACATATTAAGTTAAACATGTAATGTGTGATCAAATTATCATGAGATTTACTTCCTTAAACCTGAACCGCTTCCTGGTTTACACCTTTAATTCGACACAATCAAATTATCACATTACTGACTGCGCGTATTAACATATTAGATCTCACTTCAAATACTTCCTTTTGTCATTGTCGTTTTCATATTGCTAAAAAAAACTTATTGAACTTTGTAATTTTTTTTTATTATATGTATAATAATATAACATCCTTGATTTTCCCGAATTGCGAAACCATTGAGCTTTTTTTTATTTGCTGCCCTTTATCTATGAGCAAAACTAAATTTGACACATCAAAATAAAACTTAAGTTATATCCATGCCTGTAAGCAAAGAGAAAAAATAATTAATACGCCTGAAAGATTTGGATGGGAATTTGCGAGTAGTTCGTATATAAATAACTAGCTTTCCGCCGCGGCTCTGCCCGCGTTTACAGTTTTTCCCGTGGAAATGAGGCATTTTCCCGCGATAAAAGATATCCTATGTTACTCAGGGTGAATGTAGCTTTCTAATGGTGAAAAATTTTTTAAAATTGATTCAGTAGTTTTTGAGTTTATTCATTACAAACATACACACACACACACACACACACACACACACACACACACACACACAAATACCAATCTTTCCTCTTTATAATGTTTATTATATATAAAATTACGTGTCACGTTGTTTGTCCGCGATGGGCTCTTAAACTACTGAACCGATTTTAAATCAAATCGAACCAAACTTGAAAGATAGGATAGCTTACGTAAAATAGGCTACCTTTTGCCGCGGGAAAATGCCTCACTCCTACGGGAAAAACTGTTAACGCGGGCGGATCCGCGGCGGAAAGCTAGTAATAATATATAGTAGTATGATAAATAATGTTAAATAATGTGTTTTTCGTTTCCAGTACTCCCGGCGAGCCAGCCCTCCAGAGAGAAGTGTAAGAGCCCGAGCGCGGAGGACCCGGATGTGGTGTCCCTGGCTATCGGCGACTACGGCCGCTGGCAGCTGCTCATCACCTTCCTTCTCTCACTCTTCTCATTCCCCTGCACCTTCCACATATACCTGCCCACATTCACTGTAAGTCAATATTAATAAATTTATATTAAAAAATAATCTATATAATAAAACAGTAGAGGTCGAAAATCTGTACATTGAAAAAAAAATGCTAAAAACCGAGTCAGGGGGATGTAAGAAGTGATATAGAACTTATTCAGATTTTTTTAGATTTTTTTGTTTCTCTGTTTGTCTGTTTGTACGGGCTAATCTCCGAAACTGTTGGACCGATTAGAATGAAATTTTGCATGGTGGTACCTTATATACCTGGTCAGCATCTTAGATAGTTTTTACCGCGGGAAAATATCTCATTCCTAAAGGAAAATGGTTAAATAAGTAAAATTTTCTAATTTCTCAAACACGACGTATCCTATTTCAATGAAATTTGCTATATGGGGGCTTTAAGGTATAAAAAAACGACCTAGATATGTTTCCTAGTAATAATAATATATATAAATTATGTCTATGTTTATATTAATTCACTAAAATCCGACAGTAAAAAGTTGCCGTTTTTCCTGTGACGCCGTCGTACAACTCCGGTGAAGCTTGATTGGTCGTACCTTTTCGATACAAGCGAAAAGACGCCTTCGTTGTATCAACCTACGAAGTTTCATATTTTCGATAAAAAAAAACATTATTGGCGGATTTTAGGACATGCATAAGCCATACACCAAAAAAAAAACACTGACCTGCAAAACTAAGGACTATTTTTTTTAAGTATCGAAGATAGAGATGCTTTTTTATAGCATATTGTCTTTTTTTTTAAACTATACATTGGTAATATTCTAAATGCCCTATTTAATACGAAAGTATAATATGTTGTGTAGGTATTTAAAAAAAAACAAATTTAAAAGCGTGATACTTACTTAGTTTTGCCGGTCATTCATCTCCATTTCAAGTATCATCTAAATCCGTTTAGTAATCAGGCAGGATATCATCGGTTTCCGACAAAAACAACGATGATATAATTCGAATAACCTTCGGACTCTACGTCAATGAAAACAGCTTTTCGATTTATATATTTTAGAATTACGATATTTTCGTATAAATTATACCAGAATTACTATTTTCTCTTGTTTATATCACGTTTTAATTTAAAAATATTTTACAAGCATGACTTACGAGTCTTGTAGGTACAGCTTTAATATTAATACGAGTATACTTTTGTTTTATCGTATAGTTACTAGCTTTTCGCCTCGTGGGTCCGCCCGCGTTAACAGTTCAGTTTTACCGGTGGGAATGAGGAATATTCCCGGGATAAAAGGTAGCCTATGTTACTTCCCAAGGTCAATTATTTATTTTATTTATTATAACTTTTCACCATGTTTTGTTAAAACCGGTTCAGTAGTTTTAAAGCCTATTTAATGCAAACAAACAATCAAATCTTACCTCTTTAAAATATTAGTAGGTATTTATGTAAATATGAAATACGCACTACGATTACTAATTCAACATTTCGCTTCTTGTCAAAGTTTTCAGAACACAATTTATTGTAGCACATCGAATGAGTGCTCGTCAAAAAGTTGTACTAACTGAAACTGAAAGTAAACAATAAAATAAACCAGGACTAATACGTCTCTTCTTCACAGTTAGAATTGAAAAGTATTTAGGTTCTATTTTTAGAAAAACTCATGAGAAACTTCGGATTCTTCTATTTATTGGCGTAAACTAAGTAGCAAAAATAAATTGTATTACTTCTAAATATTTTATGGGCACATTTTATGAGCGCACTACCAACTAGGAAACAATCGAAATGGATTTCCCTTCAGTACTTAGGAAATGTGTTTTTACTATGCTTAATTTTATTTTATTCTTCCACTTAATTTTAGCATTGCAGGAAAACTGTAATAATGAGTAACTTTACTGCGATGGAAATTTTATTAAACGTCTTAATTTCAACTGCTATTTGTTTTTATGGCACCGTCGTCATTTGCCGTGTATACTAATTACTCTTTTACAACAATTAAAAATTTTCAACTTTGTCTTCGGAACAAAATATTGAAGCAAAGTATTGTTTTATTTTCCAGGCTAAAGAAACGGACTTTTGGTGCAGAAGACCAGAAAACTTTTCAGAAGTGCCTATAGAGCTTTGGAGAAACTACAGTCAGCCTGAGGGCGCGTGTACTATTCGCGAGATACCCTTAGAGGTCACCGCTGAGAGCATACTTAACTTAACGGCGCCTGTCCTCGGCTCCTTAGTGAGGTGTACCGAATGGGACTTTGACAGGTCGGACGTAGGGAACACCATAATATCGGAATGGAACCTGGTTTGCGACAGAGCCTACCTGACCAGTATCGCCGAGGTCGTATTCCTGATCGGCGTCGGCGTCGGTGGTGTTGTCGGAGGATGGATTTCTGATAAGTAAGTTTAGAAATATGCACAGGCCCTAAAACCTTTTTGATCTTTGCCTAAAACCCTTCATTGAGGACGTATACGCCGTAAATATGATCCCACGTAACATGCAGTGCTATGACAAAAGTTTGTCGCACATTTAACTGTCAAAAAATCCGCCATATTTAAATATCCTCCAATCGGGTAAAAGAATACGCACGACAAAATTATGTCTGACATGCGTGGACCGGGCATGTTAGAGAGGCTGTTTGTAGCATTTGGGGATTTATTATGTTCATGATTATACTCGTAAACAACTTTCCCAACAAACTCATTCCAAAATAGCGAAAATAATTTTAGCTGTTCTATATATTTCGGTCCAATTTGATTACAAGTTTTTATGTAACATCAAATTTCTTTTTTCGTGATATTAGAGTTGGTTCAATAATAATAATAATAATAATAAATAATAAATATGTGGGATATCTGACATCTCACACACGGCCATCTGATCCCAATCTAAAAGCCTGTACTATGGGTGTCAGACAGCTGATATACATAATATATAAATATGTATACAACATTCAGACACAAGGCAAACACAAGTACTCGTCACACGTTTGCCCTGGGCGGGATACAAACCCGCGCGCGATCCTGTAATTTGTAGGCAGACGTACTACCAACTAGGCTACGGGGCGGTCGTAGTTAAAACTATTTATAATTAATAAATAGAATCATTTTAAAAAAGCTCTTTAACTACAAAAGATAATCTTCACTAAGTACCTATTTAATTTGTTCGAACGCTCTTTGAAAACTTTCTTTTTCTTTTTCATAATTTTACAAGCCAAATAAATCATGGTATAGTCTAACAAGATTAAAGATAAGAACCGTGTCGGTCTTTACTGTAGAAATATATATAATATACACTCTACTCAAATCCGGTTACCGAATGAATTTTAATAAGTAAATTAAATAATTTAACGTTTTATCGAATACAACTCAATAGAATAGGAAATATCCCTCTAAAATAATACTGCATTAATAATAACCAATCATATAAATTTTATACGAGTACGTAAAATTAAAGTAATCTTACATTCATTACATACTAACTAGTATTTACAATATTTAATTACAAATTCATGCAAAAATAATAATTTATTAGTTTTTACTAGTTTTTTGTAGTTCAATCAATAAGGATAATCATGTAGGCAACGCCCTCTAGATGAAAAATGATTTTTATCGTGTTTTATGACTGACTTGCAATGATTTGGCGCAATGCAATAAAAGTACCATTCGCAAATTAATATAACTACTAACACCTCTAAACGAAGGCGCTTTTCGTAGGCAAAAAATCATACAAATTAAAGTTTGCTCGTATTTTAATTTAAATGTAATGTTGTAATGATTCGTAAATCACAAGAAAAGTTACAGTTTTCGGTAATTAATAATAACCCCAAGAGGATATATGACTGTAAAAAATAGTCAAAAATAACGAACTAAATACCTATTATTATAATTATTTACCCAGTACCTTAAACTTAACCACACAGTTTAAAGAAACGACAGTAAAATGTCGTCAGCCTTCTAGTTCCCCTCACAAGGCGGAGTAGTCCGTCCAGGCTCTCAACAATCAGCCTATTCTAAGTACAGAATTGTTGACATTCTTGTTAATAATTTCAGGTTTGGCCGTAAGCGGATCCTAATAGGCATGATGATTGCCCAAAGCGGTCTTGCGATCCTTTCGTTGCTGGTCCGCTCCTATATCCAGTACGTGATCGTCCGTCTAGTCATGGGCTTGGTTTCTGTGTCTGTGGTCTACGCCGCCTTCGTCTTGTCTGTGGAGATAGTCGGCGGCAAATGGGTGACCATCGCTGGAGTCTGCAACTTCTTCCCATTGCCAGTAGCCTACATCATGGTGTCTATAATATCTATGTATATGCCCAACTGGAGAGACCTACAGTTGACGCTGTCATTGCCTGGATGCGTGCTACTGGTTCTATGGTAATTATTAACAACACTGCAATTATCAAGTTATCATGACTACTATATTAAGGTTGGCTTGATAACTTGGTAACCTTTACCTAAATTTCATTGAAACTGCCAACATAATTGTATGAACTTTTATACACCTATACTATACGTATGACATATAGATATTTTAAATAGTATCAAGGTTTGCAATAATGATAAAGGAAGTAAAAGAGGTGCTCCACTAACTAAATTAAGTAATCAAACACTTATATTAAATGGAAACCTATTTTTGCGGAAAGGTTTTTTCAAACTCTACAGTACTCCCACGATAAATTAAGAAAGAAATAATTATTAATTGTAACAAAATTTGTTAGGGCCTGTCTCACAAAAAAACTTGGTTACTTAGTAACACGAAAAAACGCATTAGAAATGTTGATAGCATTTATATATTTGGTAAATATAAATTAATTGTATCATTTCAGGTACGTGTTACCTGAATCTCCCAGATGGCTACTAAGCATGGGTAGGACCCAAGAGGCCAAAGCAATTCTCGAAAGAGCGGCGAAGTTCAATAAACGAGACCTACCAAATGATTTGGACAAATTGTTAATGCTGCACAAAGCAGACCATTCACAAGACGAGGAGCCAAATGTTCTCATGCTCTTTAAAGGAACGTTGTTGAAAAGAACAATATGTTTAGCTCTCGTTTGGTTTGCAATGACTATCGGCTACTACGGCTTGCTCCTAAATATAGGCAAGTTCAACTTGGGGAATCTCCACGTCACCTCTTTAATACTCGCTGTTGTTGAAATCCCAGCCATAGCTATGAGCATTCCTATTTTACTGAAAGCTGGCAGAAGGATACCCGTATTCATTAGTATGGTAGTGTGCGGACTGGCTTGCGTTGCGAGCGAACTGTTTGCGGTATCATTCAGTGAACAGTGGATAATGATAGTTTGTTTGATGGTGGGGAAGTTTGCCATCGGGTCGACAAACATGATGCTGCCGATCTTTACAGCGGAGTTGTACCCGACTGTGATAAGGAATCTAGGAGTCGGGGCCAGTCAAGTCTCCGCGGGTCTCGCACTAATGTGCATACCGTACTTATGGAAACTAGTAAGTCATCTCTATAAGGCTATAATTATTTTGGCATATAAGTACTCTAATTAAACGGATTACAAAAACGTGTATAAAGGCTGTTTGCGGTGTGTAATAGCATCTGTAAAGAAAAAACAACTGCAAAGAATTCCAAAATTTTTACAACTATAATTAAATAGGTACTTACATGTACCAAACAGCATAGTCCAGTAGTTTCGGAGCAAATTGGCGCTGATATACTTACGGACGGACGAACAGACACACGAGTGATCCTATGGGAGTTCTGTTTTTATTTTTTTAGGTACGGAACCCTAAAAGGAGTTTAAGTAGGTAGACAATACAGTAATTATGATCGCATTTATTTTTCAGTCAATTTTAAACAACCACCTACCGATGGCGACCATAGCAATTATGACCGCCCTCGGAGGAGCCCTCGTTTTACTTCTGCCAGACACTGCTGGCTGCAGTGAGCCGCAACCTTTGCCTGATACTAAGAAGTAAGTTTAACCGAAATTACAGTGCTACCATTTTATCTGTAGAATAAAGCGAGGCGCCACGATCAAAAAGGGTACTATTGGTTGTTACTACCATGGACTTAGTAACATAGTTACTAACTATGGTAATTCGTCCAAGGTTACTACATCGACTGACAACCTCAACGACATCATTGGACGTTGTCAGTAGTTCCGTTTTTGGCCATTCTACAGATAAGTTGGTAGCACTGTAGACGACTCTATCTCTAAACGTGGTGTAAGCCTACAAAATTAAATAGCACTGAAAAAGCGACACGTTTTCTGTCCTGCTAATTCTTATGGAAGTTATAGGTATAATAGTATCTACAGTACAGTAATGGAATTTTTTAAAGAAAGCAAACGCTCTTTTCTGTTAAATATTGACAGAATAACGATGTCATACATAACACCTGGTTCTGGACTCAGAGTACCTACTTCTGGATATAAAAGTTGTCTATTCTGCAATATATGTATTACACAGTGCAAAAAATAAGGCTACTAGTAAAGTTGCACATAAAATTGTGATTCTAAATTGAAGAGACTTTTATTAAGAGATTTTTTTAGCTAATATACTGATTATAAAAATAATTCTGAATATCATGAAAAATCCTATACATATTTTCTATTGATTGAACATGTGGCGCCATCTAGACCAGTAGCATTACTACTAGAACTCTACAAATAAAATCTCTACATTGCAGGCCCTCGTTCGACAATGCTTCACCTTGCAACGGCACGTTCACAGTAACCGACGACAGAGGGCACTAGTAGGCGTGGAACGAAAAGAGTGTTTGGAAAACTGCCTATAGAGGGCTCAATCGATAAATAATTTATCAGAGTTCTAAATTGGTAATACCGGCCAGTATATTACCATCGCAGATATTTTTTTAATTTAACTGTTTTATTTAAGACTGTATTTCAACCACTGTCAATTTGTATGTCAATAATAGGACACTGCGCATTCTTGTTTCCGACCTTTTTATGTTAGATAGAAGATACCTAAGATTGTATTTTATTTTAACCTTCGTATTATATAGGTACTAGCTGTCCGCTCGCGTAGTTTTTTAACTTTTCCGTGCAGTTTCCCGTAGGAAGATATTTTTCCGCGGTAAAAACAATTGAAGATGTTAAGCGGGGATATAAGGTGCCACTATGCAGAGTTTCATTCAAATCGGTCAAACAGTTTCAGAGATTAGCCCGTACAAACAGAGAAACAAACAATTTTAAAAATATCTGGATATGTTCTATATCATATCTCTTCTTCATCCCCATGACTCGGTTTTTAGCATTTTTTTTCTATGTACAGACTTTCGACCTCTACTGTTTTAGATATTGTATTTCTAAACCATGGTCTTTTACAATGGTTACCATTGTTTTATATTACGTATTCTATATTTGGTCGACACAGCCCCATTAACGTTATACCAGAATAGACTTTTCTATTTTATACATATTTGTGTTAAGTGAATGTGTAAAGTGATATTTGGAACACTATGTGCAATATAGTGAGTTTTCGAATTTAATACTTAGTATGTGATAAATATGCAAGTTAATTTAGATAAAGTAATTTATAAAATTTTGTTTACCTAACATAAGTACTTTTACTTCGTTCTAAGAGATATCAAATTGAGATTAAGTAGGTATTTTAACACCAAGTGTTAAGTTATTTTTGTAAGTTTCTAGTTAAGGAGAATTTTTGAAAGTAGGTATTGAAAATTATATTGAGCCAGTTGTTGGAAGTATGTGAGAAAATTTTATCTTAGATTCGTTCATATAAAATACGAAACATTTTAAATATAATGACACGATAAGATCTGGTTATGTCTTTTTGATTTGAGACACGTACAAAAATGCCTGTATTTTAAAAATTCAAATTCTTTAAATAAATAACAGGAAAAAAAAACAAATCGGATTTTTGAAAGTAAACAGAGAAGAATGTTCTATAGAAAAAACAACCAATTCTCACTTACATCAGTGCTATAAAATGTAATTTTCATTCAATTAACTTATTATAGTTCTATAAGTACCTGTTTTGTTACCGAATAGTTAATAATTTATTGCTTAACTAATGATAATAAATTTGGATTATTAAGGCTATTCGTGTAGCCAAATATTTTCAATATTACCCATAGTTATGTATAAGTCAATTTTTATTGCTAGGTGTAATTTGGTGTACTTATTTAAACAGTTTTTTTTTATATACGAATAATAAAAAAATTATGTACAAAGACGAGATGTTCTATCAAATTTACATTTTATTCACAAATAACAATCTTTAAAAAGTTTTTAAATATAATTATATACAATAATAAATACAGTGAAAATTTCGAACAACAGCGTCAATTTTGATCACAGAATCTGTATGATAGACTGTTGCTGTTTAAACATGTATGCTTTTATTCAAATATATATTTCCATTAATCCAAAGAATAATGGTGATCCTTGAAAATGTTACAAACGAAAATTGTTACTTGAACATTACACGGTGCAATAAAAAGTTAAGAAATTTATATGGAGTATATAACCATTAATTTACACTCAGCGTCTCGTTTATAGTAGTAATGACGCCATTATTTTTACGAAAAGTTGTCGTAAAAACGCCAATTTACATTCACATGATACAAATTTGATAGATTGATTGGAACAAATTATCATAAATTGATTGTCAATAACACATTTAATGTCTTTAAAGTTTTATGAAATGTATTCGTTCACACGTGACCACGACGTTGATGTCTTTTGTACTACGGTAAAATTGTAACAATTTAATATATAATGTAATAAACATTTATTTATAATTTAATAATTTGCACTATATGAAATTATGTTTTTAAATATGTTTTCATTTCAATAATGTAAAAAAAAAACTTTATTTTTTGTTTTCGCTGTATGTAAATTGGTTGCTTCTCGTCTCTCAGAAAAGTGACGCCGATTGGGTATCATTGTCTTCTCATATCACTTAAAATATAAGTTGTAAATAATAAACTGACAACGCCGATACAATTTTGTAACGGGAAAATTAGAAATAACAAATTAAATATTTTACAAATCCTTTGACTTTTTCATTTTGCTGTAGGTACTATATGTATAACTACAAACAAAAATTATATCACAATTATTATCATTATAAATGTGCATAACACATATAAGCGGTTATAATAAATAATTAATTAGTACTTTTACAGTTACCAACCTGCATAGTGCAATTCGATGTGAATATTGTTGTTTCTTCGTCCTGGCAACAATTTTATTATTTATACATGCCTGACTGAATTACATTAAAAAAAATTTCAAAATTTCCTTACCTTTTCCTTCTGTTATTTTTCAACATTTTCCAAAAAATCCTTGCCTTCGTAGTCGCCTACGCCGTAGCACTCGCTACGATCCGTAGCTATGTTAGCTAAAACCATCTTAACTATAGGAACCTAATGAGATTCTATGTAGTAACAGTAATGAACAGTTTCTAGTTCCTAAATAAAATGGATGCAAGCCGCAGTCTCATTACGGGTTTCTATGAGGCACTTCAGTATGTGCTATCTCTATTACCTTGATTTGGAATCTAGGTATCCTGCGGTTAGTGGTCCGAATTAAGTATTTTAAAGTACCTTTAAATTGATTGAGTTGAAAGATTCTGCGCTTATACTAAATAATAATGCTGCTGATTACCTTTATGATTCTATAATAACTGGCATCACTTTATAAACAGCTATTTAATTACTTTATTTATTTACACAGACAGATTGTTTGCTCTTATTTCTCCACTAAAGAATTTGACCCTACCTCATGATCAGGCTTTAGGCTTTACGAAAACTGAACAAGTACTTGCGATGACTTGTCTACGAAGATGCTCTTACGTGGCTCCTGCAATGCCATATTTAAATTTATGAACAGTCAAAGTAGTTAATAGAAGGGCACCTAGCAATATTATGCGGGACATTGACACTGGTATGGCACGTAGGGCGGCGCAGGCGCAGGCGAGTGCATTCCTTACAGAATGTCGGTAACGGTGACGCCGGCGGCGGCGGCGGCCAGTACACGGCGTCATGCGTGCGTGAACAAATTACTAAACTATAATAAAATACACGTACGGTGCGGCGCGTACGCAAATGCGTTATTTCCATGCACGCTATAGTCACTTAAATATACCACATCGTATGAATGGACTACGGTTGGAAATGCTATTAATTAGTCTTGGCGCATATCAATAATATTTGCAGAAAAAGACCACAACGCTGATTAATCTGCTTAGCACACGGGTTATTTGTATGTTGTGAAATCAGTGCAGTAAAATGTTTTAGAGTTTCTGGTCTGTAAGTAAAGGAAAGTTAGTAATTAAATAAATTACTTAGGATAGGACTAAGATACGCCTTACTCGTCATGTATTCATCAAGTGATCGTATTGCTATGAATGTAAAGGGCAGCATTTTTTGTGCTAACAGTAATATGCATGTCAATCAAGAAGGGAAGGATATTGTAATTTATTAAACGTTTAGAAATCGAGTTTTTAAATAGCACGTAAATAGGGAAGGAAGGAAGCTTGGATCGGACAGCTTAATTTAGCAATAATTAACAAGAATATTATATAGGTAGTTGCAAATATATTTAAGGACAATTTCCATAACGTGACACCTTTAATCTATACATTATAATAAATTAATAATAAAAAATAAACAAAATTGAAAATTTTTTCCTCATTATTTTAAATAATTTTGACACGAGGGTCCCTACTTACAGTATAGTCTGAAAACGTAAAGCTTATCTGTAAGCAATAATCAGTAGATACTTGAAGTTTGTAACAAGGTATCATCTATGAAGTCTTTATGAAGAGATTTATTATAATGGCTATATCACAGCTATTATTATAACCTCGCTAGCTTTTACGTTCAGGAAAACTGAGACAAGTTAGGTTAGTGAGTAACCAAGATAATTGCCGACAGATGTAATACCACTTACACTTTCGCGCAATACCAAGCTGTGATAATTATACCTACGTTTATGTAAATCGTTTACGGTGCTTGACTTCAGTTTCAATCCCTTGGCAAGGTCGCTAATCTTGCCAAAGAATTGCTTATTATAGAGAATATTATTTTCTAGACCTTATTACGAGTATCTAGTGGCTCCGGTCGTTGACCCCTGATACTCCTGACACAAATGCATTAAACAGTAGCTGAGACGGTATGAATATGACCCCGAAACGAGTCCTATTGTGGTGACAAATAGAGTACGTGTCGAATCAGAAACGAGCGTTTGAAAAAGGTGATACGGGACACTTAACGGTCCTCAGGCTTCGAGTACTTGGGAACATAGAACATAACAGGCATAGGGCAACTAACTACTTACGATACTATTTGTGCAATAGTTATAGGTATTCATACCTGAATCTGTATTTGATATACAGCTGATTGTGTTCGTTTCATATGGGTTTTTAATTCAGTGTATGAAATTTAAAATATCTAAGAACAGATACTGAATTTAGCTATCTTTGTAGCCTAGCTAAAAGCCTGCTGCTGATGTACTGTTTTTTTTTTTTTTAATTGTCCTACTTATGCTTGTGTGGAAAAGGTACAACCAATCAAGCTTCACCGGACTTGATGTTCTGGGTTTCCGGTTAGTATCCCACCCTGGCCAGATTCAATGAATATCATTGATATAACCTAAGTATCTATTTATTAATTAAGGAATTGTATATCAATCATGAATGCAGGAAGATAATAATATACCGGCCCTGTGTAGTTTAGAATCTAATAACGCATGTCCCAATATTATTGTTATTATTTGTTGACTAAACATATACTTCAGTTAAAATTATCTGTACGTAAATTTACGAATAACAACCAAGTAAAAATTGCGAACTAATGAGTGTGCGTTCATCTGTGAAGAGAAGCCAAGAAAATCTTCGTAATTAACCAGGTGGACTAGACACATACTGCTTGTACGTGCCTATTATAAGTTTCCGCTAGAAATTATATCAAGTTTATAGTAGGTAGGTACGCGGGGAATGAACTATTATGGCTTCAAACTCTCACTCTGTGGCGCTGTCGTCGGTTGTCGATACACTTTCCTGTGCAGGCACTGCACTGCGTGACTTGACTGGCTTACGCGAGCTGATGTAACTACCCCAAATGCATTATCCTGGCAGAAGATCACGAAATCTTACATGCATATTATACTTACAAACTGCGTTGCACACTGTTACGACTGTGAGGCCAAGTGCTAGCCAAAAACAATTGAATAAGTAGAGCACAATTTTACCTACCTGCTAATCGCTTCATCAATCGTTACGTTTGTGACTTGAGGCTTGTCAAAACTGAAATGTTTATCATAAAAGAAAGCAGGAATACGAAACGAATACTTCTGTTCATTTTCATCATCTTTTATTTTCTTGAAAGAAAACGTCGTAAAGAAACCCGACACCTGCGAAAAATTCAAGCGTCATGTGTGAAGTTGACCAACTCGCACTGGGTCAGCGTGCACCCAAGAACAGCGTTGGCTCCTGCGAACAGAACGTTTGAGTCCTTGGTGATAACGAAAGAATACATACTTGTAAAAAAATCATCTAGGAAGAACAATAAATATGAAGCAACAGATACAATCTTCAACAGTTGATTTAATGTGATTACGAGGATAATAAAGGTTGTTACCCACGAGTAAAAGCAACGAGAGGGGGCTGTTGCTTCACCTGACATATCGCGCACTACGAGCATCGATAGAATTACAAATCGGAAAGAACAATGGAATGACACGACAGTTCCGATGTTATGTCATGCCTGTTGAAATCTTTATCTGAACGCACTTGATCCGACGCTGTCTCTCCTATCCATATATTAACATACATTGGCGCCGATTCTGTAATTTAAATTTATATACGTCCTTTTTACGCTATACTACAATAATATGTATTTTTTTAAAAGCGAAAAGAAAAGGGACAAGAATTTTACGTTTAAATTTAGTGACATCAAACATCGACTTAACGAGTAGATCACATTAGGTGCATGCGAAAACACGCGTTTTTCAGTTGCCATATGAACGAAAAAGACCTCAACTTAAATCTAAGTTTAGATTGAGACTTGGGAGAATCGCCACCATTGACTTTGCATATTTTGCACCACAGGACGACGTATAGTACGATCTATTAGATAAACTCAACAAGACTGTTTGCTTACGACACTGATAAAACTCAAAAAGAGTAGGTTTCAAATTTTAAAAGAAGAACAATTCTTTGGGAAGCTTACACAATGGCAAACTCAGAGGACAATAATCATAAAAAAAATACACATGGTTGATGATATTATTATACATGCAATCTTTACAATGTTAAATTACTGTTCTCGCATAACACTGATTAATTTATATGATTATGTACTGTAAGTTTTGTGTATCTAAGATTAACTTAATTGTATATTTTAAGATGTAAATGTGAACCGTTTAATACTTTCGCATTGTATTTATTGATCACGGATAATCACGAACGTTCACGCAAGCCTATTCACATTTTTGCACTCGATATTACTAAATTTGCGATCATTAACACTTGGAAGACAATTTACCCACGAATAATGATGTTACATTAGCTCGTGTGAGGAGTTTCGTACCCTTGGTTGGTCTGGTTTATGAAATAAATTAAACAATACTCACATATAAATCGTGATACAAAAATTAAGCGTACATTCCGAATCATTACTGGCCCTAAATTGTAATTATAAAACGGAACGCGTAAAGTCGTATCGAATTTTAATTAATAGCGGTATCTTCGCGGGTTGTCTAGTGCAGCCGATTTGAGTGGCAGGTGCATTTGTTTGGTGGTGAAGTGTTGGAGCAGGCGTCCATAGTCGGTCACCTTGCAATAAGGTATGGTGGTCGCGTCGCGCGCGCAGGGCGAGAGTGGGCGACCTCTTATAGTCGGCGCGGGAGGCGGCTCCTTTATTTGTTAGTAGTGCGTCGCGTGGCAGTGACGTGTGACAAGGACATGATGCGGACGCTCCTGGTGAGTAACCACCCTTAGTTTTTTGGGATAGCTGCCTTGGATGTTACCTAATAATTGCAAGGACAATTTATTAGTTTTTAATTAAAAATTAATACAGATTTTTAAAATATATTAAAATTTCATTTTAGTAAAAATAAAGTACTTAATTATCAAAATTTTATACTCAATCATGTATATAGGTATAAACGTTTGAAACAAAGTGAAATAGTGTACCAAAACTTTAAGGTGAAAAATATGAAACGGTTTTATGTAAGATTTTTTTTACTTAGAAACTTACAATTGATTTAAAACATTTTTAAATGGACTGATTTGATACATATGTGAAGGTTTTTACATATTGCTTTTTAAGTATAGGCAACTACTTTTATGTCAGGTTGTCACTACTGAACTGATTTTGACCATTAATCTTTCGTCATATTCTCCACATTTGTACACTGTTGCCTTAAATAGCAACCGTTTTATTACAACAAGCCAAATAGAAATTAATGTACAGTAAAGTATGTAACATATTTTTCGTGCAATACTGTTTTAGTAAGAAACTACATTGTGAAAGTTAAACAAGGCAAGCCGGGTATGTAAATGAACATAAATTGTCTTATGCCGTCTAGTAACAAGGTACTTGGTCGCGAACGGTACATAAGTAAAATGTATCAGTGACGATAAATAATGGATACTTACAACCGGCATTCAATATCGGTTTCGCGTGTCAACCTTGACGGCGATCGACTCGAGACACAAATCACGGAATGCGGGTAACCTTTCATCGTTTAAAAAAATTGCCCTTCTTAATTCATAAAGCGGAACTAATTGTACACCGAGCGCATTATTTGGCAAGTATTTGTCATATTAACAAGAGATTACGTAAAGCACGCAATGCTGGACAAACGCTTTTCTGGTTACATTACAACACTGGCCTACTGTTGGTGGAACAGGCTAGACTAGATGTAGATACTGTGGATACGCGTAACTTGCTCTATTTCAACAGCCTATCAGGGTTACTACTGCCCGATCATCATACAATAACGCGATTGCTATCCATTTTTCATAAATAGAACACAAACGTACTTTATTAGAAAACATTGTTTAATTTTACAGTATAAAATAAGATATGTTTTCTAAGCCGTAACGTAATATCGATCGATATCTTGTTAAAGTACAGGGTCGCGTCAATTTTCACTAAGTTAGTTTATTTTGTCTAAGATTTTAATACTTCAATAGTCAACTGCTGGATTAAGGACTCTCCTTTGACATAGAGCCATAAACCTCATTGATTTTTGGCTCTACTTTTAGCACATTTATGCCAATAGTCACGTTTTCTTTCCGTAGTAATTTGATCTGTAAGATTACTTGATCGACATTATTATACCAGCAATATTTCTATTATATGTTAATCCTGCTTTTGTAGAGTATTCTTTTTTTAGTAAAAACCAACCAAACCAAAAAATTAAACCGTCGTCGAGAAATGAAAATTAAAAATCATTTTCTATCTATCTGTTTGTTTCGCTTTCACCCATAAATAAACCACTGAACTGATTGTGATGAAACTTGGAAGAGAGACAGAATAGAGTTTGAGGAAGGACATAGGCTACCTTTTACAGCTGGAATATACATAGTTCCAACAGGTTTTTTTTTTAAATTTTCTGTTTGAGTCGAAAAAGTAGGACGGATCAAGCTGTGTTAGTCAAACACACATTTTCCCGGGATTTTGCCACGATTTCTTTTTTAATTGAGCTTACCGATATTTCGACCGAGTTACATCGATCAGGATCAAGCTTAATTCCCACGAGAAATATACATTTAGTCATCCCCTGTTTTCTTACCCTTATAGGGTCGGTTTTTTTTTTACAATCGAATTTGTTAATCAAATTTGGTACAATATGGAAAGGTCCAATAAAAAAGTAATTATCAAAATCGGAATATTCTGTAAAAAGTTATGAGTGGTCATGTGGTCATACATTAAAAAAAAATACGAACATAGAGTTTTTATGTAGTGTATAAAATTGTCAAATCCAACAGTAACACTCTGAAAAATTATGTTGAATAATATACAGGGCTTAGACAAAACCGGAAAGACCTGTCAATGGTTTTAAGCAGCTTTATCGAAGACAGAAAAGAAAATACAACACTCCTGTACAAAATTTACATTAAAATTTGACGAGAAGTCAAACCCTGTGTTAACCAAATATATATATATATATAGATATTTATATTATATATCTTTCTCGTGTCACACCCCTGCCTTGCTATCACACCCCACTTACACAACGAAAACGAAAACGACGCTTTCGATATCAGATATACATTTAAGTGCAAGAAATTCCGCAAGTTTAATCGTTTCATTAATGATTCTGTGGGAAAACCTTGGCGTTAACAAGTTCTAATTTGTTGTGCTGTATTTGCAATTAGATCCGGTAGGATTGTAATAGAAATCCCATATACCAAAAAATGCCTCGTATATATACTATATGTATAAATGAAGCAAATATCTATATGAAAATTAAGTAAAGTATCTAGTTAAATAAACACCAGCTGCCCCTCCCCCTAGCATGACTATTCATGTGTGACATACACAATTTCATCGTGTATAATACTATTATCTTATTGGAGGATATTTCAATATGGTGGGTTTCTCATGGTATTTTGACAGCTCGGTATATTTTGATGTATAGTTTATCACAGACGTAATGCTAGGAGGGCCGATTTATAATAACACAATAATTAGATTATCGGATTCGGTGAACTCTAAAGACACTATATCCATCCCAGATTTTTTATATTTATGCTCTAAGACACTATATTATAGCGTCTTTCGAGTGTCAACGTCATGCGTCGCACATACAATCATCCACGTCCGTCTTTTGTTTTACTCGCCTTGCTGCCTATATATGTTTGTATGCGCCAGACCGAAAGACGCTAGTTAAGGGGGTCTCTAAGCTGTTCGATAACAGCTCATAATATGTCCCCTTAGTCTACCACGCTAACCCAGTGCGGGTTGGTCACTTCACACACCTTTGAATTACTTCGCAGGTGTGTGCAGGTTTTCTCACGATGTTTTCCTTCATCGTAAGAGCGTCGCATAAACGTATATTATGAATTCGAGAATCGAAAACACATTAGAACGTGCCGACTGCCGAAATTCGAACCCGCGAACTTCCGAATAGAAGACAACGGCTCTTGCCACTTGGCCACCGACGCTCTCAGCTGTAAAAGTAACTAAATAACAGAACTGACGACAGGACGGACTTATTTATCTTGAATATTGTGTGAGAGTAGTGTGTGTAGCGTCGATGGCGTAGTCTAGTCGTGAGGAAACTCGAAGAAATTCAAAGATTGTGTGTGAAGAGTTGAACAACCCGCACTGATCTCCAATCACTCTAAATCCTCGGAAGGCTCGGTGGGGACGTGTTTAAGCTGATAACAAAATTCCATGTCATGAGTAGTACCATGGTCCAAAAAAACAAGGTCCTGTGTGTTTATCCTTGTCTATTACACGCATTCGACAAGGATGAACAAGCAAAATGACGTAGCCTTGTGTCAGTCACGTGGTATTAATTGTTAGATCTTGTTTTTTCGGACCATGAGTAGTACAATGCAGTAGGTGAGACAGGCAGGGGGAATATAGTAATCAATCACTAGTACCTATACAACCTAGTCTGGAGCTGTTTTTAACCATTTCAGGTTAATTACAACAAAACAATATAAAAATAGTACTAAAACGGTCAATTTAAATGTTACATCACATTTCCTATTCATTTAAGTGGGAAATCAGAGTTAATTTCAGAGTTCCTATTTATTCCCCTTAATTTTCCATTTAAAATATTGTTTCGGCATTTAAAAAAACATGCTAGTATTTGCTACAATAATACAAGCAGTTCAGATACAAAGTATATTATATTACAATTAGTTTATCTACAATAACAAAGTTCTGATATTACACACTACCGTATCGTCGGTGTCGCCTTTAAATAGTTCTCGATCAATTATGCGTGACGATTATGTACTTTACTCCTCTGTAAACCATGTAAAATAATCCTAATATAATGTAACAATCGCCTACGTCAACCTCTTTAGCATAAACATTGAAACATCATCAGTAAAGATAAAAGATACGTCTGCATTGAATGCGCTTCTTGCAAAAGACTTCAACGCGCGCTATGCCTACGCCACCCCACACCTTTTCTGTATTGTGATGGAAAATGACGAAATGTTAACCTTACAACCAATTTACATTTATAAATAAGGATTAGTAAAGTATTTCAGAGTGTTGTTGCCGATTATTCACGCTAAACAAGTTAGGAAAATAAACATCTATGTGTATAAATAAAAATGAATTGAATAGTATGTCCGCGTAGAGTGCGTATCACTTCGGAACGGCTACAACAGATTGCATTATTTTATTGAGTTTCGTTATTGTCATGGCACTCATTATACAATTTTCATAAAATTACGCAGTCGAAACTGCAGAGTGGTTTTCAAATAAATAATAAAAATCCGTATATGACTCCATCAGGGTTTGTAAGGTCACCATTGTTTAATACGCCACAGGCGCGCGCCGTGTGTGTCAACTAGCGAGTATAGTTTGTGATCTAATTTTTCTATTTATACTCTAAGTTTGTGATGCTTATTTTATTAACTAAGATTAATTTGAATATATTTAGAAATGTTCAATAGAATTAAGTTATTGATCTCTGTTGATAGTTGAAGCGTTTTAAATTGAACGTTAATGTTGGATGCATGTGTTGTTTTGCTGTTTATTTTGTTGTTTTGTGTAAGTAAATAAATATTTAAATAGCATCACAGAATCATCAGCATTAGTTATAAGTGGTATTATTTATAAATAGATATTTATATATCAATAACAAATTTATAAATAGATAACTACTAACTGTCTGAACAAAGTATAAATAGAGAAAATATGTTTTCTTTAATAATTTTCCAGATTAATTTTCGGTTATTTTTCCTTCACAAAAAAAAAAACTTACGGTGCGACTTGGCGAGCGATGCGTTAACGGGTGCATTATAATTAAATATTTCATCATCATACACAAATCACTATCACCAAGGAACCTAGGAGTTCGCTGCACATTTCTTCAACTTATAATACATATTTACTCTCTGCGTTGCACCAACCTTGGCAGACGGAAGTGCAGCTGGCTGTCCTTAGCTTAGGCATAAAAAGCCGTTCAGACTTTACCCACACGAACACTTACTGACCAGTGACCAATCTACGAACACACCCTGAACTACCGGGCTATTTAAATAATGCTGTACTGGCTATGTGAATAAATAAGTTAAAACGATGCTTGGTATGTGGAATGGTAAAAAATAAATTAAAGATGTTTTTCAATTCTTATACAACTTGATATATGACAAAACTAGCTGCCCGCTCTTGCTGCACAAAAAAAAATTCAATATGTATTTCTTTATCTAACAAATTCAATCAGATAGAGATTATAAAGTTTTATACAATTGGTTTGTTTTCTTAATCATGTCGATAGGGTGTTAGTTTTATTCATTTCAAATCGGTTCCGATAGCCCTGCTGACACTGCTCTTCTACGTCTCTACGAAAGGTGCCTATTTCTTTTACATTATTATGTTTAAGCTTTCCAGTTCTATTTAGAAAACCCTAAAATGTCTGTTGCCATGCAGGGGAGAAGTGCAGTGCACCAATTTATTTGATTTTGTAATTATAGTTTGAAATCTTATATATGTTACAGCCAAAGTAATAGATCTGGATATTATATATTATCTAGCCATTATTTATAATGTCTACTCAATTTAGATAAAGTAATCTATGCCCCAGTTGTGTTGCTCTCGAGTTAATATAAAACCACCTCATGATTATAGCTCTGTTAAAGTGCAAGCTCCTAAAACGAATTATCTAAGTATTAGTGTGTTTGGTTTAAACCACCACTACTTAAAAAAATTGAAATTTTAATGAGTTATTATATAGAAACAATGTAAGCAAAAATTTGCCAATAACTGCAAAATATATGGCGCCTAAGTTACCGATACACTAGGTACGCATTTTGAAAACTCATAGAAATACATATTATATTAAAGAAATATAACAACTTGTAACGAGGTAACTTGCATGCCACCTCGTTCCTACCTCATTTCTCATCGCATTTACCATTCCTTTTTCGTCTAAATTTGAATATTTAATTTTGGAATTCAATCGTCATTCATTTGCCATTTTTCATTCATTACCTTCACTTTTTCTTCAGGCTTCTTCCAACACGGCCATTTCGTAATGTATTTTTTATAATTTATTAAAGCTTGTATCAGTTTAAATCCGTAATGTGCGGAAAGTTTGAGTGTGAATATAAAAACGAACTATGTTTCCTAGTCAGTGTTTCCTTTCATCGCTCAGTGCGTCAAGTTCTACACATGAATTCATCTGTACTTCATCCCTGCGTTCACGCCTGAAGCCTTCAGGCTGAAGGCTCGCCCAGGATCTAGGCGAGCCGCGGGCGTGACAAACTTACCTACTTATATCTTGTCTATTTAGAATAAATATTACAAAATAAGTATCAGAAATCGTACCATTGGTAGAGTCCTGTAGCTATAAAATTTTTGAATATAGCAATAAGTTATGAAAATACCGTAGGACGACATAGGTACAATTTATAGCAACTACTAAAGTTTACTGCTATTATTGTGTGTGCGCAAAGCCCTACTTTACTCTGCGTTTCCTAATACACTATTACACGAAATAAACCACAAACCGATATTTGCACCTTCAATGATCTCCTATATGATTAGCGGTCTGACAAACGCAGGAGGGAAAATAGTGATGACCAAGCCAATATAAAGAACATGTTCTGTATAAGAAGGAAATCCTTATTACAAAATAGATACAAGAAAACGTAAATCAGTAAGAGCACTTGCGAAAGGAACCGGCTTTGAAATTATGTACCGCCACTATTTAATTAAACAAGTTACAAGCTCCTATTTAAATACCAACCCCCCCGTGCAGTTTATCCCCATAAACATCTAATTCCGTAGTATTAGTAACACGTGTTTTATTGCATAACATCCGAAATACTTAGATGTTGCGTTGTAGTTGTAATCGAACCATTATCACTAACAATTTCTATTAGCGTGCATAATAGAAACCGAGGTGATAGTATCGCATTGGATAAGTCAAGTCAGGTGTTGTGAGCCCGCGCGGCACGCGAGCAAGGTCCACGGCACTCGAAAGTATGCCATGTCTATTCATTGCATAGCCTGCCTGCCGGCCTGGCGCTTGCGTCGCATTCCATATCGTATTGCCCTCAAGCTACTGCACCCACTTACTTACATTTATTTCGAGTACATTCATAAACTGAGCGCGTCAGTAGCCCAGCGGCTAGGGCAGTTGTCTTTCATTCGGTAGGTGCGGGATTAAACCTTGTGGAGCCAATGTTCTCAGTGCCCGCCAGCGTGGTTAACTGAGAGCTATAATGTATGACTTTGATTCAGGATAGGCTCGAACCCCTTTAAAGGGATACGAGTATTAATATGGGCTGATAGATAACGTACATTCATAAACTAACCAGCTGTGCGACAGTTTTTTTTCCACAGAAATATTATGGTTCCACAGAAGTAGTCAGTTTAATCCAGAATATACTTAAATAATCTGCCTAATAAAATAGGTGTAAGAAACCATTAATACAAAAAAAAAGGTATTCAGATAATTTCATACCTTGCAAGCGCAAATCGGTTTGTCTGGTTTCAATGTGAGCGGTTAAGCAATGTAGCCGAGTCGATTGATTGCTCTGATTATCACATCATTTACAATGAATTGGAACATACGTAATATCAGTCCATAAACTAGAAAATTAACCTGGTTCTATTTGTTGTTACAGATAATATGTGCGCTGTACGCAGTAACAGCCTATGCACAATTTTACGATGCACCCGCCCCTCCGAGACTGCAAATACCAGGAGCAGTGCCCGTCGGAGGGCCTATTAGACAAGGAGGGTTCAGGCAAGGAAGACTGCAAAGCGCTCCTCTCGCCGGCCCCGCGGGGCCCAGACTCCGAAGGCCAGGGCTCGCACGGCCTTCATTCAAATCCGTAGAAGCCACGCCTCGCCCGAGTCTACAATCACTCGACGAGCAAGCCAAACCCGTCACAGAAGAGCCAGAAGATGACATAGAAATTAACACTCCGACCGCATTCTCACCTAACATCTTCTCGACCCCGGAGCCGCAGAACGACTTTTACGACATTACGACTACATCCCAACCGAAACCGCCAATAGTATTCAATCCTACACCATTCCAACAGTCTACGCAGCCAGCGCTTAAACCTGAACCGATTAGACCGACGCAGTACAGACCCCTCATCGCACCGCAATCTTTTGCGCCGATAAGAAACGAACCCGTCAAACCTCAGCGCATCCAGCCCCTTAGCATAAGGCCGCAGAGACCCTCATTCAGGCCAGAGCCCCGACCGATTCTTGAAGAGGACGACGCGCCTATTCAGCCCGTCAGGCAATACAACCGACCACAGGAACGAGAGCCAGTCCGTGCTGCTGCCCCAGTGAAGAACGCTGCGCCACAGAAATACATCACAGCACACAATAGAGAAAAGAAACCAGTTGCTCAAATTATTAGAAAGTACAGAGAAGAAAATGAAGATGGTAGCATCACCTGGGGTTTCGAAAATGATGATGGATCCTTCAAGGAAGAGACTATTGGTAATAACTGCATTACTCGAGGCAAATATGGTTATGTAGACCCAGACGGTGTCAAGAGAGAGTATAATTATGAAACAGGCATTGCATGTGACAAATCTAATGAACAAAAAGAAGAGAAAGGTTTCATAGACTACCAAGAAAACAAGGCCGTACTGCCAAATGGCATCACCATTGATCTCAACGCCATGGGCAAGAAGTCTAAGAGGCCATTCAGATCACCCAGTCTGCACTAGATCTTAATTAAGTTAGTAGTTTAGCCGCGATTATACTACACAATTTGTTGGAGACTTACTCAGTTAGCATCCTTACTAATGACAAGTGTAATTGCAGTAAGGCAGTTAGCATTCTACTTATCGGAGATTGACGGGCCCCGACCGTTCTTACTTCCTTAGTTAGGAAGTTAGCATCCTTACTAGCGCGTATTCCACTGTCCGGTGTGCAGGATCCTGTGGCAAGGAGCAGCTAGGAAGCCGTTTCAATTACACTATCCGGTCGACAGGATCCTAACTCAGTTGTGAAAAAAAAAAGTAAAAAGTTAAAAAGTTTAAACTTTGTAAGCTTCAGACCTCACATCATGATTTTTATAATCTTTATGTTCTTTCTGCCATAAATATGGCATTTCTTTATACACGTCTATAACTTGTGCAACGATCTCCTTTTCTTTTGACGACGACATCGCGAATTCGCAAACTGCACAGTACTGACGTCCGTCCACTACGCTCGTCTCGCGACGACTGATGAGCGTCCTAGCGTCCTAAATGGTATTACACTGTCCGGTAGCAAGGAAGCAAGGAAGCTAGGGCGACCGGATCGCTCCGGTCGTCCTAATTAGGAATCCTTCCATCCTGACAGGTATTCCACTATCCGGTGTTCAGGAGAAAGTGTCCTGCACACCGGACAGTGGAATACGCGCTTAAGGATGTTAGCATCCTTACTAAGGACGGGTGTAATCACAGTAAGTAACTTAGCACCCTTAATGCGCATGCGCGCAGTCAGTCGCCGTGCTGAGCTCAATGCGAGCGGGTGTATTTAATGCCGTAATTTTTAGAGATGGATGTCCTCACAGAAAGAAAAAGACGTTTTACAATATAATCGATATACCTATGATACGATAGGTACCGCGTTCTTTTGGAAATGTATGAAAATATCGATCCAAATGTAACTTTAAAAACAATAAAAAAGAAAATTGATGACATGAAGACGGCATTTTATAGAGGCACTAGCTTTCCACCGCGGCTCCGCCCTCGTTAACAGTTTTTCCCGCGGGAATGAGGTATTTTCCCGCGGTGAAAGGTAGCCTATGTTACTCAGGGTGAATGTAGCTTTCTAATGTTGAAAGAATTTTTGAAATCGGTTCAGTAGTTTTTGAGTTTCTTCATTACAAACATACACACAAAAATACAAATCTTTCCTCTATATAAAATCGGCAGCCTACTTAGGACAGTGTAAACAGAATAGCCTTACTCCAATTTGTAGAACGCCAATTTGTCAGAGGCTAACAATTGTGTAGTCTAATCGCGGCTTATATATTTATAATAGGAAATCTTAATTTTAAGGATGTTCTCGTTGTCTTGTCATTTAGATGTTATGTAAATGTAACATAACATTTATATGACTTTAGTGGTTCTATTGTGCCTTGATCAATAAATACAAAATTAAAAATTTCATGTTAAATGTCTTATTTATGTTTTATTGACTCAAAATGACAATAACAATATTATATCCACACTTAACCTACCTAGGTATGTTATTTTACCTTAACATACATACTTAAAACCAAAATCATCATACTTACACTAATTTCATTTACCAAAGGTAATTTAACATGGGCATCTAGAAGATTTTCACCAGTTGAGGTATTGTAGAGTAGAGTAGTAGAAGACTAATATGGACGATTGTTCATATAAGGTTGAGGACGCCTCATAGGAGGTGGCATTCTGTTTGGTGGAGTGATAGATATGTCTAGGTAATTACCTATTTGGAAATTCACTTGGTTTAAAGTCTTGGTATCGTCCCCACCACGTTGGCCAGAACAAGTAATTCCGATTTCCCTCATGCGTATAGCTGGCGATCTTTGATCTGGGAAAACGATGGCAAAGTCAAAGTACGTGCCTTTGCGACGCGTCTCCGGATTGACTTCCTTAACGAGGGCAGTAAGCTCGCGTAACGTAGCATCCATCCAAGTGTAAATCTGTAGCTCGTTCTGTGGCACATTCCCTCTCGCGTAGTCTCCTGGTGAATTATGCCGTCCCGTTGAGCAGAACACACGAAGCAGCAGCGGGCACGTCTGTAATAACGCTTTTCGTCAAATTACCATGAAATAAACGAAATTAACCACGCAACATTCAACAACCGGCTAACCTTTTCTCTGTCTACAGGTTTTTCTGCAGACTTAATTTCTTCGACCACCATAGATTCCAGACCAGCCATTTTAAACTAGCAATTTAGTACCTAGCAAATCTACAGTAGGGAAATTATTATGAATTTAAACAGATCTGAATGAAGATCAGATGAATTTAATCAGAAAGAAATAGCAGCCACTGAGCATATAATCACTACGTTATAAGAGACGGGACTCCCATACATTGTTTTTTTCTTAGATCAGTCTATGAAACGCACCATCTGCTCCAGTGCCAACATTACAAAAATTATGACAGCTTATGCGCTACCAACATAACCAACAAAATAGTGATGGGCTAATGCTTTCGATAAAATAATATGTATCGATAGTATTACGCATATAGAATTTTTTTTCTTTCTATTTTTTTTTGATAATTTATTTATTGCAAATAAAAGACACGACTATTCAGTATCAGTTTATTGTAAAACAATCATACTTATATCAATTACATTACTACCACATCATAACATACCTCAAGTCTCTTCAGTTTGATAATGCACAGACTGAAGACTTGCCGAGAGAAGGTCGACCAATTTTTACTACCAAACTCGACGCGATTGTTATAATGGCACTACGGGCGGCACATAACTGGTCCATAGAGCAACTCAGCAAACATACTGGCGTTCCTCACATGACAGTGCGTATACTTAATAAAATATTATAAAAACAAAATATGTTAAAGCTTTAGGTATGTATGGCCGATATACGTATGGTTTACAAAACAAAAATAAATTGACTAAGAGCGTGTCGGACACGCCCAGCCCATATGTAGGGTTCCGTAGACGAAGAAACATGCATGAAAATAATTTTAGGGGAGAAGCCCACTAATTAGGAGATAATATATAACTAAGACTAAAGTTATACAATAACAAAGATAGGTAGGTACATTAAGTTTGTTTACAATCGAGAGGTATTTAGTCGCAATATATAGATGCAGAAACAAAACTTTTCAGTATCGGCGACAGTTTGTTTATGGCATTTACTTGTTTTTGAAGACATTTAATTTTAATTTTGTTCTTCTCTAATGTTTTAAGTATTTTTTTCTTTCTAGGTGTCTCTGGTATAGTATAGTCTTTGGTCGATATTGAAGGTTCTGTAACAGAAATACAAACGGGATTTTATATATCAGATATGAAACAATAATATATTAATCTATTTAGTTAGTCTAATTCAATAGCTGAGAATAGACTTACTTGGGCTGCAAGATCTTTTCTTTTTTATAGCTAAAGGTGCTGCAACTAGAACATCCGATTGAGTCGATGTTGAAGGTTCTGTAACAGAATTATTTATCAAGAACAAAACAATCTACCAATTTATCTATTTAAACTAATTAAATAGCTGAGAATAGACTTACTTGGGCTGCAAGATCTTTTCTTTTTTATAGCTGATTCAGTTTCCAGGGTCGACGCTAAAGGATCTGCAACATACAATAGAGTCAACATTGAATATTTTGTAACACAAAAAGAAACAGGATAATGTATCAGGTAACACAATTAATAATTTATTGTATATAGTATATATATTTAGCCCCAAAGCCAAAATCCCCACTTCAGGAACTGCGACCTGAAGTTGACTATGTAAATGAAAAAAAGTATCGATTATCGATAAAAAACAGCACTTCACTATTTGTTCACATACAAAAAATCATTTGTAATTTTCCACTAAAATCTTACTAAAATCCCAATATATTACATTATACATGGCTTCAGAACAGATCAAAATAATAAATATACTTACCGAGCTTCATTTAGTGGAAATTTAGCCATAAATGTTCGTTTTTCATCATCCACACGACTTGTTTTTAAACCGCATATTTCACACGTTACTTTTGACATCTTTTATAAATACCAAACACTTTAGCTAATAAATCACTGTATTTTTTATTTTCCGAGCTCTAAGGGGCATATTACATTATCAAAGATCTATGATCATATATATGATCATATATTTGATCCTATTTATTTGACAATTTGAGTCAAATCTAGGTATTACACTATAAAAGTTCTTTGATCCTATCTCACGTACTATTGTTTCGGCATTTGACAGATTGATGACAGGTATTGACGTTAGGGTTACCAGATCTCAGCGAATTCGAAGACATCGTAATTTTTAGTATGGCTTGTTTTCTGTTATTTAAAATTTGGACAGCAAGATTATGCAAGTATATAATTAGAAAAAGAATTACATTACAATATTTGAAACATATTAACGAACAAGAAATTAAAAACTCTTTGTTTTTATATTTGCTTTTAAATTCCGAGTAGAAAAAATAAAAAGTAACTGGCAACACCTGTTTCTATGACCGTATTGGATCCAATCTAACAACAAATGTCAAAAATCTATGATCAAAGATCAAATTGAATCATATGTCTATATTACACTGTCAAATATCTTTGACTCATAGATCTTTGAGTCTCTTTGATCAAAGATCTTTGACAATGTAATATGCCCCTTACACATGAATTAAACAATATTTACATTAAAATGCAACAAATTTCTTTCCAAAAGATGTTTGACACGTTTGACAACAGAGTGACAGATTGCAAAATAGCATGGCGGGGCGGGACATACTATACGGCTAAATTAAAGACTCGACAATGTCATATTAACTTTAAGGGTTAAGCACTTAACTTGATTTAGACGGATTATACCGCCATTAAAAAGTTTGACCGTTTCATACGTTCGTTTCTTGTCTTTGAGTTTCGCCAGACTGATAGCAGCAATCAAATCTGTATTTTGATGTTTTTCGAAATACTTTAATGTACGACCCGGTAATTTGTGTCATTTTGTGTACAGTTTGGCTAATGAAAAAAGACAATGAAAAAACGCGGCAAATTAAAAAAAAAATCATCATGGCAACCCCAATTCTATGGATTTACCCATTACCTAATTTAATACTTTTTTTTCTATGTAACTTTGTTGCCAGTACGATGTTTTCCAATTTCATCGATTGTCTACTTTCGGTAGCCGAACTCTATCGACAGTACAGTCTGGCAAAAAAGTCGTGAAACGGAACAATATAATCTTACTTCTCTTCTCAGAAATATGCATAAATTAGAGCGTGACAGCATGATATAAAATGGCAACACTGTAAACCAAGTGATGCCCCTATTAATTTCACGACTTTTTTGCCAGACCATACTATTATTTTCTTTGTGGTATCGAGCTCTTACAAATTGCACGGTCCGATATTTATGCAACAATTAATATTTCACGGTTTTGTCCAAATTTTCACCAAAAATGTACGGAATACGAAATCAAAACAAAGCCAGCGCGACGCTAGGCGCCAGATTACAAAAAAACTCACTTCTTGATGTGAAGCATCTCTTTTTATCTTGTGGTTATCAAGCACACAATTTTCCCACGCTAATAACTTATTTAAAATCGAATTAAACGGTTTTAATTTTTAATCAAAGAAATAAATTGTGACATTATAGTCTGTGGAATAAATGTTTATAAGGGAGATTATGGGGAACTTTTAAAACTCGTTACTGGCAGCAATGCTGGCTGTAAAAACCATGGACTTAGTAACATAGTTACACGCGTAACTATGGTAATTCGTCCAAGGTAAAAACATTTATTTGACAGACTCAAGGATGTTATAAGTACTACGTTGTTTGGACAGACATTACATTAGTATTTTTTTTGTGGCACTAGCATAGCTTCCTTGTGCCAGTGTCAAGTTTCCTAGTTTAAAGATGCTCTGCTAAACTCTGCTCACTCTGCTTCATACTTTTTGTCGGCTGTGCTTCCCTGGCTGTACCTACACTATTTATTGACCTGTGCATTAAAGGGACACTTTCGCTTTTTTTTTTAATTCATTCGTGAATACACTTTAAGGTGCTCCCTCACCGGGAGCATTCGCGTGTAATGTAACGTTACAGATTTGAGCATTACATCAGTGAAGGAGGAGAACCGAGCATTACAATGCGCACCTTGTAATGATACAAAACGGGCATACATCAGTGAAGGAGGAGAACCGAGCATTACAATGCGCACCTTGTAATGATACAATGTGTAATATCTTGATACAACTTGTAACATCAATGCGCTTCCCGCCGCTATGAAATGCTCAAAGTCGAATCTATAATGTTACATTACACGCGAATGCTCGTCAGTCAGGGAGGTATTATTGTAATGTAATGCTCAAAGACGAATCTATAATGTTACATTACACGCGAATGTTCGTCAGTCAGGGAGGTATTATTGTAATGTAATGCTCAAAGACGAATCTATAATGTTACATTACACGCGAATGCTCCCGGTGAGGGAGCACCTTTACAGAGAGATGGGAGCCGCTTTCGCTGAGAAGCGGCTCTCCAATCTCTTTGCGTAATTAGTACTATTATTATTTTCTTCTGTGACAAAAGATAATAGGTACCATGATACCCTAATACTAAATGCTTTCCTTCTTAATATTTCCCTTCAATGTATTTGTAGGCAATTTCATCCTTTTATGAATGAATGGATGGTACCTATTACATATATCTGAGCACCCAATATTGCCTGGTGACCATAGTAAAAAAGAAATCCATGCCAATGCATGATGTCTATATTACCAAGTATATTACCTACTCAACTCAATCAATACTAGTGATGCCCCACACTAATAACAGGTTGAACTTTGACAGTTAATCATCGATTTGTTGACTTCACGTTGACTTCACGTTAACTTTCTTGTCTGTGAACACACAAGTCAAATAAAAATAACAAATTCTTGCATTTCTGATTTTATTTCGGCGATTATATCACTATTTGATTTGCCTTTGCTTGCTAAAGTATAAGTTGGTGTAAACACCGGTCACCGTCTGTTTCTACCATGGCTCAAAAAGAAGAAGAAGACTCCTTTCAAGAAGACGACGTCTACATAAATCAAGAAGATGGAATGCCCAATATTCATCCAAATATTGCAAATTTGGAGAACGATAGTGATACCTTCGATGATACTAATGAGTGGGACGACATACCCAAGTCTGTAATCGTTACGAACATTCCAATAGAAGTGTTCGGAGACGAAAACCTGAAAAAAGATCTTGAGGATTTGTTTCGTACATTTTCCGACAAAGTAACATTTCAGTGGCTGAAAAGTTTCAGGCGATTGCGTGTGAATTATGACAGCCCGTTAGCCGCGGCTAGCGCACGGGTACAGCTGCACCAGTACCAGTTTCATAATGCGTGTATCAACTGTTATTTTGCGCAGCCCGTGACGCCAGTGACTATGAAGAATTTGAAGCCGCCGGCGCCGGTGAAGCAGTTTTTGATCTCGCCGCCGTCGAGCCCGCCGGTGGGGTGGGAGCCCCGCGAGGAGTGCGAGCCGCTGGTGAACCACGACCTGCTGGCAGCGCTGGCCAACCTCACGCCGGGCGAGGCGCACGAGCTGCACGCGCCCACGCCCACGCAGCCCGCCATCGTCATCCACACCGCCCTCGCCCCCGCCGAGTGCTCCCCCCGCGTGCCCCTCCCCCACACGCGCTGCCCAGATTATTGATATGCCTTTACCGAGACGATGCTAGTGAACTTATTAAGTAGAGTAGAAGTATGAATGCTTTTTGTTCACGAGTCAATTTTGGTGACCTGTGATGACAGAAACTTTTCAGTAACAACGTTGCATGCTGGTTTACCAAAGCCTTGATAAGAGTTGGACAGTAGAATTTCACTACTAATGATAAGCTGGTAGAAAGTTTGCTTATTTCAATTTAAACAAATTTAAATTGGTGCTATTTATTTTATAAACAAATGCATTCATTAATTCTGTTTGTTCCTCCCTAATTCTACATTGCACTCTACTAGTATTTATGTATGTTGTTTACTTATAGTTCTTGTATATTTAGCATAGATAAATCAATCTCAATTTCAATTTGGTTTCGAAACTGGTCAATAGTTTAGAACTTAACTATGAGGGTAGCTGAATGCAAGAAATAATCTCTAAAATGGTTGCTCAAAGGTATGTGTATCCAATATTGGGTCTATGTCTTTTGCACATTCTATGGTAATAATAATTATACTGAAATCAATCATTTGCTAGTGACTGAGATGTTTGATTTAAAATTTATTGGGTATTCTTTACTGTGAATGTGTAAAAGATAGTGATCACAATGAGATAATATTATTTCGTTTCGTTCGTTTGAAAATATTGCAAATATTTCTTTTGCTTTATTTCAAAAGTTTTGGTAAGGTAAGAACCATAGAAAAGTTGTGATAATTATAAAATGTGAAAATCATATTTATGACATGTAAATAAATAAATTATTTTTGCAAGGAGAAAATCTAAATTAAACTAAGTAGTTTTTCTTCATTTTCTAGTGTTTTGAATTAGTTGTATTACATACACTGAATTTAAATTTACTTTTTAAAGTATTGTTTATAGTTTAGCCTCTGTTTAATTTAACACATTGTGTAGGAAAACACTTTCTGATTGATGCTTAAGAAATTGGTCTCTACTTGTATTATGGTCTGGCTTGCTCAATGCTTAAGAGCATAGAAATGGTATTACAACACTGTAGGCTGTAGGTTGCAATCCAAACTAAGAATCTTTAATACAAATTTATTGTTCCTTACAACTTATTATAGACTAAGTTTTTTTTTTATTTGGATATAAAGAAATTGTCTCAAATTCTCAACCTGTCGCCAACCTACAATACTTCACAGAACCAAAAATAACAATAATAAAAAGTCATGATTTATAATAATTACCAGTAGTTTTTATAAGTGTTTACATTTATATTTAAAAACAAATCAACCATGAAAAATATTGTAGGTAAAATAAATAATAAATACCAAGTACACCAAATAAGATAAGATAGAGGTTGTGCAAGCAAATTTTTTGAACACCAATGTACCTATCTAGTTTTCTATAATTTCGAGCTATCATGTAGCTTAAAGAAATTCTACAAACAAACCTCAGGTTTGTGTTATAAATTGGTTGGTCAACTATTATTAGGTACTATAATACTTGTCTTGTACTTGACTACAACAATAAGGCGCAGCGCAGAATGTACAAAAATAACTGTATTTAGAATACTGATTTATAGTATACATAAATGTATGTTTTAGTACATGTAAGATCCTCTAACATTGCTTTTGTTATTTGTAAAGGAAGAAACTCGCCCAATCGCCTATTTCATCCTGAATGGTTTTGGTTTTTTAATAGTAAATCACTTACATCAAATTCAATTACAACTTCGGTGTTTTTTCTAGGATGATCTTTTAACTATCGTAAATGTCTTGATGTTGTTCTCAATGTAAAACTTTGATCGTTCTCGTTATCTACATAAGTAATTACATTCGGCAATGATGTTGAATTTGCGTGTCTGAATAATATCTACGTTTATTGAGGGCTTGCTAAATTGGTAAACTTATGTAAAATCAAGTTTCTACTCGTCAACAATTCCGTACTTTATTTCTAGAAAATTAACAAGAAATCGATGGACGTTTTACTGTTCGAAATTATTTACTAGTAAGATGGTAACGTAGGGAATAACCAATAGAATCTTGATTTTACTGTACCAGTTTCAAGTTTAATTTCTTTCTAATCTCGTTTAACGTAAAAGTTGACTTACTATCGTTACTAGTGTAACTAGTATTATATTATCTGTGCTATCGTGAATTAGTAATTAGACCAGTACCTACTTACCTACTTATAATACTTACCTACAGCGATGCGAATAATCTGTATGTAATCCAAGCAGGGTTTCAAGTACCTAACTACTAATTAAATTAATATACGTACCTACCTGTTTAACAGTTACTTTGATACAATAAAAAAATATATCCAAGTCTACTTTTGCTTTGCGCGCATTATTTTTTTTCACGAGGGAATGTGGTGTTTTCCTGTTGCTAAAAGCTCATTCATACAAACCTTGTCCTTAATAATAATTCATTCATAAAACTCGCTCGAGGCTCGGCTCGTGCTATTAATTTTTTTACGAAACAGTAGGTAATCTAAATTTTAATCCAATGCTCTTATTGTTGGTCTACCAAATATCAACTAAATCCATTCAATTCAGAGTAGTTTTAGCAGAATCTCCGGTTTGTAGTAAATTCATCTCTGCTACTAATATTTTTTGTTTTTTGTCATTAATATATTAATTCGTACCAATGAGATGAATATATAGTAGGTAAATAGTTTTATTCGCAGTGTGTTCCGTTCCAAATTGCCTAACAAATAATCATATTATTATTTAGGTACCGTACCTACTTACCATAACCACAGAATACCAAATCATAACAACTTATGCTAGAGCTAAAAGTTAAAAAATTGAACAAATCTTTCGTAATTCTTTTTAGTTTATAATTTTCTTTGCAGTAATGAATAAAACTTAAAAGCCGTATTTAAGATACAGTTGTATGTAATATTAAGTCATTGTTACACTATTTATTATACCTACCTACTAAATTATTGCGTCAGTGGAATACTAACTAAAATAGCATACCTATCTATATACAGTAATGGGTAAGAAATGCTTGCTCCTAACATTTTATTGATGTAGAGATGATGGATGATATATTATGTTATGTCCTGTACAATGACACCAAACCTATTTTATTAAAATAATATCGTGTTCACTGAATTTCATATTATATATTTAACGTCTTAAATCTCACTGTGATTTACATTTTGTTGTTTGATGTAAATAGGTATACAAAATTAAAATATTGAGTTTTATATCTTATTTTTATTTTTTCTCATCTAACAAAATTCATAAATACAAATAACCATCAAACAGTACCATAACTATAACAAGTTTATTGAATAATTAATTATATATTATGTACATTAGGTATATAACTAATAATATTATATACATATAGGTACAAACCTACGTTTTTGATCTAAGTAAATTATCTTCGTTTTTACAGGTACTTTTTACGATAATTTTTCTATTTATACTCTAAGTTTGTATGTGTCCTTACTGTAATTTTCCACTTTCTTATCTTATACACAATTTAAGATCACTATTCAGCCAATAAGGAACTTTAGGCGCTTACAAATAATACTTACTCTTATTTCGTCTAATTACACTTTCTTATTGATATCATCTAAGGGTACCATGGCTTCTGTAGTCTTATCTTCGGCTATAAACGTTTTTTTGCTTCCTTTTCCAAAACAACTATTAAAGCAGGTATCACCTTTACCAAACTTTTCCCCGTCGGCTATGGATTGCGGCATAGGCTGATTCATCGTCTCTGGCAAGAACATGCACAGAAAACCAGACACTAGCGTAATTAATCCAAATATAATAGCTGGGATTTTTGGGTTGAAAGAATCTAATAATGTTATCAACGGTGTTAGAGCCCCCGAAAGCCTAGCACACATGGAACCAAGACCCATAGCGGAGTTGCGGACTACAGTTGGAAATAATTCCGCTGAATAATTGTAAATTATAGCAAAAGAGCCGGCAATGAATAGTTTTCCAGCTATTACTACAGCTGTAGCCACTACACTGCCTGCTGGTAAAACTGTGGCAATTATACACGCAGCACCTCCTATTAACATCATTGCACTGATCAATGGTCTACGACCCCATACATCAAGGAAATATATAACTGCGGCGTAACTAGGAAATTCGACGACACCCATGATAGCAGTGATAAGGTATGGATTGCCTTCAAGTGTGCCCGTATTTAGTGTGAGTCCATAGTACGCTATAGAATTAGCAAACCAACACAAACATACATTTAGAGTTTTGTTTCTTAAATTAGGCGTTTTGAACAGGTCTAATGTTCCTGCGGAAGAAACAGTTTCAGTGCCTTTAGACGCCTCTGCCCGACCCTGTGATACCAGTCGTGCTTTATCTAGTCTATGTTCAGATCTATTACATTTTAAAGCTTTCTCTACAATTTCTACAGACTGTTTTGTCTTGCCCTGAGCCCATAGCCATCGTGGCGACTCATCCATGACCCAAATATGAGGTATCAGAAGAAGACTATGCAAGCCATATATAACTTGAAGTGTTTGTCTATTCTCTATTATCGCACCCCACCCTGCAACCAGCATGATTCCACCTGCAAACGCTGCTTGGAAAGCAACTCCGCAGGCTGTTCTTTTACTCGGGCCTACCAGCTCCATTGTCAATACAAATCCAGGTATGTAAGATCCGGCAGATCCGAATATACCATATAGAAATCTTATTACTAAAAAGGTCCAGTATTCTGGTATAAATGCTACCACAACACCTAGAATCAGCTGCATGACTCCTGATACGCAGAATATGATTTTCCGCCCGTATTTATCGGCCATGCCCCCTAGAACAACTGCGCCCGTGAAAACACCCAACATGTAAATAGTTTGAGCGATTGCTCCCATCCACCGTCTGTGGCACACAAATTCCCACTCTATTCCCCGAGAGGAGGTTCTATATGTGTCGTCGAAAACCCATTTACTGCAAGTGACTGTCTCATTGTTATCGTTGAACATCAGGCAACTGTCTAGAACACCCGGAGCTTTTTGAGGTATAGAGGCCAGAATTTCAGACGAATTCCAATCTGCTATCGATTCGTTGTCAAATCTTGCAATCCAGCACCTGTAATAGAAAAAAAAACCAAATAAATTTTTTATTTGTTATTTAAATTGTTATTTTGAACAAAAAAGAACTATCAATTTATTAATTTCCTACACTTCTAGCTTTCCGCCCGCGGCGGGTCTGCCTGCATTCGTTAACAGCTCACATATGTCCCCATCGAGGGGCTCGAGCCTACCCTGATACCAGGGTGAATAGGCCTTAGTCGACCACGCTAGCCCAGTGCGGGTTGGTCAACTTCACACACAACCTTTTGAATTTCTTCGCAGGTGTGTGCAGGTTTCCTCACGATGTTTTCCTTCACCGAAAGAGCGTCGAATAAACGTACATATGAATTCAAAAATCTAAAACACATTGGTACGTGCCGAGGTTTGAACCCGCGAACTTCGGAATGGAAGTCAACGGGCCTAGCCACTTGGCCACCGACGTATCCATTCCAAATTTAATTAAAATTCGTTAAGAACTCAGACCTGAAAGCAGTTCCACTATTCAACTTAGAAATAATACTTTCCTAATTATTATACTTACTTACCTAAGTAAGTACCTACTTAAATCATATTAGTGTAATTTTATAACAGTTTTTTACGGTTTAATAATATTATTTTCTTTATGAATCTTACCTTTTGTTAACTTGAATGAAAGAGATAGAGACACGAAGTAAGAAATAATGAAGTTCTTTTACAATTTTATTAAAAGCCTTTTTCAGTAAAAAAATATGTCTATAAGTCAATACCAACATGTACTAAATACTATAAGTAGAATAAAGACGTGTCACTAGATGTATAAAAGTAGATACAAAATGTTACAAATGACCTACAATCAATTGGAATTTCAATCGTGAAAGAATAAATAAAACTGCCTGAATCTGTACTTTCATATTCATAAATTTAGTGAGACGGCAGTAGGCGAGCTAAGTATGATGTTTGCATTCTCCTATTATTTTACACTTTTAAATAGGTAGTAAATAAACAAGTACTAGGTTGCTTAGATTTTGTTCATTATTACCTGTGTGATGGTAATGAAGTGTAACAAAAATGCAAAATACCGAAGTAAAAATAAAATGAAATGCAAAGAGTGCATTATGTATAGGTTCCTACAGAAGTCAGTGTCAGGCCAGCACATGCGGTTGAACATTCGCACTACGAAATTCACCCGTGTCGCTACGGAATATGGGTACTCTCAAGGTCAACATGTCCAGCCGCATGATCTGTCTACTGTACTTGACCGTAGATAATACATACATAATATTACATACACACCGATTATGTATATCGCGCTTCAAGAAGCTACATAGCTACTTAGCAATTTTCTGTTCATTTCGTATGGGCAACTACAAGGCTACCAGCCTATAACTGTAGCTTCGTAAAACAGTTATATATTTAAGAACATTTTATGTCTAAACAAAATAATAATTCTAGATAGGTAAGTAAATATTATTTAAATTATTTCCAGGAGCCCAGACCAAGCTCAACAAAAGTTATATTTTGCTTTATATCGAGTAATAACACGTAACGTAATTTGTTTAGTATTTAATAAGTCTTATATTTAGCAGTCGTCAAAGGCTGTAGGTACTTAGAATTTTAATTAATTATGACAAGTATTGCTCAAAATAATGTTATAAGTACATGTATATATTTTAAAGTTGAATGGAGAAATATCGAGTAATAAGTGCTCGCTCGATATTATTCACTTAATAGTAAGTTACTCTTTCGAAACATTATTTTTTAAAGGTATTTGAGTACTTTTCTTTCGATATTTCTACTTTAATTTACAACGACAAATTCTTAAGACAACGACTATTACTTATCTTAGGTTCTACATGTATTTGATACGTAGGACTTACTAAGTAAATGGCAATGACTAGGTACTAAATATTACCTATTTGTCCTAAATTAAACAGTCGTGCGATTTATTAATATTATGAAGTCTGGCGACTAGGTTAATTAAGTATACAAAGTAACTATTTCTAAACAATAAAATGCATTCAAGAGAGCTATGAAAAAAATATAACTAGGTACTTTCTGTTTTATTACACAGCAATAAGATACCTAGGTACTAACAGTTCTGTGCACTGTTTTACCTATATTATTGACGACACTTTCATACTTCTCATTAATCCTCATCATTATAGTTAGATAACGATAAACTGTTCAGAAGAATCTTTTAGAATACACATTGTCATGTAAAAGTTTATAAAACCTTTTTATCGCATCAAGCTATTGTTTCTTTTCGATACCGTCTAATGGTATCATAGTTTCAGGTATCTCAATGGAACTATCGCTCATCCTTCGTCCCGAACAATTAGTAAAACATGTGTCTCCAACGCCAAACCTTTCACCATCTTCAAGAGACTGTGGAAGATCGCGACCAACGGTTTCTGGCAAGAAGAACGTCGAAAATCCGGACAGCAAAGCAATAAATGCGAATAATATTGTTGGGATTTTTGGATTTAGAGTATCCAGAAGACTTACCAGAGGTGTGAGAGCACCGGACACACTGGCGCACATACTACCAAGACCTACACCAGAACTGCGGACAACTGTTGGGAAAAGTTCAGCCGAATATTTGTATATAATCGAATAAGATCCGGATATAAACAGTTTTCCTACCATTACCACTCCAGTTGCTGCCGTAGAGCCGTGAGGGAGAGCAACCACGACCAGACAAGCGATGCCACCCAACAGCATCATGGCGCTGATCAATGCACGGTGACCCACTCGATCCAAACAGTACACAATTATCACATAACTCGGCAATTCGACAACCCCCATCAAGAATATTATGAAATACGGGTTTCCATTTAATTTGCCCGTGTTAAGAGAAAGACCATAATAAACGACCGAATTAGCAAACCAACATCCGCAAATTATTAACGATTTTTTTAGCATGTTTGGTGTCTTGAAAAGATCAGAGGTACCAGCGGAATGTTCGTCAGTGTACTTGGCGCAAGTTGCCTTGCAATGGGAAACCAGCGCAGGGGTATCTATTATCTCGTTGGATTTATTAATTTTTAATGCTTTTTCTAATATGGCAACAGATTCACGAGCACGTCCCTGAGCCCAGAGCCACCTAGGTGATTCATCCATCAGTAACCAATGAGGAAGCAATATAACTGCGTGTAGAGCATAAATAATTTGTAGATAAAATCTGTTATCTATGAAATATCCCCAAGCGGCCAAGAGCATGATCCCAATGGCAAACATGATTTGAAACATGACGCCACAAATCGTGCGTTTGCTCGGACCTACTAATTCCATGGTCAATACGAATCCGGCGATATACGAACCTGAACCGAAGATACCATACAAAAATCTCACAGTAATGAAGGTGTAATAGTCCATTGTGAATGCAACACCTATGCCAAAGGCTAATTGGAGGATTCCAGCCCAGACGAAAACGGTTTTTCTTCCGAACTTATCGCATAGCCGCCCTAGTACTAGAGATCCGACGATCACTCCGAACATGTAAGCCGTCTGAGCGACTGCTCCCATCCAGCGGCGGCTGCAGACGAAGTTCCAGTCGATAGCACGCGATGAGGTGAAGTATTGCTTGTCGTACACCCACACGTCGCACTCCTGCAGAGTACTGTTTATGTACATCTTGCATGACTCCAGCTTGCCATGGTCGTTAAGAGGAATGGTTTCCGACACTAGAGAAGAATTCCACTGCATGACAGATGTCCCATTCTCTACTCCTGGTACGGCACATCTGAAAATTTAAATAAAAATCGTGCATTTTATGTTCGTTGCGCTATAATTTATGCATCGAGCGTGTCGTGATCTCTACATCAATCTAATGCAAATTAACATTGGAAGCCATAACGAAAGTCAAGTGCATCTACAAATAAATCAGTGGATAAATAGATATTATAGTATTGTCAGTATTATCATGCGATTCTCAGAAGAGGAAGTTATTTTAAACATGCAGCATGCTTAATTACGTATTTTTTTAAATAGGCAATGTATTTAGATCTATACAATATGATAAATAAATTCATGCATTGCTTAAATTAAAAGAAATAACTAGCATGCGAATTGATTCAAGTGCTGGTGTCTATGATAGTGTGTTTTGTTTATAAAATGTGGAGGATGGGACGCAATGTGCGTCATTCTTCAAGTTAACAAAACTGGTTAAAACCGCTATCTGCTAGCACACGGAAAGTAAACAACGCAAAGACGTATATAGGTGCCATTAAATAATAAATAATTGTAATATTACGAAGGTTTTCATCGATTGTTCATACCGACAAACTAGCAACTGAACCAATAATGCAAGCTATTGTCTAGAGAATGTTAAAGCTTATATGTAGTGAACTCTACTACGAATAAATAAGATATTATAATAAGATATTGTACTTACGATCAATCACCCCAAAATGGGTGAACACCGATAACACTCGTTGATGTATAATAATGGACACCAGCCCGGAGATAATAAATATCACCCTACTCCCGTCACAAGCATGTAATATATTTGCTGAAACCTTAAAAAAGCTTAGTGTTACATAGCGGAGTTTCATCCTTCGACCTCGTAAAAATAGGAAAGAAATATCAAGACCAACCCAATTAAAATAATCTTATACCCACGTTCTTTTCTTCTAAAAAGGGTTCAAAGCAAGCCACATTATCAAGCCCTAGGTCATACTTAACATAACAAATATATAATATTTGTTTGATATGACTGGTAAAGTTCCTCTATATTATATACTGTAGGTAGATACGCGCGCATATTTATGTACATAACGATTAAATCTATTATTATTTCAAATATTTCATCTGGAACGATTATCTAATATTTTAATCGAAGAGAAAATTAAAATGTTTGTTGATTTCGGACCAAGATTTCATCATGCATGTGAAACACATGAGAACTTTCATAATAAGTATGCTACTGAAATACTGTATTGAGAAGGAGTGCTATCCAACCAGGTATTCTTGTACGAATAACTTAATAAATACATAGGTACTTATGCCATGTTGTTTTATACTATAATATTAAATATAGGTATATCTGCTAATTTACGATTGTTAGAATATTGTCAAAAAAAAAAAAAAAAAATCCTGCGGTGAAGTAGAGTTATTATTGCCTTAAATATTTCATAAAAATCTGCTGGGGTGTTAAATTGCAATGCAATATAGGGAAACAAACATCCATTATTTCGCGTTTATGAATTAGTGGGTCAAAATACAGGATATACCTATACATAATACTATGAACAAAAATCTGAAATCAGTCTTAAAGTCTATTCAATATCCCGTAATTCCCATCCAATTGAAATAATTTGCATGCACATGCACAAGAAACAACATTTCTAAAGGAAATAAAGTAGTCACGAGCCATATTTAATTTACCTTACTTAGAATTTACCATTACCATCAAATTAATTATTTATTACTCATTGTTCTGTTTATTTATTTACAAATTACAGTTAGATCTAAAACAATAGAGTTAATTGCCTATAAATTTATGAAACAGCTGACTTTAAAAATATGATAATAATTATTAATTGAATTGTTGAAATAACTTAATCAAGGCATTGTCATGGGCAATACGCCTCACTTTCTTCCTTTTTAGGTTATAATAATTATTTCTGCTTCTACAGTTTATCTTAAGATGCAAAGTTCTAGTGGTAGATGATTACTGAGTTAGGTGAAGCATCCTTTCCAAAAGGTTTATGCCCAGCAGTGGACTTGTATACAAAGGTCTAAAAATATAAGAAATGTAATTTCGGTCTTTTAAAAAAGTAAGATAGTTTAAATTCCATCGACTGAACTGACCCGACTTGCAAAATACGCCCTATGCCTATGGCCCTTCTCTCTTCGAGCTACTACTCTAATGAGCGTCACCTGCCATACATTCTCAAATACGTGACTAGTTAAAGCCTGACCACAAAAATAAAAATCCTCACAATACAGCGAAAATTTAATGGAATTTTATAAAAGGGATTGTTGCCAGGAATACAACAAAAATGTGACGCATCCAGAGCATGTTTTTTTTTCTGATCAAGCTTTATAGTGAGAAGTAGCTTCAAGGAGAATGCATGGAGAGTTTGAACTCCATGTGAAAAGGAGCTTAGAGACCTCCCACACCAGCGTCTTTCGAACGTCTTCTGAGCGTCGACGAGACGTCGTCATGCGTGCGTCGCGCATATGGACGCGGATGATTGAATGCGCGACGCATGACATTGGGCTCAATTCAGCGTGGCCGCTAAAATATCTAAATTTTAGTTGTTATGTCTCTTTCACGTTCCCAAGAACGAAAAGGGACAGGTAATTGCCAACCTACATTTAGACACGTCAAACTTCGAATTTACGCGTAATTTAGCAAGAATTTAAAAACATCCCGACTAAATTAAGCTGAATTTGACAGCTGCGCTGCTTATTTTAAATATCATTCATTCAAAATTAACTTCATCCATCTCCCATCCTTTTCGATTCCCATATGAATGAAAGAGAGCAACGAACTTAAATTTAGATATTTTAGCGGCCACGCAGAATTGAGCCCATTGACGCTCGAAAGACGCTTGTGTGGGGGATGTCTTTAGGACCTAACAATTTTTTTTTTGTTTTGTTTGTATACAGTGTGTAGTTTACCTATGATCAGGCACCGCAGCGACAGTGACCAGTGACAGCATGTGCATCCCAGCTGTCATCGCCGCCAGGATGTGGAGGATGAACTGGAAACACTGGTAGCGCCCGAAGTCTCCTGGAAAAATTACGATAACACACTTTAATACAAGAAATCAACCTTACATTCCAATTTATACACAGAACTATATTTACGTGGAACGTGGAATCATGTTATTCCTATTCCAACATAATTAATTAATTTACATCACGACTATAAATAAACAATTATTGTTTGTTAAAGTTCATATACTTATTGTAAATACGAGTAGTATACGACTACGACTAATTAAAAGTATGTACCGGAAACAGAAAGAAAGACACTATTCAAATCCGTAGCAAAGCCGTAGTAGTTACTACGCCGCGCCGTTTTAATACTTACATGGGTGCGTAGACCCTTCTAATCTATAAATATTGTAAATAATTGTAATTGACTATTTCCTATGGCATGGAATATATAAAAACGGCCATGACATATTTTTGAAAGCAATAATAATGCGTTAGTAACATAGTGAAAAATAACTGAAAAATGTATAGAAAATGCTACAGTTTAGTGGAAATTAGAGTTTCGTTGATGGATCTTGTTCATTTATCTTAGTTTATTTTTGATATTACGCTTTTAAAGACCATGTCCCTTTCAGGTGATGGTCCATTTCAATTTAGAGACGTCAACCATCGATTTTACGTACAATCATGCGAAAACATCCCACGTAAAATTAAGCTGAATTTGACAGCTGCGCTCTTAATTTATAAATATCATTCATTCAAGATTAGATTAATTCATCTCCCATCGTCTTCGATTCCCATATGAATAAAAAGACCAACAACTTTAATTTAGAAATTTTAGCTGCCAGCCTGCCACGCCGTTACTGAGCCCAATAATAGACCACGGTAGTTACAGTAAACAAAAGCATTCGAATCTTACTAGTCTTTAAATGCTAAGCAATATGTTATGTACGAGTATGATACTAAATAGCCATGACCGCGAACTATTTTCTGTAATGCACTAAACCTGTGCTAGTGCCAAGAATAACTACCTCTTATTCATGTAATACAGCTTTATTGCAATTGATGTCCAACTAACCCTGATGAAAATCTGCACATCAAAGTTTATTTATAGTAATGTCTGTCGCCAAATTATCAAAATAATGAGTGTGGTCTTATGACGCTATTAGCTTATCAGAGTCCTTGTCACTGGCTAACCTGAGCTTAACCACAGAATAAAAAATTAGTTAGTCTAACCTTATCTGAGACCGCGCCCGACCTTCTGTCTTAACGCCATACAAACAAAGTATATTTATGAGGCTACAGGGTGTAATTGTATGGGGGAGCGTCAAACTTTTATATCGTTTCTGAGAAAAGTTCCTTTGGGAAAGTTGCCCTAAACAAAACTGAACATGTCCTTTCAGTATTTGCTAAACCGCCGCTAACATCCTGTATGTGTATAAATAAATAAAATATAAAAGCACTTTCTAAAAAAACCCACCGATATGACTGAAATGCAAAACTTTTTCTGTCTGTCTGTTTGTTACGCTTTCACGCATAAACCACTGAACTGATTTTGATGAAACTTGGTATAGAAATATAATAAACTTTGAGAAAGGACATAGGCTGCCTTTTACAGCGGGAAAATACATAGTTCCTACGGGAAAATCTACTTTCAGTCATCCTCTGTTTTCTTACCCATATCAGATTCATTTTTCAAATTTATATTGTACCAAAGTCGGAGTGTACTCGTACCCTTTCGAATAAAAAAAAATCGGGGAATTAGGAGAAAACATGAAAACTGTTTAGAAAAAAACACGACATTGCTATGTAAATTAGAAAATTTTACTATTTCTGTGCGTAATCTATTATCTTTTTCTTCTATGTATCTAAAACTGAAGAATCGGCGTGTCTGAACTAATTGTAGGTGATAAAGGGAGTGTAGCTGAACATAAAAATACAAGCTTTGAAAAAAGAAATCCGTCTGTCTGTCTGTCTGTATGTACACGCTAATCTCTGGAACTACTGGACGGATTTTAATGGAACTTTGCAATAATATAGCTTATACATTAGAACAACACATAGGCTACTTTTTACCGCGGGAAAATAATTCTTTCCCACGGGAAAAGCCTGTTAACGCGGGCGGAGCCACGGGGCGGGGTTGGTCTTGACTAATAATGACATTACGATACTGTTTTTGGTAGTAGAAGTATAAGTATGTCCTGTATGTGTAAGGGTAACAAGTGCGCACAGAAATAATTCCTAACTAAAGTAGAATTGAAAGGTCCGGTGATGTGATCAGCTGATTAGTTTTTTTTATATTTCAGACTACGTTCCTTAGAGAAAACTATTCAGTGTCATATACATCTATACATTATGGAGATGAAATTTCAAAACATTATGAAATATTCGTATAAAAACTAGTCAACTAGATATCATTTGACATGTAGATTATATTTGCTAATAATTTATAATCAGGTTATGATATGTCCCCAATACTTTAAAATTTAAATACCTACCTAAGGCGCTGAAGGCCGTGTCACCAAGATACGATCTCTGACCTGTTCTGATAGTAGGACAGACTGCATATATAATAACTGGTTTTTAATAGATAAAAAGAACTTAAACTTGAATACAATGTATGTATGCATTTCTTTGGAATACAGAAATTTGGACAACGAAAATTTTCAATACGGAATTTACTTTATTTAAGAAAAGTGAAAACTTGGAAGTGTTGGCAGGTTTTTTAGTTTAGTTTTTCAGTTTTGTAATCGGGGAACACACTCTTCTCGTACCTATATAAAAAGGAGTAGGTGGTTTCTTAGGTGCGTCTTCTTTTGTATATATCTTACTAAATACTACTCATAAAACGAACGTTATCGTGTTATTTTTTAATAATAGTGAAATTTATTACTTATTTTATTACAAAAGAAGCTGCTGGACTTGCATGAAGCACTCATGCTGGAATATTTACTGAACACGTGATAACAGAACACTCGTATAGTGATAACAATAAAGCGACCTATTTCTGGAATAATGGCCCTTGTGAATATACGTATGTGTTAGAACATCGTTACTCGATCGTCACGCAATTATTTGCATAGCAAGTTGTTTCAAATGTCTTGTTGGCTTTGACTTTTGACTTTAAGAAAGGACGAATAAAATTATAAAAATAATATTTGAATGCTTTTGTGTGGAAATTAGGAAGACGTCTGCGGGAACGCGGTTGTGACCCCCGCTCTAGTAATCTGTGGCTCTGGAGCGTTCACAAGGCAGCACATTTAGTTGGCCATTCAGCGCGCGCGGAAAAGCAGCTGGCGTAATGGGACAATTTTGAGCCTGGAATGCTTCAGGATGGCCTTTTCGAATCACGATCATCCTTTTAGGTTGTAACATTTAGATGTAAGTAAAAAAAACTACTTTTTATATCATAAAATAGTCCCCGAAAAGTATTAGGTACGCGCATCACTTCAGAACGACTGAATCAAGTGAATAAATATTTTTTGTTGTGTTTGTTAGTATCTGAATAGAATACAATACAATATGTACGAGTGTGTATGCCTACTACTATGCATGCCTACAAAGCACAGGGTCGCTGGTTGGAATCTATAAAATAAATAAGAATAAATGAGCACTTGTGTGTGCCTTATGTGAGGATGTGGTATATTTATATATGTATGTATATCAGCTGTCAGACACCGATATTTGGTATTCTGTGCCCACAGTACAGACTCTGCCTAGTTTTGGGTCAGATAGCCGTGTGTGAGGTGTCCCCACATATTATTATTATACTACTACTACTAGAGTGGCTCAGTGGCTTTTATTATTATACAAATAAAAAATAATTTAATTAAACAATACATATATAAAACCGCCTTCAATGGTCCTATTCCTATCTATGGTCCTATCCTACAATAAATGGTTAAAAATAAAATAAAAATCTAGCCGAAAGCATTTAAATTTAATATGGCTATTAATATTCCTTATTTACATAAGTTGTAACATCATATAAACATGTGTAGACATTGTTATACACTTCACCTTGAAGTCGGATTACCTCCACTTCAAATATTGTCAAAATATTACCTAATTGATTTAAAAAAAAAAAACAATAAAAAATACATCAAAATCGGTTCATAAACAACGAAGTTATCCGCGAACAAACATAAAAAAATAAAGGAAAACATATATACGGTCGAATTGAGAAACCTTCTTCTCTAAGAAGTCGGTTTAAAAATAAAGCAAAATAAATATCTGTCAGTAAAAGGTCTAACTTTTAAATAATTTACGCATTAAATGTGCTAACCGTGGATCGAATGACATTAATAAGTAGCATTAATTAATGCAGTTGCGCTATTTCCACAATGGAGTTGGCTTGTTTGCTCGCAGATATCGGTTTCGAGCAAGGACCTTGTGCACTGTCGGTGGAACTTGCCCGGAGTCGTTTACTTCAATCAACCACTCACCACAATTCACAAATTGCACTTTATATGGCATTAATTTATTCTCAAAAAGTACATTTCTTCTTTAGCGTGTTTATTTCATTCATACCATTCTGGTGTTGCGATACTTTAACTTTTTTTATTCTATTTACTTGAATAGGTTAACCAACAAAGTACTTATATACTTTTATACAATATTATGAGCTTACAGTGATTTTGCCAATATGACCCACACTTACAGGCTAACACAACCTGCTATAGTAATATAAAGAAAGTAGTTTACAATCGTTAATAGTCTCTTTTACAATTTATGCTACTTTACTTTTACTTTTATATTGTGTTACTTTATATTATACTAACACCTACCTACTATATAATATATTTACATCGATTTTTAAATTTACAATTTTTCAGCTGTTCAGACAGGCAAGACGCGTTAAGGTTTAGGCTATTTTTAAACCAAGTCTTTGGGGTGATGACCCCAATGGAATTCCAGGTTATTTTCATATCGATGTCCATCTGGTGCTTAAAATAATATTACTGTTTTAGATGTTTCATGTACTATCTCGATAAAAATACATTATATTTCCCACATGATGGGAAAAAAGAGAACATGCATAAAGTGACACTGAACTGTCCTTTAGCATGGATTTGTGTGATTTGGTAAGTCTTTTTTCTAGGTATGTATAATTCTATATACCGTAAGAAATTATATAGAATATATATATTTATTATTATTATTAGTATGCATTCTTTGTAATATTAAAAAACAGGCATTGTTTGTTTGATCGTAGATACTACATTAACCTGTGATGTGACTTTACTGAGGTGAATGAGTTGGTTATAAGCACGTTATCATATCATAATTACAGCAATATAAACGCTTGTGCGGTGTGGATATAGCAATAATAACGATAAGAATTAAAATGATGCATTGTATAGGTGTGAGAAGTTACCATGCAGGAATGCCAACATACTCGTATTTGCCATGGTCCAAGAAAACAAGGTCTTGCAATTAGACCACGTGACTGACACGAGCCTACGTCATTTCTACGTCATTTTGCCTATTCATCCTTGTCGAATGCGTGTAATAGACAAGGATGAACAGCGCAAAATGACGTAGCCTCGTGTCAGTCACTTGGTCTAATTGCAAGACCTTGTTTTCTTGGACCATGGTATTTGCTAATTACAACGCATTATAGGTACATAGCACATTTGTCAATCATTAAACAATACAGTGACATTGACAATAATTAGTTTCTAACCGAGTTCATGCCAAGATGCTGTTTTTGTCTTGAAATCTATCTAGGTTTTTATTTATTTCAGATTTTAAGATTTACTTGTCATAAATTTCTCAATACTAGGTACTAGGTACTCGTAATATCTATCTTGTGCTGCTATATCTGTCAGTTGACTTGAAGATACCTACCTAGTACCTATACTTACTTGGTAACATAGAAATGTTGGATAGATTGAATTGGCTAATCTTATATAGTTTTTTAGCAATCTTAAAGTTTAAAATTCTACTACATTTATTTATTGTAGCATTTTTTTATTATTTTGTGTGAAATTATTTCTCCAAACAAAAAGTTGCGTTATAATAATATGATATATCTTCCTGAATAAAATTCATTACAATATAATTTCGTTCAGTGGTTTTAACGTTAAAAAGTTAACGAACGAACTGATAAAGATACATACGTACCTACCCCCCTATGTATACATTTTTAATATTAGTGACACACGAACCAACTTAGTTAAATATATTGAGTAACTTTTATTCAGTCAGTACCCTAAAGAGATTGCTGTCTTTCAAGTCATGTCATGAGGCAATAACTACTTACTATTCCAATAAGTAGGTGGACGCTATAGGCACTCAATTCGGATTAACAAACGATCCATTAATTGAATTGAATCCCTCACACGTATCCAAATTCTTTCACTACACGTCAGTCTATCTGCAAATTATTACCTAGATAATAATTAATTGTGAATCATAAATATATATTTTTTGTTGTCCTTATGATAATTATGAAATTCGGTGCTGCTGTTCTGAAGTGACATCTTTTGTGGTATTTTGCCGCAGCAGAAAGTTTACACAGACCTCATAACGAACACAGCAACAAAAAAGTAATTATCCAATTCGGAGCAGCCGTTTTACCAATATAGATACACCCTACTCTAGCGGTTCGCATCGCTTCACATCACAACAGTTCAAAATTTTCAGTAGTTTTTCCATATTAATCTTTTCAGCAAAGTCGGTCCGTTCTCATTTTCCATCGTAATGATGATCTTATCTTTACACGCGGGAAAATACATATTAAAATTGATAAACAAATAAATAAATTACCTAACAAAATACACTGAAAACGTAGTAAATAAAATACATGACTATGAATGAGCAAATATTAATAAACTTAATGATGATTCGACACATAAATAATCCAAACTGAATGTTGACCAATATCGACTAAATGGTTTAACATAAATAGGGAATAGTCAGGAAGTCAGAAAAACAGGAAAACGGGTGAAATTCTCATGTAGTTTATTATTTTACCACGTAAGTAGTCTATCATTTACTGGCGTGTGCGACTTTGGAAAATTATAAGACTGTTTACGCAGTAATTAACTTGGTTCATTGAATAGCTAAGTTTGTAACGAGGCCAATGAGGTTTACTTTGTGCTCAAATTACTGACAATAGCATTCCGAAGTATGCTAACGTCACTTTTTTATACTCTCTGTCGAGAGTCTATTATAATAAGTATTTGAAAAATACATGAAAAGTTAAAAAACAACAAGTGACAACAGAATAATAACTTTATACTGTTGAGAAAATTTCGTCCAAATATCATGCGTGGCTTTCAAGCATTTTCATGACACTGGTTGTTACTGGGGTACGAACGAAGCAATAAATAGCGTTTTTTCAGTTTTTTTAATGTTTAAAACCGCAAGACGTCTTGGACAGTCTGAATTCAAACAATTCAGGCAATTAATAATGTAGTTAGGGGATCGTCGTCAACTTTCAAAAATCTTTATCATTTATTCTAGTTGTACAACGACCATTAAAAGCCCACTGCTGGACTTAGGCCTCTTTTTCTTTGAAAGAAAAGTATTGTCATAAGTTCCTTAGCAGTCCGGTTAGAGATCGGTTTTGGTATTTTTACATAGATAAAGAATATAACCTGCCTATTTCCTGAATTACTTACAAATACCATTATTTGTTACATACTGCACATACAGTAAAGTAGAGTTGGCTAAATAAAAATCCAGAATCTCACAACTATAGAATATCAAGAATCTTTTCCTGAGTTGCCTTTCCACCAGAAATGAGCGAACACAAAAAAAAACACCAGACGTTCTGTCTGACCGAAGCAAGGTAAATGACGTGATTCTATTGGTTCTTTACAAACACATTTCTTACTGCCTAAGGAGTCATTCATATATGTTGGTAGGTAGGTAGATAGGTAGGTTCCTCTCGTAGTCCCGCAAATATAGTAGACACACCTCTGCAAATCATTCGATCATACTACTGACTAAGTACTAATTATGTAACTACACGCCGACACACCTCCTACACGTCACTGTTGCTAAATTTGTTTGTAGTGTTTTTTGCTACCTACTCTCCTGAGTAAAGTCACGCGATAGATAAACACGAACATGACTGAACAGCCAATTTGTACTTAATTTACATCTTTCTTTCCTACCTAGTACCTTGTAAGTTTAAACTAAGCTTAAGCCTCTATAGTATATAACTTGCTATTTGTTTAGTATCTTTAGCTTCAGGCACCTTTAGGACACTTTCAGGTAACTGAATTTCAAAATGATTTCATAATAGTACCAAATACAACATCTCAAAGTAAAAACGCGCCGCCCGCGCCGGCGGCGGCGTCGTATACGTAATTTGTGACAACAGTCTGCCGATAAGATCGTCTAATAGACAATGTCGATAAGTCACATCGAACATAAAATCACGAAATCAGTGTTACGATATTGATAAAACACCAAAGTAAATAATACAGTCAACCACAAAAGTCCTTGAATTTTTGTAAATAAACAGTTGAGTGTAGGTACTTCTTTCGTCTGAAATAATGTTGATGTAACTAAATAACACACGCTTGAAAATAATGTCTTCTTATGTAAAAAAAGAACTTACTACTGTAATAAAGGTAGTTCAAAAACCTTGGCAAATGACTACAAATTCCTGTATAATAATAACGTAGCTTGACATGTTTTCAGTCGAAACCAATGACGACTGGCCCAAAAGAGTAACAGTTTTTTTTACAAAACCTTGGCACGTTTTGTTGTAAATTGCACATAATGGATTATTCGATGTAATAGCTGGGTAGTGCAACTGTACAATTGCATTGCGTGGTTAACTTTCATCGACCTGCAATAACAGGTAATTTTGAGTGGAAATTGTGGCACACAGGGATGTCAGGATGTGTGAGAAAGAGTTGTTATCATCATGACATGACCGATTTATCTGAAAGACTGGTGGTATAAAGGCCTTCCTCTAAGATTTTCATGCTACCCTTTAGACATCAGTTCACTTTTTGAAAGGCCTGCCCACGCTTAGCTAGCCTTCCGGCACGCTGTTGTCATTTAAAAAACTGCCCTGGAAATGTCTTATTATAGAGATTCCATTACTCAACACAAACATAAATAAAAAAATTAAAGATTTAGTTAACCCCCACCACAAAACCGTTACTTGATTCTATCAACAAATGATAATCTTCAAATGGCTAAAGATATTTTCTTGGATCATAGCGATTGTGACACCTTGCAAATAAAAAAACTACATCGAAATCGGCGCATCCGTTTAGGAGCTACGATGCCACAGACAGACATACGCACACGTCAAACTGATAACACCCCTCTTTATTGTCGGGGGTTAAATACTCTTTGGAGCTCGTAACGCGTAACTTTGCAACTAAAAACATTACAGGAAAGATGAAATATTTAGCGTAAATGCGCTAATTTTACTGTTCTTGAAATAAAGTCGTTCATTATATCGTCAGTGGAAAGGAAAAAAGACTAAAGCGCCATCTTAGCCAAAATGAGTTATATATACAGTTCGATTGCATTTTTTTTTCTGCGTCGTTCAGTCCATCTCTTTTGTTGATTTGAGCACTTTTGATGTCGCTTTAGCAATCCAAAATTCAGGGTCATATTTTATTTTTGATGACTGAAGCGACGTTTTTTTGGTGTTTTTTGAGATTCTGTTCCCTTAGTCATTCTTTCCTACTCAACATTTCTTACCCGTGGTTTAAAAGTATTCTTTGACTTCTAGGGATAGTCAGCTTCGTGCATATAAGTAACTTTTGTGTCTGTCTAAGTCCGTATCAGTCGTTTATTAGTCAATTTTCACTGAAGTGTTACCTTTATCATTGGCGTTTTAGTAAAAATTGCTGTATATATTTTTGTACTAAATGGCGGTTAAGTAACATTTGACCTATGAACAAAATTGAAAAATGTTGTATTAGTTACAAATAACGATTACGATTCAGTAATTATGGTAATTTTTTTTACGCTGAAAATGGCTAACCCCATAATACAAATTAAAAAAAAACAGTGAAAACCACAAAATAATGCTAGTAGTTAACACAGAACCGACAGTTTTATGCAATCTAAATTAAATAATACTTATGATATTCTTAGAAATGATGTAATTATCAATAAATGATTATCCTACCAAATATAAGAAATAAAAATAAAACCTTGAAAAAAGCAACTATCAATAAGCAAAACAAAACTAGTCAAAGATTATAAGAGATTATCCAACTTTTAAGTCAAAGTGCCGTGAAAAACCTTGATATTTCTTCCAATAATATGAGTGATAGGATTGAAACTCGATGGGGTAGCCATGGGTCTAGGCTACCCCATCGAGTTTCAATCCTATCCAATCGCGCTGGTCGTTTCTGAGCTGTGGGCAGCAAGGGTATGTTGCCAAAACAGTTACAATCCCTTGGGTTTCGGGAAAGTTAATAAATTTTGTTTCTTCTCTCATGTTTATTAGTCTCTGCTGAAAAAGTTAGAAGTATATCACAAGCACAGAGTATTTAACGTGTGTTTTTTAATTGAGACCTCTGAGGTCAAGCTCGATTTTTTTGGTGAGAGGTTAGAATAAAATCTTTCTCTGTTGATTTCTATTTGTGTCTTTCAGATTCAGGGAATCCAAGGCATAATTAATGTTTACGGACCGATAATTTATGACATTTAAAACGTGATGTCAGTGGCATTCACCTGCCTACTTAACGCTACTAAGCTCATGGTGACCAGCCACATCGTCTAGAACTCTACAAGGGTAATGGTGTAGCTCCCAACTTCGACAACCCATTCTCAGGCCTCTGCCACTGATTAATCTGACACATAATAAGTATTTGAAACACCTTGTAGGTGTTGTAATTAGATGCAAGAATGTCAGTTTGAGAAGGAAAATGTAAGTTCTGAACTTATTTAAAGCAAAACTAACGCAGAAAATAGGAGGTTTTATAGGTATTCTTCAATGGGAAACCGGTAAAAAGAGTGCATCTTTTCGTAAATTCTATTGATTGACCGTAGGACCTTGTTTACAAGTTCGAGTTGCTCAGTAAGCTACATGGAAAGGGCTAATGCTCTGAATCTAATGGACTCTATTGGAGAAGGGAGCTAACTTAAAAAGCAAGCTGAAGTGGCAGTGGGTTTATTTCATCGTAGAACTTATAATCGCTTGACTCAGCAAGTATGTTCTGAGTAAAAGAAACCTGGAAGCTTCCCAGCTGTATAAAATGACGATCTGTGTAAACTAGCTGGCAGAAGCTGGTCCAGATATTGGAAACTTCGCGCTTCATGCTTGTTTTTTCTTAACATTGGAGGCTTCACTCACTTCATGATTATGTTTTTCTGACATGGAAGCTTCATGCAAGTTTCGTTGTGCCATTAAAAGCTTCACGCTTTATAAACGTGTTTGTTTTATTAGAAGGTCTGCGTTTTGTGCAAGCGTTTTAAATGTATTGGAAGCTTCGCGCTTCTTGCAAGCTTCGCGCTTCGTGCAAGCTTATTCAATGGGTTGAAAGCTCTCGGCAAAAGAGCTGAACACTGGACCAAGTGGCACCCCTTGAGTGAAGACAGGCCTTGTCTGCGGACTGCCGTAGCCTTTTATCAACGATGACGTGATTATAAGTGGCCAAGGTGCTTATAACAGGTCCAGTAACCTGCCTGTAGCTTTCAAAGTTACTGGGTTTGTGCTATTGGCACGGAGGGTAATCTAAAGCTCCACTTAATACCCTTTTAAGCATAAGTGAGTCTTGCTATTGCAGGACAATCTTCAGCTCTTTCTCTCACTGTCAGCTTGCCGCCAATATTACCACGATCATGGTATCAAACACTGGTATAATAAGCAACTTGTAAATAGTTAACCTCAAGACAAGAGATTCTCCATCTTCTTATACGTAGATAAAACAATATTTCTAATGCGTATCAGCCAGACAGTATAGCGTTTACTGTCTGGCTGTTACGATCTTGCGTCTCTTTATTCGGAATTGTAGAACTCTGGTGTATTCAAAAAAAGAGTAATCAAACGTATTCGCCACTTCCCATCAGAGAAAGTAGTCAGTGGCCAAGCTGTGGTCCAACGCAAACCCATTCCTCATAAAAAAATAAGCCATGGAACTTTCGTAATGCACTCTGGGCGGTGGGTCCGCCTGCCTCTGCCCAACTTTGGCAATTAGGTAGAACAAGAGAAAACGACTCCAAATGTGAATCCAATGAATAATGGTGGTGTACAAGTGTGTTTTTGCATGAAAGGATTTTTGAGTTTGCAGGTGATTGTGATAGTGGTTTTTTGTATAAGAACAGAATTCTGTCTTCTCGCTTCGCTCCAGCTCACTCCAACGGCTCGCAGCTCGCTCTCGACGGTTCGCCGCCATGTGTGTACAGGGCGCCCGCGATTTCGCCTTCCGCCCGGTGGCTGCCATTCTAAAGCAACACTTGCGTTGTTCGTTTCTCCTCTACGAATGGTGTGGCCGATCCATTTCCATTTGCGCATCGCTCAATAGGAGACTGATGACATATCTTCCACAATTCTTCGTTCCGTATTGTTCTTGGCTAAAATTTACGAAGGATCGACCTGAGGGACTTATTGACAAAGACTTGTATTTTATTTGTCAAGCCCTTAGTCACTCTCCAGGTTTCACAGCCAAAAAAGCGTTACAGAGTTGACGATGGACACGAAGAGGGAAATCTTGACGAGTCGCGTGAGCACATTTGAATTCTAAACAGTATTAAGTTGTGGGAAAGCAGCCTTAGCCTTTTTGATCCTGCTGTCAACGTCTTCCTCCGTCATGGCATGTTATCACACTACCAAGGTACCTACACAAACTTGGTGACGGAGTCCAGGTTTTCTCCTCTCAGCGCCAATGGGTCCGTTATATTTGACCTTATCAGCATGTCGACTGTTTTGCGTCTGTTAATTGGAAGGCCCATCGTTTCAGCTTCCGCTTGAAGATGCTCAAGTTTTGTTTCTAGAAGGGCCGGAGTTTGTAAAAAATTCAAGTGTGTAGTAAAAATTTTAGTTTCAAACTGTTGTTCATTTTGTTCTTTAGTAAGTTGTCACCATTTTTGGGATATGAATTTTGGGCTTTAGTAATTCTATCCATCTTTATCTGTAAGTGATAACGTTAACTAGTAATTTTACTGCGACTAGACTAAAAAATCATATTGCTATAAGTATATTTTGTTTCCTCTTGACCAGTAATTAATAGCTTGTTAGTCATTTTCGAGCGCAGAAGGGAAAGCTTCTTTGGTTGATTACTCTTTTTACCTTTTAGTATATTTCAAAAACATGAGTGAATATTGTCTAAAGCGACACTTATCTTGCATACCAGCGCAGTTACAAGTTTAGTAATATTATAAAAGAATAGCAAAAAAATCATATAATATTTGCATCAAGGTTTCATTAAAATGCACTGAAAAGGAAAGCCACAATGATTTTTTTTCTTAAAAAAAAAACTTTAAAATTCTCTCCTGTAAAGTTGCATATTGGTGGTTCAGTCTTTTTACTTTTTCACTGACGTTATGGTCATCGGAATTCTCGTTATAATCATGTAGAGCCTACAAGGTTTTTGTATTTATACAGTTACGAAGTTACTTTAGCCAAAATCACTTTTGCAGTCGTATTAAGATAACTAATAGGAATGCATTTAAATAAATGCTTTTTAAAAATAATGAAACATTGTAAAGTAGTGATTCAAGGAGAAAATATATTTTAAATATTGCACTAATAGGTAATAAAAGATATATCATGTCCAAGCACAATATGTGGTTGGACATTCGAACTACTAAATTCACCTCTACCGCTACGGAATACGGGCGCTCTAAAGTTCAACATGTCCAGCCGCATGTGCTGGCTACTGTACCTACTTAGATAGGTATTTGAGAAATTCTAAAACACTCAAAATGCTCTAACCTTACATTATATGATGCTCATGCATAGACCCCGCCCCGCACCTTGACCTATTTTCTTCTAATAAAGTTAAAAACTAAGTATTATTTTTCAATTTCTGGGTTTTAAAGCTGAGACGATTATTTTCTTAGGTTGATTATTGACTAATATTAAACCAGCTGTACTCTCGCTTAACTTATTCGGAATAACCGGTAAAGTAGAGCACTCTTTTGATAGGGTTTCGTGAGTCGTGACCGTGAAATTGTTATTTATCCAAAAAGAAAAAGTCTTGTGTCTTTTTAGTTGAGTAACTACGTCAGACCCACATTGCTCTCTGTGCCAACTGGCAAAAAATAACAATATAAAAACAACTAACACACATTTTCACGGGTTTTCTCCACGAGAACTGCTGTGTGAACTGAGTTCTGCCGTGACCATGATCGGTGTAACCCGATCGAAATATCGGTAAGCTCAATTCAAAACTAAATCGTGGAGAAAACCCGTGAAAATGTGTGTTAGTGCAATTAACAACCGCGAAAATCTAAGTATCGTCAATATAAAAACAATCTTAATTACAACTCCATCGTAGATAGAAGCCGAAACCCATAAGGCTTTACGTGCCTTCTGAAACACGAAATCATCCTCCTATTAAAAATCAGTTATTTTTGTACGACAAACAGCCTTCGAAATAAGAAGCGAGCGTCTTAACCTTAGAATAACGATGTAGAGCGAAGCGCACAGATTTTCCTAGCCTTAGGTTTTACCACTCGCCTAAGAAGGCTGTTGTTAAACAATAGAAGAAAAAAAAATAGTCTTTCACAAAAATAAAATATTTTTTCCGATAGTTATTCATAAAAATCAAATACATTTTCCTAACTATTGTTAGAGAGGTAAGTTTTCTTAAGTTACTTTAAACTACGCAGTGGATCCGCAGCCAAGCTGAACAATAAATTATATTTCGTAGTAGACGCAGACGTCGGATTATTTTCGCCGATAACAGCACCTCATTATGACCGTGTGGAGATGGAGTCTGCTGCGACCGGTACCGGTTTAATATTTAACTGGATACCTATAATCGCGACTGGCGAGTGCCGATGCGTGCGCGCAAACGAAAGCACGAGCTTTAAACTTGAAAACAATTACAATGTATGGCACTCCGCACTGCTCACTTTAAGTACTTAGGACCTATACATAATTAAAATACGACATATCGTTAAAATATAATGTTGTAAGAGTGAAAAAAATCAATCATGAAGTCATTCACAAAACACATTTTTTACATCAGTAGGTATTCCACACACGTCAAAACCATATTGCAGCATATGTTTTGTGAACTTACCCAACTTCCCCATCATCTCTTCTAAAGCGTGATCTTTGTCCATTTTGAGGGCAGGTCCAGGTTCTGGTTTGTTGGCGAACTTCTGTAAGGATACACACAAACACCATTGATGGTAGGAACGTGACGGCGCGAGACGGTGCGCGGTGGAGCGCTATGCGGACGCCAGGCGTGAGCGCCGGCGGTCGAGCGAATGGCTATCGTATGGTGCCGCTGACATCGTGGCCGTTGCCGCACTCACGCAAAAAAATGTTGCCTTATCTCCATCTGTACCTGGCCTAAACTCAATGACCCTCAATCGTCGCTACATTAGTTTCAGCTGTGCGTACTTCTATGCTTCAGAAGCAGATAGATAACAGCGTGGTGTGGCGTGGCTGACATTGGGCGTTGGGCGACATGATAAGCATTTCGTGGGTTATATTTGCACTTCGCAACTACTGACTATTTAAACTTATAATGTGATGATCATAATAATGGATTCTTCATCTTCTTATTTTAAAAAAAATCATCAGATCTTCAAAACATGAACCAATCTTACATATTATAAGATTCCTACATTACATAGTTTGGGGTATGAAAGGAATAAACAATTTAAATAAAATAATTATAATATTACTCCGTTATCTATCACTAATTAGTCTCTCTACTCTACATTAGTTAAATAAATCAAGTGTATACCTAGCACGATGTTATTATAAATATGTAGGAATATGGTAGTATCTATTACAATAAAATATAGGTACACACACACATGCACATACATATCTACATACATAACATACTGAAATCAGTTAGTTAATTACACACCTACAGACATACAAGTATCGGTATATACTTAGGTTGCCAGAAAGTAGCAGCAAGTCCGGTGAAGCTTGATTCGTCCTACTTTGCGACACAATCATAGGCAAATTAAAAAAATAGCATCTAACATAACTTTTCTAATTTTATTAGTTTTTAAACGATAACGTCTGATAAAGCTTTTTTACTATTTTTCGATTCCCTGCCCGACCTCAATGTTTTTCATTTTTCACTTCAATTTAAAATAACTTTTAGAGTAAGTGTAAAATAAAAACACATGGATTCCTGTAAACAGTTGTCACCGTCACGTGGGTGAACATTATGTAATCTGTTCAAGTATATTTCAACATTAAATAGAATATCGTCGTCTCTAGGCGTATGACGCAATGTGTACACAGACAGTAGAGCGAAGCGAATATATGCATTACAATCAGAAGGTGGGTATTATACCGTTACTGATTTCGAGATCGAAACATAGCTCTAATAAGTGTAGAGTTTCAAGACTTATGGTTTAAAAAACACTATTCTATTTAACTGGAGATAACGCCGGTTAAAGATAGTTAAATGAGTAAGTAAGTAGCACCCTGAGTAAGTTGAGTTTGCTATCGTGTTTTTAATTTTACAATTTAACTCAATTTCGTAATTCCACTGTGGAAAAATATATTATACTAATACTTTACATCTTTATTTTATTACATGCTTGTTGTTTAGGATCGGCGACCCTAGGCGTTAATGGTCTTGAATAATGTTCATGTTCATTATAGGTACCTAGGTACTTACTAATATTATAAAGAGGAAAGATTTGTATTTTTGTGTGTGTGTATGTTTGTAAAGAATAAATACTACTGCGCCGATTTCAAAACTTCTGTCACCATTAGAAAGCTACATTCACCCTGAGAAATATATGCTACTTTTTACCGCGGGAAAATGCCCCATTCCCACGGGAAAAAAGCTAGTAATCAATAAAAAGATAATACCTCCATGACTTTTGTAGGATATTTCTCATATATTTTGAACACGTGCTGACGTGCGGACCGCTAAAATTAGAAATGCTAACTCGCGTATAGGTCGCGGACACTCGCTTAGCATTGTCCTTAACGACTCTAACACTATATCTTCGATTTATACGTTTTAAACACATGAGGAAAATATTTACATAAAAACACAAGCACCTTATCAAAATTAATAACATATATTATGTAAACATTACTTTGACTGCTACATTACAAAATCCAGATGGCCGCTCATCACCACATTTTATCAATTTATTACATTTGAAGAGAGTGTACGGGACAAAGTAAAAAAATACCTCTTTGGATATGTCGATGTAAGTTACGAAACATTAAATACGATACGCTTTCAGTAAAATAACACTGACACTACGTTGAACTTTTAGAATCGGTACAATATACGAAGACGTGACTACTGACGCTCTCGGTGACATAGGTGCGTGGCAATGGTTTGTCACGATGCTGTCCACTTTCCTCATGACAAGCAGCTTCTTCCAGCATTACGAATACATATTCCTCCTTGAACCCGACAGAGTCATGTGCAATCCCTCGGAGGAATATGAATATATATCCAACGAAACTCTCTGCTCGTACACAATAAGCAATGGTACAGTAATACTTTGCGACAAATGGCATTTAAAACTATTGTGGGTGGTTTGGGTCAAGAAGTCTGTAAGTAACTACACTTTTGTAAAATCTTTTGTCTTGTTTTTCTTTTTTCTATTCTAACCTTATTTAATACTTACTACAGTGGCTTATATTCTGTGACGACAAAATGAAGCTTTTGTTGACTGCAGTTATATTTCGTCTAGCAACTATCTTTGGATTTGTTATTTTCGGTTTAATAGCCGACAGGTAAGTTGTACCACATCTATTCCCTAAATATCCTAAAATTAAGTTTTAGGACGACTGAATAGAGATTATTTTACACAAGCAAATATTTTTGTGCTTACAAATTCAGGCGCTTAAACGTTATTGTTTTGGGGCCTTACCCTTATTTAAAACCTTTACAAAGTCAAATGGCAATAAGTCCATTTGTTAATGGCAATCTTTACCGTTTCTTGGCACAATTTGAATGGCTCGCTATTCTTAATTCATCATCATTTATTGTTCTGAGAATTTTTAATCTACCTTCCGTTCTGGAGTTCTTCTGTTGTTATTCTTTCTATGGTAATGTAAATGTGTTAATATTTCAGCTTTGGAAGAAGAAAAGCTATCATAGTAAATGTGTTCGCAGTAATCGTTCTCAAAGCCGTGGGAACTTTCTGCGATTCCGAAGCGTGGTTCAGACTGGTATTGTTCCTAGAAGCATTATTCGGTACGGCGACAATGTTTGTGGGTTTGCTCATAGGTAGGTTAAGGATTTCTATATTTTTAATGTTAGATTTAGCACTATCATAGTTTGAATTAGGTTACAGCATTATAAAGAGCGGACATTGTATTATGAACCTGTGTTTGGGCTCGAACTCGCCTCATGAATAAGAAGCAAAAACACAAAAAGTAAAAGGTCTTGCCACTACGCCGCCGACATACGGCGTCGACGACGAGGTCTAGATTAGATAGGTAATGTAAATATTGGTTGGAGCCTAGCCTAGCTTTCCGCTGCGGATCTGCCCGCGTTAACAGTTTTTCCAGTGGGAATAAGGGATTTTCAATCCGACGATTCGGGGAAGAAATCGATTCAGTATTGAATCATTAGAAAAAATTTAGGAATGTTTTTAAACCTTGGTAATGTTTTTATACGTTATTATTGGAGTTTTAAAAAGGATCCCTATTTTTAGTAGGTAATGTAATGTAGCTATATTACCCGGAGATAGTGTAGCTTCCCAATGCAAAAAACCAACAAACAATAAAAAAATATCTTTATAATATTAGTATTTTTAGCCTTGCGTGGTGACCTGTGGTGTTGACGCAGTACCTACAATACGGTAACAGTCGTAACTTAATTAAGTGAAGATTGGCTGGCCAATATTGATTTAGGTAATTGGTCAAGGCCGCCTTATAAACCCGAACGATTCCAAATACCTACATATAAACACTTATAAATTGTAATACAATAACTTCTCAAACGCAGTTTAATTTAGATACACTTCATAATCATCTGAATATCTTATTATTGGCTTTTTCCATTTTTTATGTAGGTAGGTACCTACCTGTGCCTTGACCAAGGTAAATAGAAATTACTAATCAAATTCCTTAGGTAATTTTGAGATTCCTTTGCTGCAGGTTCCAAGCGCCCTCTCAAAACAAAACTGTGATTTAAAAAAAGATAGTCGCCACATATCTTTCTTCTAGCTAGGCAACCCTTATGATAAGTATGTCCTTTCTGGTTCTTGGGGAAATTTTTTGAATAAAATAATGAGTAGCCGTTTTGTAGGTTTATTTTTATTTAAGGGAAGCTAGTGTGGCAAAATCGCCGTAATCACCGGACTTGTTCTGTAGGTACTAATCTTCCTTGAAATACCTCTAGTAACAGAGATCGCCAGCAATGGCTGGAGGTCATGGCTGAGTGTGATCGTGATGAGTCCTCGGCTCGTGGCCTTAGTGAGCACGGTGCATTTGGCCAACGGCGCCAGCAATCCGGAGACTTACAACCTCTTCGGCTGTCTATTTGGGATTATATCTGTCATCCTTATCAAGTAAGATTTTTACATTTATATACGTACAATATCATTGGGCAAGGTGGCGTCTATGTCTATGAAGACTAAGTCCAGGAGGGTGGACATAACGTGGACATAAACTATACACATTATTAGTGGTAGAAGAGTTAGAAGACTGACGCATCATTAGGGCGCAAAAAAGATGGCGTGTGTTTTACGACCAAAAGCTAATTAAATGCTTTTAGATCCAATAATCTAAAAGGCTATAATAATATAAGACGTAGGTATTACATATTTATTAAATTAAAACAGACAGGATCGAGAACAAGTGCCCATTTCTAAGTCCTTCTATAAACTTACCTTTTCCAGGTGGTTGCCAGAATCACCCCAATGGATGCTGTACAATAGGAAAATAAACGTTGCAGAAAAATTACTCGTTAAGGCAGCTAACAAAAACAATATTCAGTTCAGCGCAGAGTTCAAAATAAGACCCGTTAATAATAGAGTACGTCTGTAAGTTTATTCAAATCTCAGTGAAAAACTACGGTTATTAACATAATATCACAAATACCTAATATGACGATTGGTGAGTTAATATTACATTAAAAGGTTGCCTGGCAGATATTGCTACCTTAGCAATAAGGCCGCCTTTTGACTCTTGTATTTGTTTCAAAATGTTTCTTTTGTACTGTTTATTTTTGGTGTCAATAAAGAATATTGTATTATATTGTACAACACCTACTAAAAATATTGTGATCGTAAAATTTTATTTCAGGCGTATTTATGTTTGGATGAAACAATGACTTGCTTTAGGATACTAAGCATACACAATGTAAGAGTGATTGTTGCTATTACTCTCATATTTTGGGGGTTATTTTATTTCATCTGGGGCTATTTGTATTTAAAGATATATAGTGACAAGATGGGATCGACTATATATTTAAAAGTATTATGCAGTCTTATTGTTATGGGCATCTTGACACAACTTCTATCGAAACTGCTTTGCATGCAACGATTTTTAATAATATACATTGTCTTCACTGCTTGCGTTACAGCAGGAGTTATAATTTTACAACACGTAAGTAACAGATAATCTTTCTACAAATTTAATTTTAAAGCTGAACTAAAACAAAAGCAAGCAATAAATGGAGCTAATTTACATAGAAATTAGAAAAATCCCCAATGTGCTTATTATATGTATTATCATGAAAATTTCAGGCGTTAAGTTATATAAACAACACACTTCATACAGCATGTAAATGTGGCATACGCTTAGCCCTGCCCTGCGACACATCTAGTAGTATAACCACATATAACTCTTTCAATTTAATCAGGCCTTTTATTTTTAAACTTGTAAACCCGACGACGTACAGATACCTACTGGAGGCACTGTCTGTACGATATAGGGGTAAATTGTAATATAAGCGTTTTGTATTTTTAGGAGCTAATCCACGAGATCCTTTCAACATTAGGTTTGGCGTCAGGTCTGATGATCCACGCTTTTATACTGAACATGACTCCCCGATACTATGCCATCAACATAAGGGCTACCATGTTCGGTTGCTGCCATGCGTCTGGACAAATCGGAGCCATGATCAGTTACATTATATTTATATACAAGGCCATGGACGACATCACATTTGTTGCTTTGGAGTCGGGAATTTCATTGATTCTGGTGGTTTTGTCTTTTATCTTACCACAGGTTGACGGAAGAGAGCTGCCCGACGTTATGGAAGACATGAATGTCTTTTCCGAGTAAGAATTATTTTTTTAGGTACTTTCATTATTCTTTTCTATAATCTTCGATTATTTATTTATTTATTATTTACTTAGCTAGATATAAATAAACAAATGAAGTTTTATGTGAAAAATCTGCTTTAAAAAACCAGCCTGTCATTTAGGAACGATAGGAAATATTCAATAACAGCAATTGAGAACAAAGAGTTGGATATACTATTATGTAAAACCGCAGCTCGAGTCTAATTACATATTTCCTGGTTAGGTTATCGAAGCCACTCCGCTGGGTGACACAGAAACGCAGTTCTCCATCTAAAGAAGAAATACAACTGCGCATATACTCGTTCGGAAGTGCCCTTTCAGCTAGTATTGACAATACTTTCAGTGTGCCAAAAGTTACACGCCGCCGCCGACATAAAAAATATACAAAACCCTGGCACAGAATTATCAAATACATCCAACGCAGAAAACATCATCGATCCAGTGTGTCAACTGCAGTACAATCGCAAATTCAAAGTGCAAATGGAAACGTTCCTCCACATTCAGACGAAACGGTGGTTACAATAAATGCTAGCTTCTACACACATTCAACAGAAGGGAAAAGTATCACCACTATTGGAACTATGACTAACGTAGGCAGTGAAACTGAAGACTGGTCTTTGACGGATGTAAACCGCACCATACAGAAACAGTAAAGCCTACGTAAAACTAAGACTTTGATGGAAATATCTACGATGACGGCATCAAACACTTGACGACAGAACAGGAAGCCTTTTCCCGTTGGTAGACTTACTAGCACTTTTAGGATAATTTATTGTAAATGTAACTTTAGTAGTTTATAATTAAACAGTATAATTTGATCTACGTTGTTGCACCGAGCACCGAGGTACCTACTAACTTATCATAAATTTGTATAATCTACTCTACTTCGTAGATGGTAAATGGGAATAAAAGTTTTAATTCAGATTTGCTGTTTTTATTTCTGTTAAAAATAAACTAATGGCAACATAAATAGGCAGAAAAATAACTTAAAATGTAGGAAGATATAGTACTACACGCACGCCAACAATGTTATAAAGATATCATTAATATGCAAAAAATCTAAAATGCTGAAGCGATAAGTTGTGAAACTTTGTAAAACTTAAAAAGCCATTAGGCGAACGAAACATACATACGAGTTGTATTGTAAATAAGTAAATACTTAACATAGAGAGTAGATTCTTATATTTTAATGAAGTATTAACTATTATTCTGTGATATTAATGAATGTAAACAATAATCTGAAATTGTTTTTATTCAAATCGTCCTAGTATATAGTAAGACGTACCTATTAAAACATAAGGGGGGGCTTCTTTTACTTATGTAACCCGAAGTACGCAGATTTTACTTGCCCTTATTCTAATAAGGTCAATAAAAATCTATAGGTGTAACAAATCACTGACTATGTACTGGCGCCATAGGTGATTAAATTACGCTCACAGTAAATATACACAGCAAAAAACGATATTTAAGTGCATGTGCTCGCCATATTGCGGAATTTCAATGGAACTCATTTTGTAAGGGACATTATTGCCATATTCGTAAAAATATACACGTGGCGCCCCCAGACCAGCCCCTCTAACATGCCCGGTCCACGCGTGACAGACATAATTTTGTCGTGTGTATTCTCTTATCCTATTGGAGGATATTTCATTCAATATATCGGGTTTCTCGCGCGACAAACTTTTGTCATAGCAATGCATGTTACGGTTTTTTATTTATTTGGTCAGGTCAGGCTTTAAATTAACCAACCAAGACAGCCTCGTTACACTTTATAGCGTATATATGTATTTGCACTTAAATTATTCTGAGAAGCTATAGCTTAGTCAATCCATATAGGGAGTTAAACAATATCGGTATTTCTTTACCTACTAGTTTAACATGAAAAATCTCTTTAAATGCAATGGTCAGCCCCGCTGCGCTCGACACAAAAAAAAAAGCGGCCAAGTGCGAGTCGGAATCGCCCATGAAGGGTTCCATAGCAGCCAGTAACATAATAGAGACTACTATTTGGTATTCTGTGACATAATATACAAGTTTTTGTAGTTCGTTGTGACTTTGATCGATATTTTAATAATAATGAAAGGTAAATTGCGGTTTACGATTTATGACGTATTAAAAAAAAACTACTTACTAGATCTCGTTCAAACCAATTTTCGTTGGAAGTTTTCATAGTAATGCACATCATATATTTTTTTTGGTTTTATCATTCTCTTATTTTAGAAGTTAGAGGGGGACACACATTTTTCCACTTTGGAAGCGTCTCTCGCGCAAACTATTCAGTTTAGAAAAAAATGTTATTAAGAACCTAAATATCATTTTTGAAGACCTATTCATAGATACCCCACACGTATGGGTTTGATGAAAAAAATTTTTTTGAGTTTCAATTCTATGTATGGGGACCCCCTAAATTTATTGTTTTTTTTCTATTTTTGTAAAAAAATCTTAATGCGGTTCACAGAATACATGTACTTACCAAGTTTCAACAGTATAAGTCTTATAATTTCGGAGAAAAGTGGCTGTGACATACGGACGGACAGACAGACAGACAGACAGACATGACGAATCTATAAGGGTTCCGTTTTTTGCCATTTGGCTACGGAACCCTAATAGGTAAGTGGCAGGTTCTATTTTACGATAACAAGCCTCTCGAGAAATATTCTATTAGTTTTATTTATAGATCTTTTTCTATCGAGTTATTAGGCCTTTTAAAAGAATATTAATTATTTTCCTTTATTTTTCTAAAAAAAACAGTTGCTACCTACTCGTATCTTTACAGTATAATTATTACGGTACGTTAGTACATCTTAAACGGAGGCGGTATTACTCGTATTCAGAAAGGTTAAAATCCTTTGCAATATTCCAAACGCCTTAAGCTTAAGGTAGGAACAGGAATTACTTATTTTTTGCTCGGCTATAAAACACTATTTAGGATAGAATAGTCTTTATTGCACACTAGAAAATATAGTATATTTAACAAAAATAAAGTGAACATGTAGGTTGCCTTATTGCTGAGTAGCAATTACTAGGTAACACACTACTTTGATTTCTATGTCTTTAGATAGAACTACATTACTATAATGTCAGAAAAAAATCACTATTCCGGCTAAATTGTGATACAATCCGATCAGCTGCGAAGGAGTTTACATACACTTTTTGCCACGATTTGTCATTACAGTAAAATAACTTAAATTATAATGGAACTTATTTACTGGCTTCGTAAAATAATTACATAATTGCACATTATAAATTGCACACGAAGACCTGATTCAGTCTTTATATTTACCTATCTTTGTCATGTTACGTCAAAAAATAAACATAGTTAATAATATGTATATTTCATAGTTATGAAGACTGAATCATATTTATTGTGTAGGCACCTTAATTCTGTACTACGTAAAAAATAAAAATGCATCACCTATAAATTAAATAGGAACTAATTCTATTGTAGTCTTAAATAATTAAGTAAAGTTTAAAATAAGCCCTTAATAATACCCAAAAGATACATTGACTAACAGAATGTAAGTAAAATGACAGGGACTGATATGTTTAGGAATTATATAACATTCACAATGAGGGATTTACTGACAAAAGTAAAGATTCCAATTAATTCGATAGATGGCGTAGTATAAGACGGGCTTTTATTTTTCTTTAATTTTGATCTGTACTATCGCTTTTCGTATGATCTTTTCGAGATATTATTGAGCATTTTGTTGTAAATTCTGATATTTTTTCGTTTTTAGATTTACTGTTCCATAAACCCGGCCCGGCCCGGCCTGTACTGGTGCTATCTATCGGAATCTATTTTAACTTCTTCTTTTTCTTAATTTTAACTGTTAGAAAATCCGTCGTTGCATTGCCGATATACTTTGTAACTGACCAGCTAACATTTTGATATTTTGATAACACTGGTTTTAATTTTTATAATGCAATAAGTTACTATAAGAGAGCTAACTTCTGCTTCTGCTATAGAAAAATCCAAAAATAGTTTTAAAAGTCCCATCTATTTAGGTTACAACATAACATTACTTAATATAGTCGAAGGTAAATATTCTTATCATTTTACAAAATGAATAATATGCTTACCACCAAATACATCATTTGTCTTTATAGCAATATAATTTTAAAATTATATACTTAAAATACGCAGGTTGCTATTATTATTTTAATCTGTAAATAGTAAAAATGTAGATAGAGCCTCTTTGATAATTGATCAGGTAGGTAGACATACATCCATATAGTACAAAAACTCATTTTTTAAAGTAAATATTAGTAACAGGGCAAAATATAAAATGTATTAGGTAGTCACTCATCATCATCATCAAAAACAACGGAGTAAAATTATCCTATCTAACCTAATGATTATGATTTTTATCACAGCACATTTTAAGACAAGTTACGCAAGTAAAAATAATGTTAATGTTATAAATAACCAACATATTTTTAAAACATAACATGTTTTTATTTTCTTGAATTATTTGTACGATAGTATGCGCATTAATTTTATAAAATAAAATAGACACGAGTGATACAACTATAGGTGTATATTGGTACTGGCATTAAATTAATTTACTAGAACTTAAGTAAACTTCAGCGCAAATAAAAATAACGTAGTAAAATCTGTTAATGAAAAGATAGAACTAACTCATCTTTGCGAGCAGCGATGTTTTATGATCCATTATTAAAATTAGTTACAAATGTGAGAATAATTTCTGCATGGTTTTTACCCTCCGAGAAAAGTTGCGTATTTTGCATCTAAAAATAAAGTTGAGTCCTACTGAAATTCGTTCCAAACTAATACAGAAAGATGTAATTTTAGATCAAGTTAGTAATTTCTGGAGTTTAATGTCAAAATAATTCGCAACGATTGCATCGCAAAAATAATATGAAACAGAAACCTATTAGGTATAGGTACTTTTATTATATAATCTAAAAAAAATATAAACTACTCTTTGAACGATTATTAGATAGTAGTTTTTTTGTTTGATAATGTAGGTGAGATTTCGGTAAGGTTTACTAAATCTTATAATTATACTCTAATAACATTTATTATATTACATACCTATCTAAAAACGTCACACTACAATTTTCCTACGAAACTGTAGATGAAGTAAATAAATAAATGAGAGTATAGTTCTTATTGTCAATTTCATTTAAATATTCCATAATTTATTTTAAAATATTAAATATCTTTTAAATAAAATATATTCAACATTATCTATTAATTTATATTAGGAACTCGGAAAGGTAACAATTTTTTTTCGAATACATATATTAGGTATTATATATATAACTAATACAATGACATGTATTATGCATTATATACGGAAGTAGGCTTTAAATGAGTAACCAACAATTTTTGGTACGTACACAAAAGGATGGTACATACACACCGTTACTGGAATTTTTACACTACTACTTTTGTAAATAATAATGACACTTATCTATCATAGCAATGATCGAATAAGACATCATCAAAATCAGCTTGAAGAGCCTGCCATAGAAAAAGCTTTTACTGTGTTATTCTTAATGTCATTTATCCAAACCACCTTTGAAACAGCATAAAATAAATCTGCAGTTCAATATTACAATTTGGTCCGACCCGACAGATATTCTACTTTGATAAAACAGCTTTTCGCAATTTTAGAGATAGTAGGTATTCAAGAGAATCATCCCCAAAGGCAGTTGGTATATTAGCCATTATTTGTCGCTTATTTGTTTAAATTTTAATTTCGTTAGGGATTTCGTATTAAATCCACTTGTTCTGTTTATTTATATGTATAGGTACTAAATAATTTCAAACGAAACGATTAAATACTTAAACGACAAAAGTTTCGCGATTTAAATCGACAATAAAATCACTCAAATAGTTCGACTAATTAATTAGATTACATAGAACAGGGCATTTTAGTTTCATTAAATTTAATGTACCTACTTACTTCCATATAAGCTCTCTGTAAGGTGTAAATCTCTACATACGTTTACAACATTTATTACTACAACAATGTTCTTGTACTTATTATAACATTATATTATTCCATAAATATATAACTGTACTCTTTCCACTGTATTGAATTTCTATCACAAGCTGTTCCGCATAATCGTGTTTATAAATTGATTAGACACCCGCATACCATTATGCAACTGACTACTATATCCTACTATAGCTACCACATTAACTACCGTAAGTGTACATAAGTAGCAGTGCAGTAGTAGCACAGTAGCAAGATATTTTTTTACCGAATAGGAAGAGTTACGAAGTACCTATAACAAAAGTTATTCTCCAATGTGTCTCCGATGGTAAAGAGTGGCATGAGATTTTGGGTGTTAATGCTAATAAAATAGATTCACTAACTCACGACAATATTTTTCACATAGCACCAAATTTTAACGAGTTTAGACCGTATTCACAAACGCTAAGATAGGAGACGTTTCGTTACATATTATATATTATTTAACTAATTAGGTACTTGTAGGTACATTGTACATAACGTAAACCTTTTAGATTTAATAAGCAGCGCATTGTACTGTCACATTCATTAGGAGTCAATATATTAAGCTACATAATTATGAATATGACTATACATACATCTAACTATAGGTATTTCAAAATACATTTGTTAACTTAAACTGAATTTGAATGACAATGTTCGATTACGCATTATTGTACGACGTAACACTCCGCTAGATTTTGTCATTTACCCTGACTGACATAACGCAGTTGTGTAAATAATAAATATTGAGAAGATAACTTCAACAAGCAAAAGTAATATTAGTGGAGATACAAATTTTCTGTCCAACTACTGTACGTACAGTACTGTGATATGAAATACAGACACAAGTACTCAAACTAGCCTCTTCATAATTGACTTTGGGAAAAGATAACTTATCGTAAATCTTCTTAAATTAGGTATTAAAATAAAGGAATGTCAAAAGTTAAAACTACATTGTCTGATACATACAAAATGTACAGAAGGCAGCACATGCGGCTGGACTTGCACCACGAAACTCACCCCTACCGCTAAGGAATACGGGCGCTCTCAAGGATAACATGTCCAGCCGCATGTGCATGCTGGCTATGGATACTGTACGTTATAGAATTTTTCTATAATGAATTCAATAACTTAGATTGTAATACATAATAAGTAAATTTTTAGGTGTTTCTATACTCTACATAATAATATTATGCAGTATGTACTTAGCTGGAATTCTCCGTTTCCTAATGATGCTCGGCATGACCATTAGCGGCTAATAGCGGTACTGGATTCTCTGAAAATTTAAAAATAAAAGACCATAAAGTCATGCTGCCAAATAAAAACTGAAATCTCAAGAACAACTAACGATACTATTAAATTAAATATAAACTATGCTGCTCGGCTTTGTAAACTAGTTCTAAGAATCATTATATTGTTAAATTGTACAGTAAATAAATAAAAATAAGAATACTGTTTGTAAAATACGAGTAAGACAGCTTGATTTACGTACTAATTACATTTAGAAACTACTTGATTGACTAAAAATCACCAATACATTAACGATTCATGAACTTACTAATCAAGCCTGAAAATATGCTTATACCGAAGTGTCTTTTGAATTTTTGGAGTTACGTGTGCTTCCAAACGATACACAGGAAGCCTTAAACTGTACATTAAATAATCTCAAACAAAAAAGTATCTACAAACCATTATGATAATATTAATTCGCGTAATGTGGGAAGTTTTCCAGTAGCAAATTTAAAAAAAAACCTTACAAAACGGCTCAACAGATGGCACTAGTAAATAGTGAGGTAATAAATACCGAAGTATTCGATGATTTAAAAAAAACCTTCAAATTAATCAACTACGAGTAATTATCCTAAAATTAATCTCAGTCAGTCAGAATCATGTACAATCCAACAAAAAAAAAAGGCAAAATGTCTAAAATAAATCTCACTGTTCTCATTATTTTACTAGCGCCATCTATGGAAATCTTAAAGAACGCTCGTTTTTTTATTTAATTTGAAGCTGTCAGAAAATCTGTAATTAAATTGCATAATGCAGTTCTTTTTAAAACTAGCGTCTTTTTTTGAGCGCTGTGAAGTATGTAAGTAGGTATTTCTCATAGACATAGATTTTGTTTTGTTTCACATTTATCTAAATATGTTTTGCTTTACAAATGATAAATTTCGGTATCTATCAAATTATGATATAATTAATACTGCTGTACTTTTTCTTCGCGATCCAGTATAGTCGTTAAGGTTATTTTTTTGAAGTAAGCACGAGTAACGGTCTTGTTATGAAGAAATTATTAATGAAAGAATTCTCATTTCACTGTGTTTTATAGACTGATGTCTTCATATCAAGCAATAATGTAAAAAATGTAGGTAATCTAGTCACTTCCTTCTGACAGATTTTCTACAAATGCGATGAAGACGGATGTAGATAGGTACTCTAATTTAGATTAGATTGTTACTGCACAAGACTTCACTTTATTATAAACAAACACTTAGACAATATTTTGAAATACATTAATGAGAAAATATTACTTACCTACGTCACTTTTAATATTATTCATGGCGATAGCGTGGCCATTGGTTTCAGGTGTTGTACTATCTTTCCTTTTCTTACTAAACCTGATTAGGAACATGAGAGAGCCTCCAGCAATTGGTGATAACCCGGCCAAGACAAAGGGTAATACGTAGCTCTTATTCATATCGTAAAGCGCCTCCGCTATAGGAGGACCTACAGATAAAGGTAGTGCAGCCATCCCTAGCACGCAGCCGATGCCCTGAGCTGCGTATTTAGTTCCAACTAGCTCAAACGCTATTGGCCCCATCAAAGCTATAAATCCCCCCTCAAACAATCCCATCCCCAGAGCTATTACTACAACTAATTGAAATATATTTACAAATGGTAAAATTATAGTTAGAGTCCCTATAACATAGAAAGAAATCTGCTGAAGGAGTATACTGTCTAACCACTTTCTGTCTGACATGAGGCCGAAAGTGATCCTCCCTATAGCAGAAGTTATAGCAATGCATTGCAGTGGAAGATTTTGATATTGATTATCAGGAAACTTAAGAATTATCAACTTTTTAATGTGAACGTATGGGACAAAATATCCAAATAAAGCTATTGGAATCGATAGAGCCCACAGCCTGTATCTAATAATCTTCCACAACTCGGCACATCCAACATTTTTCAAAAAAGATTTTTTGGAAGTAGTTGTTTTGTCTATAACAACTACAGATACAGGCTTAAACATGAAAGCACAAAATACTATTCCCAAAGTAAATAATGATAATAATCTGAACATCCACTCCAGGCTGGTTTGGCGTATCATCCAATCCATAAGTTCAGGCATAAATACAGTAAAAACACAGCTACCTACAGCTACAATCCCATTAACTACACCCAGACGTTTTTTGAAATATTGACCGAGGATGGCTAAGGATGGAGTGTAGGTTAAGGAGGCTCCCAGTCCGTACAGAATGCCGTAGGTGAAGCAAAAAGCTTCAACATGATCTACGACGAAAGAAGTCAGCAGCATCCCAATCGTAGCGATGGAGCCGCCAAGAATTGCAGTCCGGCGCAATCCGAGGTAGCCAGTCAGGATGCCAGACACCGGCGAGAGAGCAAATGTCGTTCCGATCGTCAAGCCCCCTGCCAGAGCTGAAAAAGAAACACACCCTTGGTTACTATACATGCCATATTACTGAATGAATGATGAATGTATAAAATAAGACAAAGCGTCTGAAGAAACTGGGTCATTCATGCGGCGCGTCGTTATTTAGAATCCTAAAATTATAACCACGCCTGATTTAACATTTCCATGAAAGCATCCAACTACGCACACCAGTTTAGCTACTTACTCGTAGCAGCAAAACCAATTGACACAGTGTAAACTGACGGGACATAGAAGTTTAAAATATCACGCAGACGAAATCTAATTTTGTAACAGACAGTTAAAGTTGACGAGAGTACAATGTCGCGTAATCTAATCGGGTCAGCAGCAGACATGTTATGTATGTACTATAATGTAACCAAACCACCACCACCACTACTATAAGATGACACTTTCACGATCGGTCTTTATTTCTATAAGTACCTATAGGCTTTGTATTGAATGTTTCTTTCTTTCTTTCTTTATTGAGGAAAATAGTCAGCTAGCAGCAAAATCAGTATCCAGATAAAACGTGATAGATAATACTTGGACATACACGTTTCGTATAATTTGAGAAGAATGGAAAATAACTAGAATAATGATAACAATGAAAATGTGACTGACTAAAAAATGTAGAATTGCATCAGATCAAATAGTAAGTACAAGTAATGTAAAGAGCAGCAGCTGCTGCGGCTTTGCAACTGGCTGAACTCTTTATTGTTACTTGGAATTGAATCGAATTAAACTAAAGTGTTATCATTATGAAACCGTTAGTAATAATTACAATAATGCATTCTGTGACTAAACATACAATTGATAACGTATTGAACATTCTCGACGAATACCAATCAAGCGTGGAAAATATGGAACTGTAAGTATCGTTCCAGACCAATAGGTAGGTAGGTATGTATTCTATTACGATAATAAACAATACAATTGCTATAGCCGGTTCGTCAAAAAGTCGAATAGTTAATGAAATTGAAGACAATAAAACTGGCGGCGGCGGCGTGACAGACGACGACGACGCGGCCATCGCCGCCGGCGCATGATCTCCTGCGCATTTCGGCGCCACTAGACACGTGCCGACACCAGACACCGGCGGTGGCGGCGACGACGGCGGCGCCCATATTATGTCACTGATAGTTCACTATTGACACGCGTGTAATACGATCATTGTTTTATATGGATACAAATAAACATGTAATAATTCCTGAGGTCCGGCTAAAGGTTTCATGACCTTATTTATTACACTAGGAAATAAATTTAAATATCGCTCTAGTTTTTGAGATGAAAAGCAAATCTTGTAACAAGTTGCTAATAGTGCTTTTCGGGGGTTTTGGACATCGCTGAATCCGAAAATCGCTATTAGCAGTTCGAAAAATTACTCCTCGTACCTGAATTCCAAAAAGGCGGACAAAAAAAAAAACATGCCATGTGGGGTATCAAATGAAAGGGAATCATGAGTAGATTACAAATATATAACATGTTGCTATATCCGCCCTCCCTGGTCAAATGTATTCTAGAAATATTTTTTCGCAAGTAGCGTTTCGAGCATACTTTGCATAGCTGTAGTAAATTCAAAATTTGTGAATCAATACAAGTTACAAGAATTGCCTCTGACAATCATAATTCAGAGACAGTTTCCTAGTCTATATATACTGACATAATATACCAATATCACGAATAAAGATGTCCTTCTAGGTATAATCCTCCCCTATGAAATCTTAATGGAAATTCATTAAGCGCTTTCTTACAACGATACCAACTAGTACCACGCATAATATTATGTGTTATAAGAAAGCTAGTACCATTATATTTCCGGAGATATAGCTATTAACGATTATAGCTTGATGTTTAAGCCATAATCCGCCCCTCTCGTTTAGCCAAACGGTGGGATCTTTCGACTTAGTTTATATCCAAAAAGTTAGTATCAGATTGCTGTTCATTGCTCAGTAAAGAAAGAACACTGGTCGCGTTGTAATTCCGAAGATATAGCTACAGGATTCTGGCTTTTAATTTTGCAAAGAAAAGAGGGAAATTAAAAAAAAAATATTCTGCACAACGTTTTATTCTTTAATGCAATATTGGTATCAACATTTACTACTCACTGGTACTGTAAAACTACATTCAATTTATTACGCTAAACATCGTAAAAGTACTTTAAAAATGCATGTAAACTACTACATACAAATTTGTTTTGAATTCCTATAATGCAGTGTCCGATGACCCGACAAAAAAATCAAAATGTCTACAATAAATCTCACTGTTCTCATTATTTTACTAGCGTCTATAGAAATCTTAAAGAACGCTCCTTTTTTGTTCTAGTAATGGGAATTTAAAATAAGAGCTCAGCTGTAAAATTGAGTCGTAATAAGCCCCAGTTTCTGCACAGAGAGAACTACAGAAATTCTGTTAGACATATTGAATAGTGCAATCATGTACGGGATTCATCACAGAGCTCTGAGTCCCGTACATGATTTCGAACATCATTTGCCGCAGAATTGAATTCATCCGATAAAAAATGTTCATACAACTTTTGTGTCCTGTGCATTTAACCAATCGCCTAGCAACATTACTCCAATGGTATACAGTATTTAAGAACACATTTAAGTATCGTTGACCATCCATTATCTTCGTAGAGGTAGGTAACTAGACTAGGTAAACGTTCATCGCCCACTTGTTGCAGGAAACATGCCCAATTGAAAGTGCGTTTAACTTGGCCAACTAGAAAATTAGACCACACGCACGGTTTGGCTTTTCTGGGATTTCTTAATGGTCTTCCGTCAGTAACAGATCAAAAATATACTGTGTTATATTTTGTTACACTATACAAATAAAATATGGATAACACAATATTTTTAACAGCATAGAAATCATATCATATAATATATAATATAATCTTATATATAAAATTCTCGTGTCACAGTGTTCGTTCCCATACTCCTCCGAAACGGCTAGACCGATTCTCATGAAATTTTGTGAGCGTATTCAGTAGGTCTGAGAATCGGCCAACATCTATTTTTCATCCCCAAAAAAAATAAAAAAAAAACAAATAAAAAAAAACAACGCGGGCGTAGCCGTGGGCGGACAGCTAGTATAATATAATATTATAAAGAAGAAAGATTTGTATTTTTGTGTGTGTGTGTGTGTGTATGTTTGTAACGTTGGTTTGTAATGAATAAACTCAAAAACTACTAAACCGATATCAAAAATTCTTTCACCATTATAAAACTACATTCACTCTGAGTAACATAGGCTACCTTTTACCGCGGAAAAATGCCTCATTCCCACGGGAAAAGCTGTTAACGCGGGCGGAGCCGCGGCAGAAGGCTAGTTTATAATATTTTAGAATGCTACATTCACTCTGAGAAACATACACTACCTTTTACCGCGGGAAAATGCCTCATTCCCACGGTAAAAACTGTTAACGCGGGCGGAGCAGCGGCGGAAAGCTGGTCATACATGACATTCAAGAACAGTTAGGTTTAAAGACCTTTTATGTAACCCGCAACAAAAACTTTTCATCTCAGAATTGACGTCAATTTCAATTGATAACAGGAATATCAAGTTTGTACTTACGATGTTTATGTTATAATGACTTGCTGTGTTGAATTTGTGCTGAGTGAGACACATTATTATCATCACGCCAAGCATATTTTCTAAGAACTTGCTCCCACCGCCAGCCATAAAAACAAAATCTATATCAATCAGTCAAAACATAAGTCTTATTTATGAGACGACGGCGTTGTGAGCTCGATTTGGTAAGTCTTATATTTCAGACCATGGCGGTTAAAAGGTTAATTAGTAGTTATTAGTAAAAAAAGGAATAACGACTGCATTTTATCGTCAGATAGTAAAATCAATAATTTGGCGAAATAATAATTTTTATTTGTGAAAATAAATTTTTTGGTAGGTAGGTTTAAATTATATAGGTACCTAAAAATTTCCGTAAATAAGATAAATTACGTAAATACCATATATATGTATAGTGTTACACGAACAGAAAGTTTTTATAAATTGTCCATTTAATGCCATTTAAGTACACGTGAGCTTGAACAGTGGTATGTATTTTCAAAGCAATCATTTACTATTAATCATTTATTGATGTTCAATTTTTTTTTTTTTACCAACTTACGATAACTTGCAACTTTCAAACAAGACACACTATTATCTGAAAGTAATAAATATATTTCTACATTCAGAAAAGTACCATAAATTAAGACGATAATTAATATAGATCGGTAATGATCGTTCAGTCATCGTCCAGTTCTGTATAACAATAAAGTTATTGATTGTTTATACAATATCGATTGATAACAATGTCATGAATAAGATTTTGTGTTAAAATTATCTACAAAGACTACCATATTGATGTACAAAGAAGATAATTTTGTCACAAAACCTACTTACTCATACCTATTCTTTATAAAGAGGAAAGGTTAGATTATGCTTGTTTGTTTGCATCGAATAGGCTCCAATAAGATCCTTGAGTAACATAAGCTCAATTTTATTTTCAAAAAAATTAGGGATCCTTAGTAAAACTTCAATAATGACGTAACAAGTAAAAAAGTGGCCAAGTGCGAGTCAGACTCGCCCGTGAAGGATTCCGTAGCAGCCAGTAATATAATATAAAAGTTCTTGTAGTTCGTTGTAACTTTGATCGATGTTTTAATAATGGTGATAGGCAAATTGCGGTAACCGATTATGACGTATTCAAATACCTAAAATATTCCTAATAATTGAATAGGCTCCGAAACTACCGAACAGATTTTGATGAAACTTGGCACCAAGATAGAATAGACCTTGGGAAAGAACATAGGCTAACTTTTACTGCGGGAAAATTCTTCATTACCACGGGAAAAACTGTTAACGCGGGCGGAGCCGCGGCGGGAAGCTAGTTCATGATAATAATATTCATGCGTCAATAATACGCTGTCATTGTTCCTCAAATGATGTAGGTATTAAATGGCATTAAAATTTTGTCATAAAGCGTGTAGATGGCATAGTAGCTAGGGCCGGACTAGCTGGGTTGGATTGGATTCCAATACGACGACGACGCGATGTCAACATTATCCCTATTGATGCTTTTACTGTTGATTTGTTCTGCGTTTCAGTTATATTCTTACGTCGAATCTTTTTCACGCAAAGACGGAAAGTTACAGGAGAAGGTCAACTTAGTTTTGTCAAACATCGATCTAGCATTCGGTGCGTGCAAAAACTTTAAAAAAAATCGCTTTTTTTAGTTAGCCCTACTAACTAGACAAATCGATCCGTTCGTTTCCCGACCTTTCCGGTTTCCGTATGATTGAAAAAGATGGGGGAATTAAGTTATGATGAGATGGCGTGTTTACTAAATGTACCTTGTGGAGACGCCAGTGACGTCACGAGGTTGTCTATCTTCGGGTACAATTAGGAGGAACAACTTACAAAATGTCTACTACTAAATATACCTCTGCAAGACACGCCGACTCGACCTACATCGGGTATAGATAGTAGCACCATTTAAAAATAAATCGTTACTAAACATACCCTGCTTAGATTACATGAACCTGCTTGGCTTTGATCGGGTATAGATAGGACTGCACTTTTTTTATTGGTAGTCTACTATCTATACCTGAACATAATTCGTAGCTTTCATTACTCTAATCGTCTCTGTCACGCACCGGCTTCGCGTGCTATTTTTTTCTTTAATTGTTTGTTTACTTTGAATAACATTGACTTAGTTTCTATAGCTGCTGTGTAGGTTAGTAACGACATTAATGTGTGTCCCGACTGCACTGGTCTACGAAGGCAGAGGATGTCGTAGAATATGTCCAGAAGAAGTCTAACTTCAAGTTGAGAGTTGAACGGTTGGTGCCTCACCATAGGACGAGTTTTAATTCGTATTTGGTGAGAGTACCCACTCATCACCTCCCAACCTTTATGAAGGAGGACTTCTGGCCGCAGGGTGTCGTGTTTCGGAAATTCCGAGGACGTCTGCCCGCCGACCTACCGCACACGCCGAAGCTTAGTGTGATTAAGTGAATTAGTGCTTAGATATAGTATAAAATATGTATGATAGTCTGTAAGGTATTTATGATATGGGCCTCTGTTTACATAATTAACATCTTTATGTAAATATTGCCTGAAATAAATGGATTTATTATTATTATTATTATTATTATTAAATGTTTTTTTCTTCAAGTTTATTTTTGAATTGACTGATGATTTGAATAACTAAAAACTTAGCGAATCGTGAGTTGTGACACCAAAATTTGTTAATACTGCTAAATAAAGTGATAAAAATTTGTACAGAAAGTGATTTGAAGGAGTTTTTTCAAATCGGTTGCACTTAGTAGTTCAAATATTTTATCATGCTATTGATAAAATATTTGAATGCTATCATGCTACTGCGTCGGTGGCCAAGTGGCTAGGGCCGTTGACTTCCATTTAGAAGTTCGCGGGGTTCGAATCTCGGCACGAACCAATGTGTTTTCGATTTTTGAATTTATATATACGTTTATTCGACGCTCTTACGGTGAAGAAAAACATCGTGAGGAAACCTGCACACACTTGCGAAGTAATTCAAAGGTTTTCTCCTAAGCATACCCGATTATGAAATCACAACTCGGGTTTACTTAATAGTTAAAATATTTTGGAAGTGCTGTACTAAGTATACCCGACCAAAACTCTACAGGGAATCTCCACAAGGTACATTTGTAAACACTTGGCGCCCATCATTCACTCCTAAATATACCCGATCATGACACTCCAACTCGGGTATATTTAGTAGTTCGAATATTTTTAAAGCGCCATACTAAATATACCCGACCAAAACCCCATGGGGAGTCTCCACAAGGTACATTTAGTAAACACGCGATGAGATGACACTGTGATTTTCTAAATATTTTTTCATGTCTAGCTAGTTAATGCTGGAATACCTGCACAATTGCACATACTTGCAAATAAAATAAAAAACCGTGTGTGAATATTCCAAATCGTGCAAGGACAATGTGGAGCGTGACGTGAGTTGCCGAATTTAGGCGAGCAGCAAAATTTCGAGACCCATCCATGGTGGGAAAATACATACATTCCATATTGAGCATTAAAAACTAAGAGAGAACATTATCTACTGAGAATGAAACATTTGGTGTCGATTGACCACAACTAGGTGTTTAAATAAGCAGATATATGTAGAATGCAAATTGAGATTTGCTAACTATAAGTATTTTTTATCATTACACTAGCTTTTCGCCCACGGCTTTTCCCCTGGGAATGAGGAATTTTCTCCCAATAATTATATCTTTGTACCAAGTGTAATTTAAAAAATCAGTTCAGTAGTTTCAGAGCCTTTTCAATGTAAAAAATCTAATATTTTCTCTTTACAATATTGATTATAGATTTTAATATATTATACTATTATTTCTGTTTTGTGTTACATTGAATATTATTAGTTAAGAACCCAAGAAAGATGTGGTTGTGGTTGGCAGTGTGGTGTGGTTTGTAATGTATTGTATTGTTAAAGATTAAAGATCATATGAAAAATTGATATGTGTACACAAATTATTATTATGTCTATCAGTCACATCACAAATTATTTCATACTTACTCTGTACTCTTATCAAATATGCATTACCATTTTAGAACAAAGTAGATGAAAATTGATGTAAATAAATTCTGATTAGGATTTGAAAGCTAACGAATTGAGGAGCCTTGCTACAGTGAATAAATAAATGTATTATTTTGTCATTATCATCAATTCAAGCTTTAAATAAAATCATTGAGCTCTTATGAGCTTATAAAATTTGTGTCTAGTCTAGTGTCATTTCATTACATTTTATTTTATTATTATTCAGCTGAGAAATAAATTAGGTGTCCAATTGCATCATGTCTCACATATTTTAACAAAACAATATTGTACTTAGTGGAGTTGGTGGATGCGGTTTGATAACCCTGCTCCTCCAATCTGAACCTGTTATTGTGCTGTTGTTATTATAACAATGTTGTGTTTTGCTTTGTTCTGTCATGCCAAGATAACAGATGAGATAACATGAATGAATAAAAGTGAATAACTGGTGATGACTCTAAAGATTGGGGTAGTCTTCCACTCCCCCGCAAGTCCGGTGAAGCTTGATTGGTCGTACCTTTTCGACACAAGCATAGGTCAAATAAAAAAAAAAAAAAAAAGACTAAAGAATGAAGTTGTTTTTATTTACTACAACCATAGATATAGTATAGTAGTTATAGATTCGCCACCGTGCGACCGGGCGTAAGAGACAGACATACATTGAGTCTATCTATGAAGTGTGCCTATAACCCGACCATAAATTAACTAAAATACTATATGATATGAAGTGTGCCTATAACCCGACAATGAAAAAATGCTCGGTCGGTGATAGAGACAAAACATGATGCATCTTTTCTATTTCCTCTTTTAGGAATCGCAATAAGACTATCTTTTTCTGTCAAAGTGTGTCAGGCCCTCGACTACAACCCTGATGCTGACCACAATTCTCAGGCATGAGGGAACAATCTCAGTATAAAAAAGTATGATTAAATATGGGATACATCAAACCAAGTCAATTAACAGTTGAATAAGGAAAAAAAGGTAAATTAAAACATTTCAAAAGTTAAACCAAATAAGTAAATGAAATAAAAATGTGAAGATAATAACTTAGATTTTTTTTTTATAGAGCTTGGGTGATAGGCAACAGGCATACAGCTAAGTACATTTATAAAAAAACAATTATAAATGATACAAGACTAGTTGAATATTAACTTCAATGCAGTCTCTGGTAATGATGAAATCGCAGTAAATATTACAGGTTAAAATCAAGACTTACATGCTTTAACACCGGCATTTTCTACGCCTGCCAGCCGCTTGTCGAGTGCGGTGAAGATGACACTGTACGAGTTGATGATACCGAATAAAAGTCCGTTGGTTAAAAACGAGGCCACAACGACGGTGTACGCTTTCAGCCCTCCATCTGGAACGGCCGGCGGTTCAGCTTTCGGCCCAGCTGTACCATTCGCCGCGCTTACTACTGGAGCTCTCTGATTCTCTGTAAGCAGCTCAATATTCTCTTTTTGCTGCGCAGACATCTTTTAGTTTTTTTCGTCACTTAGAATAAGAGAATCAACTAAAAGCACATGGTTTCTTCAGTGTAAGAATGTTTCGCATAAATTAATTTTGCTTGGAAATGTTAAATGAAGATGTTTATGAAATTGATAGGATATTTTCGTAGGTATTGTTACTACGCATTACGATATCAGTAACTCATTATTAGGTCTAAAAAATAATTAAAACTGTACACACGTCGCACGTACAAAGTATTTCAGTCGGTACTGATTGCAGGTGACTGACACTGACAGTGACAATGACAACTGACAGTTGTTGTTGTTGTTTTTCGAATTTTTCCTAAAGGGAAAGGCAATGGTGCTAAGCCATGCAGCCTTCTCTCTTATATAAAATTTTCTTTTTAGTTTCCAAAAAAAAAGCCCATTGATAGTCTTCAGTCTTTGTTTTCTTTATATCTCTCCAAAACAAGCGACTATGAAATTATAGATCGACAACTGACAGTGACGAGGTTATGCGTTAGAATGAGATGCAAATACACCGCGCTCACTCTTGCGCAAACTGCGTAAAATGTCTCGTCTAGTTTTTTCGAGAGTAGTGTAACCAGAGATGGGCACGTACCCAGGTATTTACCCAACCACCCGGTAAATACCCGTATATACCCGGTAAATACCCATATCTACCCAAATCAGTGGGTAGATTGAATTCAATAATTTGTACTAGCATTATTTTGTTTGTTTATGCGCCGATTTCGATGAAACTCGGTTTGTAGCACTATTTTGGCAAGGAAAATAGAATGCAATAAAGAAATTTACAAAAATCCAAGATGGCGGCCAACTTTTTAGTTTGTAGACTGATTTCGATGAAACTCGGTTTGTGACACTATTTTGACAAGGAAATTAGAATGCTATGTGAAAATTATCATAAATCCAAGATGGCGGTCAACTTTTCTGTTTATGGACCGATTTAGTTAAAACTCAGTTTGAAACATTATTTTAGCATAGAAGTTAGAATAGAATGTCAAAATCTACAAAAATCCAAGATGACAGCTAACTTGCTTGTTTATGGACTGATTTTGATGAAACTTGGTTTGTTACAAGTATATTTTTTGACTAGAAACTGAATGCAATGTCGAAATTGTCAAAAATTCAAGATGGTGGTTAACTTTTTTGTTTGTAAAGTGATTTAGATTAAACTTGGTTTATTACACTATTTTCGCAAGGAAATTACAATCCAATGTCAAAATTGACAAAAATCCAAGATGGGGGCCAAATTTTTTGTTTACAGACTTATTTCGATGAAACTCTGTTTGTAACACAATTTTGTCGAAGGAATTAGAATGCAATGTCAAAATTGACAAAAATTCAAGATGGCTGCCAACTTTTTTTGTTTATAGACCGATTTCGATGAAACTCGGTTTGTGACACTATTTTGACAAGAAAATTAGGATGCTATGTAAAAATTGATAAAAATTCAAGATGGTGTCTAAATTTTTTGTTTATAGAGTGGACTTAGTTCAAACTTGGTTTATAACACTATTTTGACAAGGAAATTAGAATGCAATGTAAAAATTGCAAAAATCCAAGATTGTGGCTAACTTTTTTATTTATAGAGTGATTTAGTTCAAACTTGGTTTATAACACTATTTTGACAAGGAAATTAGAATCCAATGTCAAAATTGACAAAAATCCAAGATGGGGCTAACTTTTTTGTTTATAGACTGATTTCGATGGAATTCGATTTGGAACACTATTTTGCCAAGGGAATTAGAATGCAACTTCAAAATTGAAAAAAAATCAAGACAATGGCTAACTTTTTTGTTTATAAACTGATTTAGATGAAACTTTGTTTGTAAGACTATTTTGACAAAGAAAATTCGAATGGAATATCGAAATTGTCAAAAATCGAAGATAAGAGCCATCTTTCAAGTTTATGAAAGGATTCGGATGGAACTCGTCACTATTTTGGGAAGAAAAGTATAATGCAATGTAAAAATTCACAAATATCTAATATAGATTTTTGTCATTTTTACGATGCATACCAATGTTCTAGCTAAAATAGTAGGTACTACAAACTAAAATTAATAGAAATCAGTCCGTAAACATAAACATAAACAAACAAAAAACAACATAAGCTGTATACTCAGATTTTTTTGTTAATTTTAACATTGCATTACCTCCTTTCCGAACCTGACGACGAAATCACTGATGGAGTTAAAGCAGCCAAAGAATTTAGATTACACCTTACAGATTGCCCTTCTGGTAGCAAATACCCTTCAGGTAACAACGCCCGTACCCGCCGGCGGGGGCGCAGCCTTCACCAAAATCAGAATTGATAATCAGAGACGGACCCCCTCCTCCGTCGTCGTCTCCTTCACGATGTTTTTCAATATCAACGCGCTAGGCTGTGGTCCGAGGCTCCCTTGAGCTGCCCCTAGACGCGTTGGTATATAACTTTTTTGGGCTAGAGTCTTCCGCTCCCCCGCAAGTCCGATGAAGCTTGATCCGTCGTACTTTTTCGACTCAAACATAGGTCAATAAAAAAAAAATTGTATTACCTATAAATTTCTTACCAAAATTGCCAAAGTTAGGCTCAAATCATGGATTTTTATAAATATTGACATTGCATTGTAATTCCCTTGGCAAAATTATGTTACAAATCGAGTTTCATTGAAATCAGTCCATAAACAAAAAGGTTAGCCGTCATCTTGAATTTTTGTAAATTTTTACATTGCATTCAAATTCCCTTGCCAAATAGTGATACAAACCTAGTTTCATCGAAATCAGCCTAAAAACAAAAAAGTTAACCATCATCTTGAACTTTTGTCAATTTTGAAGTTGCATTCTAGTTCCCTTGACAAAATAGTGTTCCAAATCGAGTTTTATCGAAATCAGTCTATAAACAAAAAAGTTAGCCACAATCTTGGATTTTTGCAATTTTTACATTGCATTCTAATTTCCTTGTCAAAATAGTGTTATAAACCAAGTTTGAACTAAGTCCACTCTATAAACAAAAAATTTAGACACCATCTTGAATTTTTATCAATTTTTACATAGCATCCTAATTTCCTTGTCAAAATAGTGTCACAAACCGAGTTTCATCGAAATCGGTCTATAAACAAAAAAAGTTGGCAGCCATCTTGAATTTTTGTCAATTTTGACATTGCATTCTAATTCCCTCGACAAAATTGTGTTACAAACAGAGTTTCATCGAAATAAGTCTGTAAACAAAAGATTTGGCCCCCATCTTGGATTTTTGTCAATTTTGACATTGGATTGTATTTTCCTTGCGAAAAAAGTGTTATTAACCAAGTTTAATCTAAATCACTTTATAAACAAAAAAGTTAACCAACATCTTGAAATTTTGACAATTTTGACATTGCATTCAGTTTCTAGTCAAAAAATATACTTGTAACAAACCAAGTTTCATCAAAATCAGTCCATAAACAAGCAAGTTAGCTGTCATCTTGGATTTTTGTAGATTTTGACATTCTATTCTAACTTATATGCTAAAATAATGTTTCAAACTGAGTTTCACCTAAATCGGTCCATAAACAGAAAAGTTGACCGCCATCTTGGATTTATGATAATTTTCACATAGCAGTCTAATTTCCTTGTCAAAATAGTGTCACAAACCGAGTTTCATCGAAATCAGTCTATAAACTAAAAAGTTGGCCGCCATCTTGGATTTTTGTAAAAAAATTTTATTGCATTCTATTTTCCTTGCCAAAATAGTGCTACAAACCGAGTTTCATCGAAATCGGCGCATAAACAAACAAAATAATGCTAGTACAAATTATTGAATTCAATCTACCCACTGATTTGGGTAGATATGGGTATTTACCGGGTGCGTGGGTATTTACCCGGTAAATACCCGGGTGGGTAGATTGGGTATTTACCCGACCGCCCATCTCTAAGTGTAACTGTGTAGTAGGTAACTAGTATTATACCTTAAAACCTCGTCATATTGCGGACTTTAATGGAACTAATAAATATACATGTGGCGCCCCCCAGAACAGGCTTTTTATTTTTATGGTCAGGCTTTACCAATACTTTACATGAATTTTAAATACCTACTTATATTCATTGGTCAAAAACGTAATCCTCCTTTTTTGCTTCACATATTCTGGGTAAAAGATCAAATACTAAAATAAAAATGCTACTGTGATTAGATGAATATTTAATGATTAGGACATGTTTTTACAATGTTATTTTGTAGGTACTTTATATTAGGTTCATACGTAGCAGAAAAAATATAGAAGGAATAGTTTTTACTTGTATTTTTTCACATCTTGAACAAGCTTTTTCATTGACGGTATTTCATTTCTAAGTGCTTCTTCGACATGTGACTTGTCCTCTTCAGAAACAGTCAAAAATTTTGAAACTAGTTCTGGAAAAAACAAATATGAATTACGCTCTTTATTTTCTTTTTACTTACTAAGTAGTAAGTCAGAAGAAAGTGACTTGTTTCTTAGTAAGACAGTAACATTCATGTTGATCAGGCTGGCTGGACAAATCGTCGAAATAGCCCACAGTTAACTAATCACTACATAGTATAAAATAAAGTCGCTTTCTCCGTCCCTATGTCCCTATGTCCCTTTGTACGCTTAAATCTTTAAAACTACGCAACGGATTTTGATGCGGTTTTTTTTAATAGATAGAGTGATTCAAGAGGAAGGTTTATATGTATAATACATGCATAATATACTGAAGGATAACCCACAATAACCATTTTCCCGTGCGGAGCCGGGGCGGGTCGCTAGTAAATAATAAATAAATATGTGGGGACATCTCACACACGGCCATCTGACCCCAAACTAGGCAGAGCCTGTACTATGGGTGTCAGGGAGCTGATATACATACATATTATATAAATATACAACATCCAGACACAAGGCAAACACAAGTGTAAACACAGTATTCTGAAATAAGGGTGTTTAGCCGACACATTAGTGCCCTATTGACCTAGTTAAATGTGGGCTATTTCAACGATTTGTCCAGACAGCCTGATCCACATAAACATTCACCATCCCTGCGTGTGATTCAAAACAAGATGCATCTTATCTAACAAATTCTGTTTTCATAACAGTCCTTGTAATTACTTACCATGATACTTCTGCAGCTGCTCAAAGTGTTCTTCCTTAAGATGTCCTTTTAAATACGCTATTATAATAGGTACTTGACGTCCAGACGCATGTAGCATGGTTTGAGTTAGTGTGGTAAATATAGCTAAAACAGCCAAGTGCAAAACTAGGGCTGGATCATCACAACTATCCAACTCTGATATTAACTTCTCTCTGTGATTTTGGATTAACAATCTGCAACAGCAACAACAGATATAAATTAGTAAAATTTATATTTTCTCCTGTTTTTCGTGTTAGGTTTCTCTTATGATAATTGCCCCCTGGACTCGTCCAACAAGCATCACTTTGTGAGACTTTCCTCAGTTTGGTTAGGACATTGCAGGCTGAATCACCAGACTGTCCGAAAAGAAAGATGATTCCGTGCTTCGGAAGGCACGTTAAGCCGTTGGTCTCGGTTACTATCCACTGATGTAGTCGTTACAGGAGCCATGTCGGAAGCTTAAGGCGGTTTTATAATTCCGACACCAGGGTTTATGAGGTAGGTTAACCTCGATCGAAACCCACATGATAAACAAGCAAGCATAGCCCCCTGAGGCTTCTTATATGGCTTGGACTACATCGATTTACAGTACCTAACAGAGACCAATGGTTTTACGTGCCTTCTGAAGTACGGATTAACAGCCTCCGTGGTCGAGTGTTCAAACTACTCGCCTCACGTACAACAAAGTACTCGCCTCTCGTTACTGAGGTTCCGGGTTCAGTGGGGCACTCGTCGACCAAATGGAAATTGCAGGCTGAATCACCCAGTTGACCGAACAGAAAGATGATTCACAGTGCTTCGGAAGGAACGTAAAGCCGTTTTGGTTCCGGTTACTATCTACAGTATAGTCACGCCGCGCGCCGCCGCCGCGCCGCTATACTACTTATACGTAATTTGTGGTGTAGTGTAGTAAGCCTCTATCCTTTTTCGAGTTTGATTTAAACTCGTAATTGTCACCATCAGCCTATAGTCGTTCATGGCTGGACAAAAGACTCGGTTCTGCATATCGATATAGTTCAGCGATAGCCACTTGGACCACCGGATTTATTTACGGCAGCCTTTTTACCGGGGAAATCCGGAGAACAATTCGTTCGCAGCATTTTCGATTGAGTTTGGTAGTTGTGGCCGATCGCAGGTATTTCCGCAGAGTTATGCAACAGCAAACCGCTATCACTCGCTATGTTTTAACTCATAAGAGTTTCAAGTGCGTCACCTCGAAAAACTTAAAATCGCAGTAGAGGCGTGGTTTATCTGCGCGGCAAAGTAAACGGACCACTGATGGCAATGCAGGAAAGTAATAGCGCTAAGCGGTGCCGTACATGTGGAACAGAGAAAGGTGTGCTGTTTGCACGCTAGAACTAAACAGCGTAAGTGCCAAGTTCTTGTGAGTCCATTGCTGCCAAAAAATATTACATATAATAAAAATATTTCTAAACTAGATTTTAGTAAAGTTGAATACCATACTTGTGGCTAAGTTTCAACGTCTAATACGTTGCCGTTTAACTTTATACTTCTTATGAAGTAAAAAAAGATAATAGGTGTTACTTTGACGCGATTTTCTATCGATAAAATTTTCAGAAAACGTGTTTCCAATTAAATGATTATATGATCAAGTTATGTATATCTGAAAATCATAATAGCTACTTGTAATAGCTACAAATTACGAGGATCATCGATTCAAAAATCACTAAAATTTTCAAGGTGCCGCCTTAAGCGTCTCTTCGATCTTAACAGGTCATGATAATGAGCCCTTTTGTTCTGAACTATTGATTTCTGTGGTCTCTGGTTAAAGGAGTAACACATTGAGGCCACCTCATAACTGTTCAGTAGACGTCGTAAAAGACGACGCCGAATATATTTCCAGATTTTGAATAACGATCCCACCCTAGTGGTTTTGTATAGAATTTAAACTTAAGTAATACTATAGTGCGGCTGGCCAAAATGGCCATAATTTTATTGCTTTCTTAGCTCATAACATAACCTACCTAAATAATAATTAAATTAAAATATTAATTTAGTTTTAAGGATTTCTAACACAACACGACATCATGTTGTTTAAGGAACAATTATTATTGATTGATTGAATATCTTGAGCCAGAGCCAAATTTATAGATAGGTACCTACGTTTCTAAACACGAAAAAAAGCAGTGTTGTATTTACCTGTCTTTCTTCTTGTCAATTTTTTTCAAAATCATGCCACACTCTGCTAACGCCACATCAATAGCTTGGTAGAAAATTTCCAAGTTTGGTTCGGTAAGAGTTGCATTCAGTGCTCTCAGTGGCTTCATGTATTCTTCAGATAGGTCATTGATAATCTTGTTTCTCTGTTCCACTGATAGAACATCAACTTGTACTGATAAATTGCATTGATTAGCTGCATATTTACAAAATTCTGATAGAATTTCAGCTCCCAAAGTTTTAAGTAAATATTTAACAAACTGCACTTGTTGGTCTGCAGAAAAGATTTTCAAACCTTTTTCATACAACTTGATGTCATTAACAAGAATGTTTATCTTGTCTTGGGACGATGAGTGAGTTTGTTTCCTATTTTGATTGGCATCCTGTAGTAACTTGTCAGCAGTTTCCTTAGCAATATTCAAAGCTGTTTGATTAAGATTACTGAAACAATAACAATAACAAGAAAAACAACAGAATAATTATTGTAAAATAATTTTAAAATTGAGCGAATTGACATAATTTCAAAAACATACTTTTGTAGGTACTCAGCAACCTGTGTAACCAGATCATCAAGGTTTTCATTTTCTAAAAGCTCCTTGATGATAGATTCAATGTCTTCAACTGAGATAATCTCTAATGTTGTTGGAGCCTTCTTGGCAACAGCTGTTGCATCATCAGAGTCGGAGTCGTGTGCAGTAGCTTGCTTTCCCCTCGGATGCTTTTTAACAGCTTTAGTTTTGGTCTCGCGCCCTTGCGCTCCGCCACCTGCCTTTCCTGAACCGGCTTTCCGGCGCCGCTCTTCGCGCCTCTCTGCTTTGTGATCTACGTGACTGGACTGGATACTATCAGTTTTAGCTAGCTGCTTCTCCAATTGAAACTGCTGATATTTTCCAGACTTCACACAAGCTTCAGCTTTAGTTAGAACCATGGTCATACAAGCTTCTCTCAAGCTCTCTATGTATTGGTTACTAAAAACTGCAAGAGATAGTAACATTTTCAATATTTTTTATTCATAAATTAATTCGAAATACAGTGTATTTAAAAATTCTAGCTCCTTGCTCCTTGGCTCTAAATTGATGCTATACTTCAAAACTAAAACATACAAGTACATTTAAAATCATACAGAACAAAACCTGTTTTTATATGTTTCCAAAGTTAGTTTGTTTCTTCACTGAATGCTTCAAGTGGCTTTACATGTCATAGATGACGTTGTACAAGATTTATACGACTATACACTTTACGGAGAGAGTATTGTTATATATTGTAAATATAGTGTGCCGACAATAAGTTTTACCCCTTGCCTATAGATATGTAGAAAAAGATAATATAAATTTTACCTGTATTCTCAAATAAAATTGTGGATTTTGCATTGTCTTTCATTAAACTATCAAGAACATTTTCAATATCAGTATCGGATAAAATAGAAGGCAGCAACGAAACAACATCTAAATAACTCTTTGAAGCTATACACTCCTCCAGAGCAGTTTCCAGCTGTACTTTTATTTGGGAACCAATCACACAACTGCTTAAGAATGTAAGATCTTCATTGGGTAAAGTTCTTTTAACATAACCTTTAGGATCTGATATTCCAAGACGGGACAAAGCATCATATTCAAGATAGTTGTTTTGTTTGTAAAAACTGATCACCCAATCATTCTGTGATTTAGTATAGCATGATGGGACGTACAAAGCCCCAGCCTGTCGACCAGTTAACACTCCTGGGGCATTCAGTTGGTCGAACAACGACAGAAACAAGCGATCAGCCATGTTGCAGTGGTTTATTATGACAGCAATAGGTGTAGGCTTCAGCAAACCCATCAGAGCTCCACGCATCTTGGCTTTGGTCCTCTGAATGTACTCTTCTGTATAAAACGTTCGGGGCTCAGATGGATCTTGCTTCCCAATTATAATTTTTCCCAAATATTTCTCTAGGACATTGTGTTGCAGGAGGTCTGCAGGCAAGTCATATTGCAATGTAAGCTCACCAACAGACAGTTGACCTTGAAGCTGTAACTTTTCATTGATTTCTCTGGCAATTTTCTCCAAATAATAATGAGCTATTAAGTACCCTGATACGAGTTGTACCTCTTTTCCTCTAATAATCTCAGTAACACTGGCATTAATCTGGTTAAGGTCAACATTTAGCTCTTTGGCAAGATCAACGGTGTTAATTCTTCCGCCATGAACATAGAGTTCATCTTTAATTTCTCGAACCAGTTGTTGGTGTGTAAGATACTCTTTACCGTCTGTCGTAAATACAACATCAAGAAGCTTAAGCTCTAACAATTTTGTGACAATTTCCACACAGTTTCTCTCTGATAACCTGGAATTTCAAGTAGTGTAGTGTTTTAATATCATATTTCAAAACTTATATAAAATCATATAAAAGGTATATAAATATTATGATGTTTTTGTTATTGAAATCAATTACAATAATAAAATTAAAATTACCTCTGTGCTGTGGTACTAAGTTGGGCTTTTTGAAAGTCAGCTGCTAGACGTTTGATTTCATCCCAGTCCGTCGATGGAGCCATGATAGAATTTTATTTATAAGTAAGAAGGTTTTGATTTACATAAAATATAATTTGTCGTTACAAAATCAAAAGTAGGTACGTCTCAAAACGTTTCTATTTGCTGCTAATTATAAAATTAGGCCACAACACAAAATCCACATTTACCAGAAATGTCAAACTTAATGTTGCCTGCACTTGGAAAGTGACTTCCCAAAATCCAAAATGACAAAAATAAATACCTTATAGATAAAGCCCGACCAGAGGCCTACTATGTAAGCCTACTGTAGGCCTACTAAAATAAAATAAAAAAAAATAAAAAAAAATAAAGTAAGTAGCGACAAGCTCGAGAAGCTGTCAAACGCGACATAGTGACATTAGAGCCATAGTAGTTCTGTCAATATCATCAATATGTCGCGTTTGATGCTTGGTGAATGCGATCATCCAAATTCAAAATTGCCTAAGTAAGTGCCCCTACTATCAAGACGTGGTGCGGTGCGGTGCGAGAAGTGAAGTGAATTAATCTCACTAGCTTTGTATATGTCACCGTAAGATTATCAATACCGTTAGATTACAATCTATCTCGCGAGATTGTAAACTATCGAAAAATTGTGAACAAAACATACTGATTACGATTTAACGGATTATTTTTCGATAGATTGTAATCTATCGAAATTAAACCGTCAAATTGTGAAATGGCATAGGATGGAACGCATCTCGCGCGCTGATTGGTTGATCGTCATATGCTCTGCGCCGCCATATTTGTTTGCTTTTTCGTTTATTATCTAATGTAAACAATCTGTGTTTAAGTGAATTTCAATTGATTTCGTGTTGAAAATAACTCACTACTTTATAATAAGTTCTATGAAATTATTGTGGAAGTAAAATGAATCCATGATTAATCGAAGAATAGTAGTTTGAATGATAAATGAGTTAGTGTTAGTATCCAAAAATATACCATAATACGATGTAAAAATTACTGATTATCTACTTAATAATAGATAAATACTTGATGTCACAATTCTTGAAGTGCATTAATTTTATTCAACTGACGCCTGTGTTTTATTCCCAACTGTATGGACATAGAACGGCTTGCTGTAATACCGACCAATCAGGAACAGCCTTTGGACAGTTGACAATTTAACGCGTGACAGATTGTGATTTAACAGTTTCACTCCGATAGATTACAATCTACCGAAAATTAATGCGTTGAATTGTCATCAGTACGTTTAGTTCACAATCTTTCGACAGTTTACAATCACGCGAGTTAAATTGTAATCTAACGGTATTTACAATTTTACGGTGACATATACATGGAGTACAGAACCAATGGAGAACGCTTGCGGGGGCGACCGCACACGCCAAACATATGTTATATCTTGCATACCTCACCACGTTTTTAACCACTAGTGAATCAGATGTCATTGCGTCAGCCACGCGTCGGCCAATTGCAGACGGCGCAGATCATCTCTCCCCCCGCGCAAATTGGTGACTTTGTTTCTAAGCAAAAGCGTGCGGACGCGCTCTCCATTGGTTCTGTACTCCATGTTTGTATACTAACTACACTACTTTACATTTTTACTGTTTTAGTATCTTCAAACACTCGTCAATCCCACATATTTTAGGGAGATTTCCTCTTACTTTTTTTTTCCATTTCTCCCTTTTCGGAACAGGCAAAAGCCATACAGCCATCATCTTTAGTATTTTCTTGCACATCCGAGAAAGTATCCCAGTTTAACCGTTTATCGTCTTCAGTAGTTTCTTTTCTTTTCCAATAATAATTAAATAATTAAATTCGTCTTTTAAGTTTTGTATTCTTCTCACGCTCACGGCGCAGGGCAAGGGTGGTCCCTTGGTGGTCCTTCCTTACCTTACATTTTAATGAGGATTTTGACGTGGGATCTCAAACCAGAAAGAAACAGCTAACCAACCAGAACCACAGAATAAAATATAGTATGTACTAATGTACTCAGAACCAACCATTATTTCTCTCACTTTCACTGAGAAAACCAAATTTTAATGGATCCGCCATTTCTTCTCGATTCCCGCACCGCCTTCTCTTAGGGCCGGTTTACACGCTTCTAGTCTTTAGTTAAGTTCTTTAGCGAAGTCCTTTAGTAGAAACGTGTGGACGTCACTTGCTTTAGTAGACGTCACTTGCTTTAGTACTTGCTTTAGTACGGTTCTACTAAAGCAAGTACTAAAGCGGCGTGCGTGTTTTTTGTTTTTTAAAAGATGGCTATTTAGTTGTATCTTCAAACCAAATGGTCGGAATATTATTTTTGAATCTATCTTCAAACCAAATGGTCGGAATATTATTTTTGAATCTTTATAATAAGAATGAAAGAAATGAAGAATATTTATGTTTTAATTTTGGTCGAATAATAAATTTGTGCCTGAATATTTTGTTCAATATTGTTTGTGGAACGTTAAAAACAATTTATACAAAAATAAATAGGCTAGGCATTCGGCATACACAGCCATTGGCGTATGCGAGACGTCGTTGCGCCTTCGTTGTGGCGTCGAAATGATACTCAACTGGAAGATGTGTAAACGTTCACTCGCAGCGCACTAAATCACTAAAGAACTTGCCTTTCAAGTTGTACTAAAGTACTTAACTAAAGACTAAGAGCGTGTAAACCGGCCCTAAACCTCCCGCCGCGCCGCGCTGCCGCCTGTTGGTCGTTGTTGAATCAAAATGTTTGATTGAGCGATTGAGCTCAATCATTGGACCATGAGCTCAATCATAGATCTCCATTGCCATTGTCTTTATGCCTTTTATGTACTTTTTAATCTTCTGTTTAGTTTTAGATCAAGAATATTAGGTATATAGTGCGGGAGCCGGGGGCCTAAACACCTACCTCATCAAGTACCCCAATAGGCTATCTCTAGATCGTTAACCGTCACTTAAACACTGAAAAAAAAAATAGTCTGCCAGAGCCGATCCTGCCTTCTTCTTCTTCTGGTTCCTCTCCACTACTGGAGGTTGGCAGTCAGCTCTGCATACGTCCCTCTATCTCTCGCCAAACGGAAAAGTTCTTCGACCGTGGCGACGCCTGTCCAGCTTTTAATGTTGTCGAGCCACGACATTTTAGGTCTGCCGACGCCTCTTTTCCCTTCGATTTTGCCCATCAGAATCGTTTGAAGTATCTGGTAGTGCTCATTTCTTATTATGTGCCCCAGATACGCTACCTTCCTCTTTTGGATGGTCTGCAAAATCCTGCCGGGTCATCGAAATTTTTGACGTATTTTTTTCATGGAACCTACCTCATTAAGTACCCGAATGAAAGTGGTGGCATCAGTTAACCATTGATTTATTATGTATAAAAAAATTGGTCTGCCATTGCGCAACCTGCCGGAAGTACTTGGCAGACGCCCTGAAATGTGCCCATCCGACACCCTTCACCTACCTCATCGAGTACCCCAATAGGCTATATCTATATCGTTAACCGACACTTAAACACTAAAAAAAAAATGATCTGCCAGAGCCGATCCTGCCGGGTCATCGAAATTTTTGACGTATTTTTTTCGTGGAACTTACCTCATAAAGTACCCGAATGGAAGTGGTGGCATCAGTTAACAATTGATTAATTATGTATAAAAAATTTGGTCTGCCACTGCGCAGCCTGCCGGAAGTACTTGGCAGACGCCCTGAAATGTGCCCATCCGACACCCTTTGACCTGGCAGACCTTGTGATCCATTATCACAGGCATTTTGGTTATTTTTTGGCGTTGGTCCCATCGAGGTACTCGATGAGGTAGGTGAATGGTGTCAGATGGGCACATTTCAGGGCGTCTGCCAAGTACTTCCGGCAGGCTGCGCAATGGCAGACTAATTTTTTTATACATAATTAATCAATGGTTAATTGATGCCACTACTTTCATTCGGGTACTTTATGAGGTAGGTTCCATGAAAAAAAAATACGTCAAAAATTTCGATGACCCGGCAGGATCGGCTCTGGCAGACTTTTTTTTTTCAGTGTTTAAGTGTCGGTTAACGATCTAGAGATAGCCTATTGGGGTACTCGATGAGGTAGGTACTTAGGCCCCCGGCTCCCGCACTAATAGTAGGTATACCTACCTGTAATATCCGGTTTAGTTTAGACACCGTATATTATGTACGTAGTACATACCTACTATATTTAATCTGTGGTTTAGACTTACTATTACTACCCCAATGTGAATACAGAACAGACTATAATAATGTGACATCAAATTGAATTGAATTAAAGAAACTTAATTTAATAAAAAGCAAGCATTTATTAACTTTAGTACAGAATTATTATAATTTAAATACAAGGTAAAAATATAGGCTGTACTTTTACAGGACCAGAAATTATAACATGAATTTTTGAAGTTAATAGACACAAACAAACCATATCACTCTTTTATAAGAACTTCGATATAAAACAATCTAAATACTTATTATAAATAGTAGGTAAAGATGATACCCGCTATACAACATAATGAAGTATTTTCTATGATAAATGACATCAAGGATTATAGCCAGCTACAGTTTGCAATACATTTACAACAATACAAATTTGTGTTCTGAGACAAGAAATTTTTTATAATAATAGTTATGGTTTCAAACATTTGCCTAATCAAAATTATGTTGATGTAGCTTTTCACCACATCTTTCATTTAATTCCTAAATATAACTAAAGCTCCAAAAGTTGTGAAAATGATATTAAATATTCGAAACTATAAGAACAAAATCGCGCACGCTTTTATGTGCTTCATGTTTCTTGTATAAACAAATCATGGGTATAAGGGGTAGTGAAATGAACAAGGTAAAATTAACTGGCTGCCTTAAGGGCCTGGCGTCTCTTCACATCCCAGTTATAAACTCTGGCCATATTCACTTCTGTTGTAGTCCATTGATCCCTGGAAACAGAACATTTTCTTTTCAGTTATTTTTTTACTTCAGCCAACAAATATTTTTCCTATTGAAATAACTACATATTATTATTATAAACTGAATTCCATTGAAAATAGCAGATTTTGCAGTAAATAAAGATTGAGAATTCTTAGGATGATATAAATTTTTTTACATACACAAAACATGTGAATTATCTTAAAAAGTGTTATTATGATAATATTTTTTTACCTTAAAAAGTCGAGGTCGTGTTCGACACATTCTAAGTTTTTCTTTGCAGTTGCCATGTTCTGTGTGAGTAGTTTTTCTGCATCTTCTAAAGAATACTCCAACATCACATTTGCTCCTAACCACAAGCAAACTGTTTTAGTTGGTAGTACATTTGCCTGAAATTCAAAAATATTTTTTTATTACAAAAAGCTTAAAGTTTGCTACCTTGTCCTGGCAATAACAAATACAACAAAAATAGAACTATACAAAATCATTTTGAATAAGTAATACCTATCTCATTTTTTTTCTTTTACACTTTTGTATTTCTGGCTACATGTTGGGGCTTTGCCCTATTTAAATTAATGGTATTCTATCTGTGCTAACTTTTAATTGGCCTCTGTCGAAGGCCTCTGTAATATTAGATATATAGAATCATTGTGTAATTAGGCTGTCTGTAAGTTTCCCAAATAAAATAAAATAATTTTAAACTTCATTCAGAAGTGATGCACATACATAGACTTCAGTGATTCATTCATATTTCAACCAACTTCATTATCTGTACCAGTTTGTTTGCATTGAAAAGGCTCCAAAATTAATGGTACTGAACTGATTTTACAATTCTTTCACCAGAACATTATTCCCGAGTGACATAGGCTACTTTTTACTGCAAGAAAATATCCTTTTCTACGGGATAATTAGTTTATCGCGGGCCAAGCTGCTGATGGAAGGCTGGTTTATTTTACAAAGATGTGCTAGAAACTTTCCCTGCCTTCATAATTCAAGACCAATTTGAAACCTTACCTTAACAAATACTTGATCGCTGAGCAAGAATTGGGTTTCCATTTCAGATGTTTGTGTTTTTAACTTTTCTATCATTTCCAGTGACCTAGCCAAGTCTGGGATTTGTTGTCTAAGTCGTCTTCTCTTCGTCGCCAATGTGTATTCCATAAACTTGTATTTGCCATGTTGCTCATCAAGTTTCCGTAGAACTTTGTCTACACCGCCAGAATTTTCAGGTTGGGCCATAAATTCATCAACATTATCCTGCAAATTTATAAAAATCACAAATTTATGTAAGTAGATTGACCTCGTATTGAATATTTATAACGAATATTTGTGATAACTAAAGAAAAGTAGCAAAATTTCAACAGCTGAAGGACTCGAACATAACCTAAAACTTATTGTATTCAATTCAACTATTGTCATATTTATTATAAATTTACTCACTTCTTAAGCACAAATAACAGAAACCGCGGAATGATATTAAAAATTGTTTTTTACTTACAACGAATTGAGCTTCGGGTATTCCTGAGAACGATTTAGAATCAGAATTAGCCTTGTCGCCGTCCATTGTAGACTATTAACTCTTTTTTAACGTTTATTAAATTGAGTACTGCCGTTTTTTATTTTAAATTATTTCACTGTAACAAATAATAAAATAATAAATTCAAGAATCCTGAAAAATTAGGAGAAATCCAGTGAGACAGACAGACACAACGAATACGACAGACACCACCCGAGCGAGCGATAATAAAGCGAGCGAGACAGACTGGTTTTTTTTTTTTCTTCCTCCCTTATGGGAAAGGCAAAGGGATCTAAGCCCATACAGCCTAGTCTTTAGTAGTTTCTTGCATTATCCAAGTAGTATAATGTCTTCATCTTTAGTCATTATTTCTTCAGTTTTATTTCTTCGTCCGTCTTTAGTCATTTCTTGCATCAAACGTCTTCTAGTTTCACTTCTTGTTACGGGATCATTGAAATGCAAGGGTGGTTCTTACATTCCAATGATACTGGAGTTTAACGCGGGGTATCAAACCAGAAACAGCTAACCACACATTATTTCTCACTTTCATTGAATAGTTCTTCTTTAACGGCACATTATCACACTAATTCCACCATATTAACACAACAATTACCATGAAAAACTAATTTTAAAAGGGACGAAACAATGAACCCGCCATTTCCTCTCGATTCCCGCGTAAAAACCCCGAGACAGACTGGTTGTTTTTTTTTTCATTTAGCCACACAGGCAAAGGTTTATAAGCCATGCAGCCGTGCGTGCGTGCGTGTCGTCCACGCACGTGTCGTCTTTACTATTTTCCAGTTCGCGCGCGAGTTGAATGCAGAGTGCGTTTTACTTCATTTTGAGTTTATATGCTATACTATAGTTTTTTAAATAAAACTAAATTATACTCTGTTAGAAGAGCTGCTGTTGTGAATACGAACTTTCAAGGATGTTGTATTATAGTAGATTGTAAGTAGGTACTAGGTACTACCGTTCCTCATCACACCGTTGAGGAAGGGGTGGTTTAAGTGTTTTTCGCGGTAAAAGCTAGTATCCATCTCCAAGGTCTATTCATGATTCTATCATACCTCAAGGCTAGATTGGTAAAGATACCAAGTTTAATTAAGTTTCCGCCCCACGGTTCCGCCTGCGCTTACAGTCTTTCCCGTGGGAATAAGGTATTTTACCGCGGTAAAAAGTATCCTATGTCCATCCCCAAGGTCTATTCTATCTTCGTACCTAGTTTCATCAAAATCGGTTCAGTGGTTTTGGCATGACAGACAGACAGAGTTACTTTCGCATTTAAAATATTAAGTAGGGATGGTAGTAAAAAAATAAAATTAATATAATTAACTAATAAAAAATATAAAATTAAAAATGTAGTAGGGTCGTAGGAATATTATTGTAGAGTTTTGTAGTAGGTACACATACTCGTACAAAGTTTCATAGTAGGAAGTAGGGTTTAACTACAAATAAATATTTAGGTAAGGTATATTCGGGTACCAACCCGCATTGGGCCAGCGTGGTCGACTAAGGCCTATTCACCCTGGTTTCAGGGTAGGCTCGAGCCCCTCGGTGGGGACATGTATGAGCTGTTAATGAGTATATTCGGGTAAGATCGGATTTGGTAAAAGATCGGATCCCTTAAAAATAAAGCGAATTTGTGGATATTTTTGAATACTGGCAACGTAAAAATCAAGACCATTTCATCCTGCCCCTCTTCGTAGGCCGCTTTTATCCCTAGGCCTAATAGTTTATGTGTAGCGATGAGTTAAACAAAAAATGGGATTTTTCACGTTTTAGGCACTGATCCGGACTTTTCCCTGGTTTGTTTTTTAATAAATTCGGGTATCAAATTACATGTTTTCATAAATATTTCAACTGTATAGGCAGAATTTGCAAATAAGCTATAAATTAAATTAATTAAAATTAATCTAGAGCTATTATTCGCAAAGATCCGATCTTTTGCCCGTTAGTTTAAGATCGGACTATAAACAGTCCGGTGTTTTACGTCGAAAAAAATTCCAGTGGTTCACAAACTGAAAGGTAAAAATATATTTTCACGCACAGAATGAAAGCTGGTATAGTAAAATAGGAATACACAAAATAAATTTTAATTTTAGACACTTCCTTAAGGCCTTTTTTTCCAATTTAATGACACGCAATAAGTGCTGAAAACGAACAAATATTTTCCTAAAATTTACTTAACTGAAGTATATTATGTTTTACCTAAATAATTTCGTTTAAGTTTCACATTACTAGCTCATCTAGTGACTTTATTTTTAAATTCTGTCCCTTTTCCAACTTGTACTTTCTTTTAAAAAATGTATAGGCTCGCAAAAGCACGTCTTGTGCTAAATTTTGAGAACCATAATTTTCTAAAATTTTATCATGCAGGAAAAGACCGGACATCAAAAGTCGAAAATATAATCAAAACGTCGGTCCCACCACATACAAAGAGCTTTTAAAAAAAAAGCACTATTGACGAAAACTAGATGAAATGCCGGACACAGACCTAGTAAGCACCTTATCCAACTATCAATAGAATTGAAATTAGATAGTAGTCCGAACTTACCACTCTAAGGTCCGATCTTTTCCTACCACTTTTAAAAACATACCTGATTTTTAAATGGCTGTAAAATCCAAGCTGCTAGGCCTAGAAATCGGATTGAACTCTGGATTATAGAATGGTCTTCTGCGCTCAGTTTACTGTTTATTTCGTCGACTTTCATACATCATGAGAAATATTAAGTTTTCTAAAGTCCTTTTCACTTGCCAAAAAACCGTCCGAACTTACCCGAATATAGGTACCTTACCTATTTTAAAATGGACCCAGTTCTTTTTTTTTTTTTAATTTGTTACAGAAACAAGCACATACGGTTGGACATTCGCACTAGAAATTCACCCCTACCGCTAAAGAATACGGGACGGGGATTCTCAAGGTCACCATGTTCAGCCGCATGGTGCTCCCACCATCCTAAGAGAACAAAGAGGCAGAGAAACAGCGAAAGAGTTTTTCATCTAGGGTTAATTGTCAGTTCATACATTGACTGGCTGAAAATTATTGGTCAATTTAAGAAAAATAAAGGAATATGATAAACATACATAGTTAAAATTAGAATGCAAAACAAACTGAAAAAATCGAAAAAAATTCGTAACTAAACTATAAATCCTTTCGATAATACCTAACTAATAAGTATGTTTTAGGCCCTAGACAAATTATTCACTTACCTGCCTCGTACATGTTCAGTACAGCTAATTTTGGTACATAGTGTCACCCCAAAGTGGTGATGTTATTCAGTGATTGATCATCATTATCACAAGTGAGAGCCCTTTATATGACGTAAGTAGGTATGTTTTTCTATTCAATTCTAAGTATTTATTTACCTATATTGGGAAACTTTACTCGTAAGTATTTCGTCGCTTATGTTCTGCCATTTAATCCGGGATAATTTCAGTATCTTATTTTTTCCACTCGTCCCTACTGAGGAAAAGAGGCTTAATTTGATGTATGTACAAAATAATGTACTGAGGGGCTCGAACCTATAGTCTAGAAAAGTCTAAATTTTGAACGTGAGAAGCAAATCTAGTAAGAAGTTGATAAGAGTGTTCCTAGGTTTTGGACATCGCTGAATGCGAAAATCGTTATTAGCGGATCGAGGTTTAGGGTGACAGGCTTTAGTTTAATTCAGCCATAGAAGTCAGTTCACCATGCTGATTTCTTGCTGATTCATCGTGGGTTGACCGACTAGACACGACCTTTGAATTTCTATCGGTAGCTGCAAGTTTTATTTGGATGTTTTCTTATAAACGCGTGCAATATTACCTATATTATATTATTGTATAATTTAGAGTTGAATGTTACTAAGCTACCACAAAGTATTCTATTAAATTTTTTATCCTTCGTAGATTTTATAATAAAAAAATGCCTGAAATACCTGAATGCCTTCAACGCCGGTATCAGGCGTTAGATGACTTGATCAGAGAGCTAAGTGTAATGTCGCACTGTTCATCTGAGAATGTGGACCCTGGCATCAAGCTTATGTGCAATTTCTGGAACATTCTCAAGGACGAACCCGATTGCAATTTGGCTGTAAAGTATTTTTTTCTTGACATATTTTGAACTGCTCTGATTGATTAAATTACTTACCTACCACTACGAGAATCTACATGGGGTGACGCATATGAGGTGCAAGATGCAAGCAATTATTGTAGCCTTCCTTACTATTTAAATTTGACTAACAAAACATTGGTTTATGACATTTTGCTAGGATGACTTATGGATCCGAGCCGTGGTCGCTTACAATGGGCCTCATAAGAAGGCTTAAAGTCACCCAAAGAGCGATGGAGAGGGCTATGCTTGGAGTTTCCTTGCGTGATCGAATCACAAATGATGAGATCCGTAGGCGAACCAGAGTCACCGACATAGCCCGAAGAATCGCTAAACTTAAGTGGCAGTGGGCTGGGCACATTCATTGCGCGTAGAACCGACGGCCGTTTTGGCAAAAAGGTTCACGAATAGCGACCGCGCGCCGGAAGACGTAGTGTGGGCAGGCCCCCCACGAGGTGGACCGACGATCTGGTGAGGGTCGCGGGAAGCCGCTGGATGCGGGCAGCGCAGGACCGATCATTGTGGAGATCCTTGGGGGAGGCCTTTGTCCACCAGTGGACGTCTTTCGGCTGAGATGATGAAGGGCTTTGAAAATGGCATAAGAAAATATATTTTACCGTATCATTAAAAAAATAATTATGTGGATATTGAAAACTGGATGTTGTCTTAACACATTTTACCTACTATAATTTTATTATGTAATATTGTTGCTTAAATTTCCATTATTGACATGACAGGAAGAAGTTCATCAGTGTTTTTCACCCCCTTCGGAAAACTCTAGCTGCTTCTCCTACTGTGGTAATACATCACCATATGCAAGAGTTTTGAATGTTCATCACCAAAGATATCAGTGTTACATGGCTCAGTGAGTGAAATTTTCGTACCTTATTCCAGCGCTTTTGTTAGCGGTGTAGCTGTTTAACATTCAACGACGCGTTCGAAGCTAATTTTTATTTTTGCGCTTGAAAACTTGAAAATATTCGACTGTACTCCAGTACAGTCGGATGTAGCTCCAGCTACATCCATAAAAATGAACGCAACACGTGTGCGGACCACAGTAAGGTGCCCGCGAGGTGGGTCCGTGCGCACACATACATTAAGTTTTCAGCACTGAAAATATATGGTTATTTTAGAGAAACTAGTGCAAGTATAACAGTAAGTTATCTTCGTGTAAAATGTTGTAATCATCTAATATCACATTTCTAACGTTTAAATTTTTGTATTGTTAAACAGTGGATCACAGGGTCCACCGGGTGAACCTCCTAAAGAGCCACCTAAAAACACTTCGAAAGATCCACCTAAAAATTCTTCGAATGATCCGCTTAAAAGCACTTCTAATGAATCGTCTCTTCCAAGAAGATGTGGTAAAAGTCAAACAGAGCTAGAAAAGCCACTTACGATAAACAGCCCCCAAAAAAGCCAACAGCCCAGTCAGCAGATTGATCAACCAGCCACACAGCAAGACGACGAGCATGCTAAAGAGAGAGCTAAGGTGGAAGCCATGGAGCAGCAAGCCAAGGAGCTGAAATCTAAGGATCAGCAAGCCAATGAGCAGCAAGCCAATGAGCAAGCTATAGAGCAGCCGCCTCAAGAAGCTTACAAACGAACAGTATCAAATGCATCTCTTGATCGGAAAAGCCCTCGCTTGGTCAAAATTGATAATCAAGAAGTCGTGCGGAAGAATCCTGCTATGGTAATGGTCCCGCCAGATGATCAGTGTAAAACTCCTTTAGCAAAGGTTCTGACTAATTTAGAACAGGTGAGTTCGATGGATAAAATACGTAGAAAGGAACATAAACATGTACAAAAATATAGCATTATTTATTTACACCAAAACCGCTAAATCGAATTTGACAAAACTTGATAGGTACAGACAGAGATAGTTAAATCCGGTAATAGTAATTAAAAATAAACTAGGTCAAATTTCCTTGTAAATTGTTATAAACACTCTTCGACAAAATTATTAATCCTCATAACTGGAACTTATTAAAAATTCGTCCCCTTTTATTTCATAATGTGTCTAATAATAAGTATTATTAATGATTAAAAATGTACACAAAATTCGCACTAATTCCGATCAGTATTAAACTGCAAAAACACATTTGCGACCAAAATAAATAATGTTTTGCGTATGGCAGAAGACCACTGAGTAGGCAGAAGACATACAAGTGCTTTTGCAAGTGCCTTTACAATTTTGTCAGTAGAATTGTTTTAAAATTTGAGCTCGCTCACAAACTACAGCGTCAGCGGTAACCTTTCAGCACCTGCTCGAAAGGTTTTGTTGATATGCAAAGCAAAGAGCTTTTTGTTTCCTAATCCATTGTTCCCTGTTAATGTAGAGGTACTTAAGTAGATACCTAGTGTAAGGAAGATTATTAGTGTAGGTTCTGATTCATTTAACTTAATAAATGTATTTTTTTAAATATTATAACAAATAAGATTAGCATTAACGATAATTTAAGATCATATTTTAGTAAAAAGAACTGTCTTATTTTTTACCACATTTTATATAAGTAGACTAGGTTAAAGAGATAATTTCTCTCTCTTTACTTTTGATTGAACCCTCGGTTAACGAGCTAGGTACAATTTTTGGTACGAGTCCTGCCTTATTGCGCTAACGCAAACGGTTTAAACTTTTGCCAAAACCGCTGTTAATGCTGCGCCCGCAATACAAAATAGAGCATTTGGCAGCGGTTTTGGTAAAAGACTAAACCGTTTGCGTTAGCGCAATAGGTCAGGGTTTGTAAAAGATATACATATTTTTAGGCTGCGTCGTACGACAGCAGTTGCAGTAAAAAGTTAAAAGAGCTGCTAGCAGCACAGAAACATTTAAAATGTCAAATTGCTCGTCTGGAGGAGAGAGAGAAAGCAGGTGTCCAGCTGATGAAGGAAGCAGATCAAATGTGGGCTGGTATGGAAAATGCATATAAGGAAAAAATTGCTGAGTCGTTAGAAAGACAAAATGATTTAATGAAACAGGTAATTTACTTCTTAAATACTCGTTTAGTATTTCAAAATAATAATATTGATTTCCTTAAAAGAAGGAAGATAGGTAGTTCCCTTATCAAATTGGAATATTATTAATTTTATTATTCTATTCAGTGCGAGTGAGATGAGCAAATTAATAAATATTAAGGATAATAGAATAAACGAAGAACGAAATCTCTCCGATGAAGACTGGACCCACGTCCTAGATCCGTATCACCGTAATTACTCTTAATTTATTTTTGTTTATAGCTCCAAGATATAGAGAAGAGTGCAGCTAAGTGGCGCAAAAATAAACGAGATCTAGAATCTCAGTTAGATAGTATAAATAAATGTCAGATGGAAATGGTTACTAAAATCAATCAAAAAACTAACGATCTAAAGTCAATTAATGCGGAAGTTGAGGCGTACAAAAAAAGAATCGAAGATACAAAAAAAGAAGCTGAAGCAGTTAAAGCAGCCATGACAAATAAAACCAAATCAGCTGAAGTATGTACGACTATTCAACTGTTTATTTATTTTTTGTAGTATGTTACATTAAGGTAACTAAGTATTTTGATATGTAGGTATCGAAGAAATTAAGTTGTAAAGACGCATGCTTACAAGCCAGCCTACACGTTTGTCCTATTCCAGGGGCGAATAGCAAAAATTACTTTAGAAATAACCAGCCTCGAAAAACAATTACGCGAAGAGAGTAAACATAAAAAAGATAAACAACTGGCTGGGAAAGCGTACATTCAAGAAGCCAGAGCAGACCTCCAGAACATCTGTAAGGTTTTGTTGCAAAGAAGATTAGAACATGAGGATCTCGAAGCAGAGGTAAGTGAATTTAATTGAGCAATAGGCTATTACTACTACTACGCAACCGCGCGGCGTTTCAGCCAAATGATGACTTGACAACACACATCGAAACTGTCTATAATCGTGCCACTTTGATAAGCGAGATGACAAATTCAAACAAAATTATAAAAGTATCGATTAATTAACTCTTGTCTATACAATGTACTTATTATAGTTATACTGATGGTCTATGGTCTATAGGAATAAAGAAACATAACAACTTTAGGTACATACTATAAAATATCGCTCCATAGCGCTGCGTGACCCTAACGATTGTAGAGATTAAAAGTGTAACCTGTGCCATACCGCGTAAAACTTGTTAATTTTGAAAATTAATTATGAAATCAATCAACATTACATACAGATTCATATACCGCTCACGACATTGGACACTGTGTGTGTGATAGATAATCATCTTTGGTTTTAATGAAAGAAAGGGGTTGTTGTTAATTATTTTAATGAAATTGCAGAAAATTGCTCTTATACAAGAAATTGAGATGTTAAAAGACTGTTGTAATAACTGTAAGGATAGATGTGGGAAGAAACAGAAGGATATAGGGGATGAAATAAAAAGAATTGACATAGAAATAGCAAATTACGAACTTAAATGCGTTAAATGTAATGTGTGTGTAGACTCGATGGATGCTAGAACATTATGTAGTGATTGTCCACGTTGTGAAGAACAAAGACAGTGTATAATTGATGGCGATACTAAAATCTGTAAGCCGGACGCTGTAGAAGAATGTGTTTGCTCAAAAGTTAAACAGATGTTCTTAAACAATGTTCTGGAGAACATGTCTACCGTACTGGAAAAGAAAGTAAAGACGTGCACTGGCAAAGCATTAGGAAATGAAATTATGAAATGCCTTAACAAAAGCAGAAATGGAAAGTTAAACGACAGAACAAAGCGGCTGCTCCAAGAATTTGTATTACAAACAGTGAAAAAGAACTTGAATTTAACTATCGTTGGTGGCGCAGTAAAGACAAGATGCGAGGTTTGTTTTGTTTTAATTTGTGTTTGAAGTTTAGTTTTCATTTCAATAGTAATATTACAGAATAAACCAAGTCTAAATTCATATAGGTAGGTACTAAATTTTATAAAAATTAAATTTGAGCTTACACCTTTTTATTAGACTCGTCTTTGATTCTTGTATATTTTTTGTCGCTCAGCTGGACCCTGAAACCTATAAACAGTTGATGTTGTGTTTGAAAAAAGTAAAAGCAAAACCCCCTCCAAAATCTGATAAGGGCTGTGATGTTAAAAAGGTTAGCAAGTTATTTTTTTACAAATAATTTTTCTTTATTTCTAAGTATTTTCTTTATGATCAGATTTTAGTTTTGAAAAAAGCTAGGTATAGATATCGATCGGCATACAATTTATGTTAGCAAGCGGGGATGAGAAATTAGAACCCAGACATTCTCGGCCCAAAAACCAGACACTCGAATAGCGTCGTCAGTAGCCTTCATTAAGTCCTCTCGCGTGCAGGTGACAGGACAAGAAGAGCAGCTAACGAGATGGTCCTTTTTGTTGGGAGCCATACATACCACACCAGAAATTAGCTTATTGTGCGCGCGTAGTTATACCATGTAACATAAGTTGTTAGCCGCTTATTACACCTATCTAAAACGTTGTTATCTATGTACCTACTGAACGTATTTAATTAAATGTATTTAGGATCCATGCAGTCGTTGGGGAGGACCAAATGATTGCAATTGTCCTAAAGGACCAAAGAATTGTATATGCACAAGAAAAGCACCTCCGCCGGTTAAAGATCCAGAAACTTGTCCTCCTGAACCTCCAGATGACCCGGTAAGTGAAGAAAATGTTACAAATATATTTATATTTTTTAGTATTACTTGCTGATTATAAACTCGACCGAGTAAATCTTAAAGACATAAATAAAAATCATTTTGTAATATTAAATTTAGCGATGGATCAAACCAAATTTTATTTCGTATATAATATAATTATTTACATATAAATTTGTTTATTCCTATATTGATAAATAAAACGTTTTCTTAAGGTGCTTATGCCAAGAACTTTGTCAAAATTAATTTCAAATTAAACTTTATTACACCTGACTCCTTAGTAGTATTCTGCTCTTTTAAAAATAGTATTGGTAAAATACGCATGTTTTCCAGGGTGAAGAAGTAATTTGTCCACACAAGAATGAACCTTGTGGCCCTGAGTGCGGTGCGCATTCAGTAGATCGTGTCGGTGCTGAAGTAGCTCAGTTCAGGCCTGATCCTTGTTCTGCCCAATCGTGTCCCTTCGGGAAGAATATGCGGGCAGCGCAGTGCGTGCTCGGTCCCGAGTCTTTAAAATCACCATCGAAGTCCAACATGTTACAATATCCGCCTGACTATTCATTTTTGGATAATAAGGTATTTACGATTATCAGATTATCACGCCTACTTAATTTTGTCAACATTTCGTAATTTAAATATTGTTGTAAACTTACCTTCTATTTTTCTATTTTTAGGGTACATGTAAATGCGGAAAGGCGACTTTACAGGATCATTTACATTCAAACGGTATTTATTTAAATTATTTTAGTAGTTTACGTGGGAGTACTCTGCGAAATATTTATGTACTAATTATTTAAAGTTAACTATGAATACGTCGTGAATTGAAACATAATTTTTAGATCGAAGAACCATTCCTCGAGAGCTAATGATTGAGGAAGTCATGGGAGAATATATCGACGTGAAGACAATAGACAGTGTAAGTCACCCTAAAAACTCAATTTGAAAAATACTTGCCTTCATTATAAACCTTAGTATAGTTTTAAGTTAATGTGTAGTTACATAAGATAGAAAATAAATATATTATTGTTTCATCACTCTCTAGGTACATAGTCCTCATTTGAACTATTTTAAACCAATATGCTATGAGTGATTAAAATAAAATAAATACTATGCATTTTTATCCTAGGTTGCACTCTGTACTAAGGACCTGCAATCAAATGAATTAAAAAGAAGAGTACATAAAGATGGTGTTCGTTCAAATAACGCATATGCAAATTTTAAAACGGATGCTATCTCAAGTAGAATCTCACAAACTAGTTCTTATTTAGCAAAAGATGACTTAAAACTCGTGTTGCCAAAATCGATAGAAGACATTGAACAATATAAAAAACAAAATATGTTTTCTAGATTGAAAAATGGTCGTGGTCATCAGACTGAGATTGAATTTACTAAATACCAAGGCATTGATTCCACCGGACATCGACTAGCGTCGGGATATTGTAGTGCAAGTTCTTCAAAAAATTTAAAACCGTTGTCAAGTTCATCGAGTGATTCGGAAAAAACAAATAGTATGTGAAAACAGAGAATTATAATAAATAATGTTGATTGCTGATGTTTTATATGTATACAAATATAGTACTGACAAATATAGTATTTTTCTGTAGTCCCAGTAATGTTTTCAGTTGTTTTGTACTCCCACGTAACTTGTATGTACTCATTTATTACAAAAATAAATTAAGACTATAACATGTTTATTATTTTGATCACTTGCAGATGCAAAGCAACTGATAGCAGATAAAATTAATAAACGTTTGACACCTTTTGAGAGCATAAATTCAAAACCAATTGGTATAAGTGGTGTAGGATCGAACAAAATAGTTGAAGATGAAGCCAAAGATTTAAAACAACCTAAAATAACAAATAATAATCCATTCATGCTGAAGCCATATCCCTTAAAAGTAGATAACTGTACAGATTCACTCGTGCCTTACCCTCGGACACCACTAGGTGGTGAAAATTTTGAAGTTTCACAAGAAGTAAAAGATTACAAAAAAGCAAATACTGACTCATTCTACCAACAGCCATATATTAACTCAACAGTAGACACTGGTACGGATTCACTCGTACCTTATCCTCGATCACCATCAGGTGGTGAAAAAAATATAGTATCACAAACAACTAATGAAAATTTTGTAGCAGTAACGGTCTCGCCATCTGGATCTATAACCATGAAGTTGGATGAAAATTTAATAAACAGATTAATAAATAATGCTAGAGAAGATTTTGTATATTTGAAAATAACAAACTCGGGTAGATGCTTCTTGAATATGATACAAGTAGCTAAATTAGATGAAATATTATTAGCAAAATTACAAATAAAACGAATGTCAAGAGATAAAATTGTATTCGACGTTGTGCCCGATGAACGATCAGAAGCTGACCATAGCAGTGAAAGTTCAAATTTAATAGAAGTTGTCAAAGCACATAATAGTCAAACACCTGACTTTCATCTTACAAGAGAAGAACAGAAAAGAATAAGATCCATTATAAAACTAAAGTCTGGAAGGCAGCATTTTTCTCCGCAAGACGCAAATCAAGTAAAATATTGTGCACATACAAATAGTCCTAATTCTTCAAAATATCAGGAGCACTTAGAACATTTTGAAGAAACTATTTATAAAAACGAAAAGGAATTAAAAAAATTGCACGTTTGTAAAGGCTACAAGAAAGAAATGAAACGTTATAAAAACGAATTAGAAAAATTATATGAAAATAATAGTAGTTTGAGTATTAATATCATTGCTGAAAACGGAATATCTATGAAAGTAACAACTAGTGTAAAGAAAACACTGTCTGGGAATTTAGCTCTGGACGTAAAAGTTATTGATAACATAGGTGAAATATCAAGTTTGAAATCAGAATATCCTGTTTGTATATATAAGTCTTCGTCAGGTCGTTATAACATATTTATAGGAAATCAATCCGGTTCTAATGATATAGTACCTAATGCAGTTATTAGACGAACGGAATCAAATGGATTGTTGGTTGTTCTTACTAAACCAAAACTAAATTTTAGTTCAGAACGGATATCTTCTAATAATGATATTAATGATACCTACAGAGTTAGAGTGAGTTATTCATCAGATAAAAAACATCTTCCGGCTCTTCTTAAGTCATCACCTTCTCATAACTATCTGGTTATAATGGATAAAGAATTCGAAAACAGGTTTGTTGATTCAATTAACACAGCTTTCGGTGATAATACCGAATGTTTTGTAGAATTACGTAAAAAAAGCTCTGTTATTTCAATATACTTCGATGAAACTGCTAAAAAGAATGCTGCGCTAGTTAAAACTCCATCAGGTACTATAAAAATGCTTGTTACCGGACCAATATTCGAAAATTTGATCGAAAAAGTAAGTAAAATTAGCACATCGTCACAAGAACTAGAATATACCTTTGATGAAAAAGGAATTTCAAATGTAAAATCCAGTAGTGATCCTAACTTTTATAAAAAGAATAATTTGAATTATAGTCTCTTCGCGGGCTCAAAACCCAAATTTCAAATGATGAAATCTGGTCAGTATGCAGCAATATTAGATAAAGAATCGAAAAAATATTTTCTAAATGATTTGAAAAATCAAATTGCAAAGTATCCGAAAAATCGTATACCTATAAAACAAACAGATTCTGGTGAAATAACCATAATTTTAGATTCAGATGGAGCAGGATTGTCACAATTTGAATCATTAAAAATTACACCCTCAGGAAACCTTTACGTTGTGGTAGATGATGATACAATTGAAGAAATTAAATATATGGAAAGCAAACAATCGGCTATGGATTCTAATCAAACAGAATTTGGATCGGAGCATATGATAGGGAAAACAAAAGTTCCAAAAAATAAAGCTACAGCGACATGTGGGAAACAAAAATCAGACTATATTATTCAATCAGAAGGCGAAGGAGAACTGTTTAGCAACAAAAATGTTGACAATCCTTATAGTTATGACATAGATTCGGTAAAATCAAAAGCTGACAGTTATTATTTTACGGAGTCCCTCTATCGTTATGAAGATGAACGCTTATCTATGGATATTATTGAAGTTACTAGTCTGTGTAATAGGCTGCTAAATGAAGTTTCCAAACCAAACTCAAAAAGTAGTCTCAAAAGTGTTTCAATTGAAAGCAATTCATCAGCCAGATGGAACGTTATTTCACGTATAATGTCATTAACACTATGATTAAGCGTAGCTGTTCATGCTATCGTTCAATTAAGTGTTTTTGTTGGAAAAGCCTGTAAATGTAAATTCTAGATTTTCGTTGAGGCGGAATCTTGAAATTATTTTTGACTTGATTTTTCTCTTAGACTATACAAATACGTACTATGATTTTTTAGGCCTCACGATTAATATAATCCTATGTGGTCGTGTTCACAAAAAAAGTTTTTACTGTATCAGATTCTGAATCTTTTGATTCTATTATTCTAATGTCCCTGGTAATGTTTTTATGGAGCGTACACAAATGTTCTGTTCCAGTTCCACCTTGTATTGATGTAGGAAAATGAAAATGATTCCAGCACGTTCAGTTGTTTTCCGATTAATATCTACGTCCCATAAACTCAATAGATATTATCCAAGCTAACGAACCAATAAAGTGTTTTTCGCCTTAGTCGACTTTCATGTTGATTATTAAAGTAACCCGTAGGTTTGGTTTTCATTTGTACTTACTTAACTTTTGAAACATCCGATATTTTATTTTAAGCTATCCATAACGACATAACGAGGTAGGTAAAAGGTGCAGTACAATATCGTTAAGTTTGTATCAATTAGCGATACGAAAACGTAACGCTAATATTTTGAAATGTGGTAATCAATAAAAGCGTATAATCGAATGTATTATTTGTTTTGTTATTTACCTGAGAATCTGTCCAGCTGCGAATCTGTCTACTTGCAACATTTATATTTTCAAATTCAAAAGTGGCATCAGATGAAATTGACGATGAAAATCAATCAGTCCAGTCGTAACGTGAATTGTTCCCTAAGAAACGGAGTCTCTCTACAACGAGCATCCGCAAGTAGTCTCATTTCAACGATGCTCGTCTTGTATGCTAATTTTCATTTTTTGACACTCCAAATTTCGTAAAATATGGTTAGCAAGTAAAGGAGTTTGACCATGATCAACTACTAAAAAATCGTGTGCAAGCGATAGTAAGCCTTGGACCGTGCGATGGGTGACTATGGTTTGATCCCTTAAGGCAATTCGATCACCCTAATTCAAGGAAGGTAGGTTCTAAGGTTCTTAGTGGTGACAATGACAACAGATGATGGTCTTATGGAAACTTACTAACTCTATCAGAATTCTCCTGTTTGTAAACACTTGAAATCACTAAGGAAGAGCAATACAATAAGAAATTGAATTTTAATTTAGTGTGTCAGTTAAGTCGGTTTAGTCTTTTTTAGGCTGCCGCAAAGTATTTTTTTTCCTGGCGGGAATTACAACCCTCTTCACGTGAGTTCAATTCGCAATAGGTGCAGTTTTTTTATAATCACTTCATTGTTTGGTATAAACAGTTAATATAGTTTAACAATGACCTAATATCGGTATTATCACAAAATATCCGTCGCTATTTTCTAACATTTGTAGAATATTTACGACGTACTCGACGGAATAAGATCGAACTTTAACTTTTTCAACAGTTTTCTACTGCTTTTTTGCGTGTAAATCAATCAGCAGAGACGGCGAGGATCGGGATTCGTGAATCAATCACACCGCATAGTTCGCAAGCGGTCCAAGTAATGTATTGGAAAATTGGAAGCTTCTCCGTTAGCCGCCATTGTTTTTTTTCTTATGTAAAGGAATGGTCCTACCATTCCCTTTTATTGTTTTATGTACCTACTTAATGTACAAAAAAACATTTAATGGAATAAAATGAAGGATAAAGAGAAAAGGAGATCAGATGACCTTAGAGCGGCAGCAACTCAGCTCTAATTTTATATCTATGTTACACGTAATGAATGTTAGTTTAGCATTGCATTCAAAGAGGTTATTTCGAAATCGGGTTTATAGAACAGGATACTACCTAACTAAACATGACCTCGTTTTTAATTTATTCTGGAACTAGCGACCCGCCCCGGCTCCGCACGGGAAAATGGTTATTGTGGGTTATCCTTCAGTATATTATGCATGTATTATACATATAAACCTTCCTCTTGAATCACTCTATCTATTAAAAAAAACCGCATCAAAATCCGTTGCGTAGTTTTAAAGATTTAAGCGTACAAAGGGACATAGGGACATAGGGACATAGGGACATAGGGACATAGGGACGGAGAAAGCGACTTTATTTTATACTATGTAGTGATACTGACTTTGGCAAAAACACACGGCGCGATTTGTCGCCGCGACAAGCTGAATACCGTGTTCTTTTCCTTAGTATGGTTGAAGAGACACAAAAAAAAAACAGAAGACAATGAGGTTTTCAGGGAGCACGACGTGATATAAGACCTTCAGGCACTTAGGTCGAATTACCGAAAGCATAATCTCCCAAGGAAAATTACCCTCGTTCGCATAATATTAGATTCTCAAAATATGAGATTCTTAAAATATATATAATATATATAAATATAAAAAAAACGCCATAAAATTATTTTGGCAATTTTGTACAAAAGCGACAATTTTAACATAAGAAACCGAGTTCGATGATCTTCAAAATTATATTCTATGCAAATAATGTAAGTCTCCACGACAGTATAATAAAATGTGTATGGAAAAGGAAGTCAATATCGAATTTCAGGATGGATTATCAATAAAGCAGCTACTGTGTCAGGACTACTCTTAGCCAGACCGTAAAAGCTGTGAAGATATCAGTCCTGAACAGAGCCGGATTAAAAAGACAATCCCTTAGACGTATAGAAGAAGGTGATGTTATACAATTCTGACCTTTTTTTTAATTGACCTACGCTTGTGTCTAAAATTACTACCAATCAAGCTTCACGGACGGAAGAATTCACGTGTGTTCCCTTCGAGAGGTCATAGTGGATTTCGAGATTTAGCGGGAGGAGCAGTCATGTATGTATGTACCAACGCTTCTTGAGCCAATCAGAATTGGAATTTGAATCTATTTCTAACCCGTAGGTAGATCCTGGATTTTTTTCGAATTTTTCCACGCTTGTGTTGTCAAATCTACGTTTCAAGTTTCACCGGATTTTGCGCCGACTGGACCTACCAATAACGAAATGTATGAAAATAATAAAAAGTCGGCAAATAGCGAAAGTCTGCAAACACCTAATAGATCACCTATGATGGGACTATGCGAGGCTCTTTCACAGCAATGTACCAGTTGGCCAAAACACCAAAGCGAGTCGATTTTTATAGAACTTTAGACTATCTATACCTATACCTCCTCTCCATCCATGGTATGGGTCGAAATTCTCACTTTTGACAGGCCTTTACGTACAGTGTACATTGCCAGAGTGCCAGGAAAAATGGAAAATCTGCGAGCGTTTTATTTACATCGCAGTAATCTGTCTTACACCGAACAAAAGAGTTATTGGCGCTTGTGTTCCTACCTAATTCCTGCGTTCTAAGCCAATTGTTAAGCCCGAGATTACACCATCATTATGATTTGAATATGTAGCTGAATTATGGCAAGAACAACCTGTGCTAACATAACCATTCCACCACTACTAGGCACAGTTTTGCCATCTACGTACCTAATTCACAATAATTCACCTATGAATTGTAATGGCGCGCCATGGCGTAGCAAATAATGCTACGGCGCGGCAGCGGCATCGTAGCATGTCGTAGCACGTCGCGTCGTAGCCATGTTAACTGTTGCGGCTACATCTTTGCTATGGTAACTGGTATGCCCAGATAAGTACTAGGTATGTGAGTTAATAGGGCCGATAAGTATTTAGCCAATTACGTATCATACGCAACATCATCAAATGTGAATCAGAAAAAAATAAGCGACCACGAGCCGCAGGAAAAAATTGAGTTGCTTAATACTCAGAACCTTAATCCGGCCCAGTTATCATAACTTCAACATGGTATCTTAACCTTTCTGGATCTGAGGACTGAGCTGACTTCGCTAGTTTTTTTATTTCCGCCGACAAATTGATTTGGGTTGATATGAAAAAGTTTATGGCGCCCTATTTCGATTTTATCAGCTCTGAAGATTTCGTGGTAGACGGTATATTTTTTTCTGGAATCTTTTTTGGATTAATAATACGCTCTGATCCTAGTATAAGTATCCATTATTAACTAACATAGAACAAAATTTTTTTACAATTAAATTTCGAATAAGTTCATTTTAGGGCACGTAGGTCCTGAAGGTCGGTAAACAGACAATTATATTTCGTGAAGTTCGCAGACTTTGCAAATGGGACTTCAGAGAAAAAAAGTTTGCCCTCTTAATGCCTTAAAACTTTAGCAATTTTAACTGAAAGTGGGCGCACTCACAGAAATATTAAATGCCTAATCTCTTGAAGTTAAAAGCGTTTTGTACTATTGTAAAACGAATTAGTATTAGTTTAAAAAAAAGAAAAAAGAGGCAGACCAAGGAAGCGCTGGGAAGATGTCTTCAGGGAGAAGTGTGGCCCGTACTGGAGAAGAATAGCGAGGGATAGAGAGGAATGGAGGAGACTGGGGGAGGCCTACGCCGAACAGGCGACTTTCATAGAATGAGGATTAAGAAATGGAGGATTAAGAAATATTTTTTTTTTAATAAGCATGATAAATTAAAATTATAAATAATGTACCTAATGCAATCTAATCTATGATAGAATAAAGGCTTATTTTATTATTAGTTTAAGAAAATCTAATAGAACAGTACCTGTACCTACTTTCCTTTATTTTCCAAATTGTAATAACTTGTAGATATAACTTCAGTTAGCTCGCGACCACGGGGCAGGTGCAACCCTGAGCACGACGTTAAAAAAATAGGTATTCGTAAAAATTATTGCGTTAAGACCTGTGAAAATTGGTTTAATATGTACAAAGTGCAATTAGCTTCATAAAAAATTAGGTACATTTTACTTTACAACCGAACAACACATGAACACATTTTCTGAAATTCGTTTAATAGCTACTTTTATCTATACTTATTTGTAGTTTTTGAACACGTACGACATTACATATTTCAAATTGAAATATAAATTTCCAATAGTAATTATACCCGTCTTCATATTACATCAGAGAGGCGGGAAAGCCGCGCTTACATATCCTGGGCCTTGTTTATTGAAGAACTTTATCAAACAGTGCATTTATTTCATAGTTGCAATGAGGATCTATTTTTATACAAAAATAAAATTTCTTCGAGAAGCTGACTTTACGAGTCCTTGTCAATACTTGAAGCCTGTGAGCTTGTGAACTTGTAACTTTCGAGAACCTCTCGGATGTTTTGACAGCTCACGTGGTGCTGACTTGCAGTGCGCAAAGATGGCGGTACGCAGGTATTTAGTATGTAAGGCGTGATGAGACACTCAATTGATGTTTCCGATTGAGTGAACGCGACTTATCTAGAGCTGCTGTTACAGACGGAAAACTACAAGGTTAGGATAGTAAAAGAGTCAGTTAGTATGTTTTGTATAGTTTGTAAAGCATTAGGAGTGTCATCAAATGTGAGTTATGTGATTACCATAATATAAATACACACTTTTTCAAATGCATTTTTCTACTTTAATTGCTTTATCGGTTAATTTCCTTCGTTTTATGAAAAACGTTAACATAGTTTTATCATTGATTATGATTTATATAAATCTACAGATAAAACAAAAAACTTTAGAAAAATCGAGTAGTCTTCGATTTATTACGCTTGATTCTAATTTGCCTCTTGGAATCTGCTAAAAACAAGGATAAGAACGGTAGACTCATAACATCCTTGGCATAAAATTAGTTATAGAAGTTTTTAAAAGAGGTTATAATATCTCTAGATCACTTCCTAAAGTGTATAGAAATCGAATCACATACTGCTTGATTTTGAGAAGATCGCGACCGGAATACGAATGGGCGGTCTACCGATCGATGCCGGTTACATTTTACTACGGGCACTTTTCCCTCCTTGGGGCATAATCGGAAATACCTTTTCCACTGGTTTTTATTGCACAGACTTCAGTTTTCGAATCTCTAGAATAAATTTGTGATCATTTTCATATCATTTGCCGTTTTTTGGGTTTGTCATCAATCCATAAAAAACTGTTTTCATAGGACTAAAAAAACTCTCTCTTCTCACCCTACGCAAGACTCCGCCCGAAAATAGCTCATTCCTACAGGAATGAGGTATTTTCCCCCAGTAAAGTTAGCCTATGTCCTTCACTAAGCTCTATTTTAAATCTGTACTAAGTTTCATCAAAATCGGTTCTGTAGTTTTGGCGTAAAAGCGAAACACATAGATAGACAGACAAACGGACAAGAGTTGCTGTCGCTTTTATAATTATACTAGCTGCCCGCCCGCGGCTACACCTTCGTTGGTTTTCAAGTTTTCCCGATGGAATGAGATTTTTTCATAGTTTTTTTCCCGTGGGGAATGAGGTATTTTCCCGCGGTAAAAAGTAGCTTATGTCTATGTCCGTCCCCAAGGCCTATTCTATCTCCGTACCAAGTTTCATTAAAATCGGTTCAATGGTTTTGGCGTAAAAGCGTAACAAACAGACAGACAGTTACTTTACAATTTATAATATTATAGTAGGGATGGGGATTGGGATAATATATTTTGCTTAACTTTATATAAAAAAAGGAATTTTACTAAGATTCACAGAAAGAGCAAGTTATATAAAAGCTGAGTATTTGTTAGATATGAAGTTCCCACCGTAAATGCACTGAAGTTTACTATCCGGTCAGAGAATTAAATATTAAAAGACTAATCTCTGTGTATGGCATTTTATTAACCCTTGTGGACCTCCATAAAGTTTCTAGGTATATACTTCCTCCCTTTACGACTTGGCCACGCCACGCCGCCGCGCGCCGCCACCGCCACTCTTCATTCAATCAATTCATTATTTTGATTAAAATTTTTACGTCGATGTTGACGGATTAATATTTGTACTAGTATTAAAGAGTATCTCGTGTTGTTTCTTAAATTAGGTCGTCCTCACCGAGGGGCGTTTTAATTTAAAAATGAAATATTTTTAAATATTTTGCAGAACAGTTACGTCATAGTTTTTGCGTGAAAATTGTACACAAAATACACGAGAATTAAAAAAAACATACTGAATCTTTACGTATACTTACATGTATTTCTTTTGCACACATTTCTAATAAAAAAAAAAAGAAATAGGTGAAAAAAACGTTGTATATTGAAGGAAAATTTAATTCAGTCACGTGTAACATCACCAGATGTAATCGCCGTCGCCCCGAATGCAGCGGCCGCAGATATGCTTCTGTACCAGTGCTGGACATTCTTTCCCGTTTCCTGTCTTCCTCTGTACTACTGTTCTCACTCTCTTTTTTTCACTGCAAGGCTCCTTGCAGGGCGACCATTCCGACCACGCGCTAACTACGCAATCCTTACCTGAAAAAATTACGTATAAGATTTACAGAAGTTACCGTTTGAGAAATCCTTTAAAACTTTTTTTTTTCGGTTAGACATCTTTATAACTGGATGTTTTTACAGTTGGTCATTTCTTTGGTTGGACGATTGGACATTTTTACTTTTGGACATTAGTAAGGAACTATATATCAATAAAATTATTATATAAACCAGATCTTGATAATGGTGGATCTGGTGTAACTTTGTGTTATGCAGTAAAAAAAGTCGAAAGTCGAGAAGTCGGAACTACGCAATATGCAAATAGAGTACCGAAAAACAGCACAGCAAACTCTCCAATATAACAATAAAGCTTGGATTGCTTGGCAGATATGGATATCTTAGCAATAAGGCCACCCGTTTGTACACTATTGCTGTTTTGGACTGTATTTCTTGTTGCTCCTAGTGAGCTATAAAGTATATTCATTCTGTACTAAAGATATAATTTTACCACGATTTTTATTAACTGCATGATGCAAACGGGATCTAAAATGCCTTGGTAGATGTTTTCCAAGCCCAAGTCTCTTTCCGTTTGCTACCGCTAGCACTACTTCATCCATATTGTCCAGCTCGGAAGAATCGATTGACTCTTCCGAAGACCTGAAATTGTTTTTAAATATTAGTTACCTACATAAATTAGAAAATGCCTTATAAAAACCTACATTTGGAGCATTGCGCTTTATAGCAGCGAGACCTGGACTCTGACACAGAGGGACAGACAGAGACTTGAGGCATTTGAGATGTGGTGTTGGAGACGAATGATGAGGGTTAGTTGGACGGAAAGAAGGACAAATGAGGAGGTTCTAGCGATGGTGGGAGAAAAGAGAAATTTGTTAAGGACCATGGAAAATAGAAGGGGAAAAATGTTGGGACATCTGATACGACATGACAACTTCTTCAGAACAATAATGGAAGGAAAGATAGAGGGCAGGAGAGGACGTGGAAGACCAAGACGCACATTTTTAGACCAAGTGAAGGAAAAAGTTGAAGTCGTGTCGTACCAGGAAGTCAAGGAGCTGGCTTTGGATAGAGAGAAGTGGCGATTACTCCACGGACAAGAGCCCTGCTCTTAAATTTTGAATTGAATTGAATTGAAACTGTTTGATCATAGAAGAGCTTCCCGATGGGCATTCGGGAGGAACGGGTTCCAATATATTATCTTTGATTTTCAAATTTATAAGTACGTGTATTCGACGCCATTATGACAAAAACGTCATCAGATCTGATTTGAATTAAAAAAACATATGACGTTACTCCTAAAATGCATAATAATATGTTGGTGTTCATCAAATTATTCAGATTTCAAGCTGAAAACACTAGGCGATTCTTTTACCTTTTTTCAGCGGTAAAAAATTGTGTAGTTTAGGTGGCGCCTGGTTCAACAAATATCGTGTGAGGCGGAACCAAAAAATATCATAATTTCGGCATTTCATTATTATTGAGGTAGAGTTTAAAGTTCACAAAAATTTTGAGGTCAATAGTACTAGCCTATAAAGATAGTTAGTTACCAATGTCAACAAAGTAAACAAAGTAGGTAAATAAAATTCATCTTTTACAATACAGCCGAAACAATAAAATTAAGTTGACTAGGTATGTCGTACCCAAATACAGGAGATTTGGTCACCACCATGACGTTATTCTCAGGAACATTAGGCCGAGGAGTGCCGACAGGGTCTTCTTCTAAATCTTTTAGTCGATCGAGGCTATTCTTGGTAGTAAATTCAGCCTTCTGTCCATAGTAGGCTGGAAACTGCTGACGAGTCTCCTCTTCATAGTTTTTTGACTCCATGCTGTCTATCAGTTCCTTTCGAGCTAAGTTGTTCAGCTCTTTGGTTGAGTATTCCTTGATCTAAAGAAAGATCAAAGCAGGTGTCCACTGGTTAATTATGTGGCATAGAGATTTAGACTGTAAGACAAAGTATTTTAAAGAGAAAAAACAATAATTTTACCTTGGTGAACTCAACTTTCGCAATCGGATGATTTTTTCTCGGATTCCGGTAGCTACCATAATGTTGGTGTCTAACCGGTAATTTTTCAACTGGTTTAGGATTTTGATTGTGTTTGAGATTGATACCAGCTTCCAGAACTTCCAACTGTTCAAAATAAATAAACGGTATTCGTATATAATATTGTAAACGTAGCGTTAGTGTAAATTACAACTAAAAGCTATAATCATAGGTGTTAAGAAACATAAAGGCTTATAGCCTAGTTATTGAATTATTACTTAAATCATATAAATATTCTGAACTGACAGGTGAATTCGTATCTTAAGTGTAAAGTAAAATCCATTATGTACTTTTATGTTATGAGATAACACTTACGTCCAAAGTAACTTGGTCAACCCAGGAAGAATGCAAACAGAGGTCAATGCTATCTACTCCAACAAACCACTCCTCCGACGGGAGCATCTTACTCATAAGCGATATCTGAAAAAAGTATACTGGGAGGTTGGTGGCAATAGGTAGTGTAGAATACAACAGCAGTCTTTTAATTTACTGTGTTTCTAAATTGCTTATTAAGATAATTCCAATACCTACGATCTTTCTTTTTCTTTATTTCCATTTTTTTTTTCATTCCGGATTAATCTACAAAATTTTATTAACTTCCGTTCAGCAGTTATTGCATGATTGCGTCATTGATATTTATGATATTTGATAACATTCTCGATAAATAAAGATTCTTGTACTTGAATAGTAATCAAGTGTATCGTTTGCATTGAAAGCTGCGCACCACTTAAGGTTTAATTGGTCTGTGATCGTTTGATCGGCGCGTTTTAGCTATACAGGGCGTCCCACGACTATGCCACATGGAGGGAAAGTACCTTAAATATTGTAGTTAGATCATTTTACTGAAAGAAGACTTAATTTTTCTAAAAACTATTAAAACTGCATTCATACATTTCGTAATAATTACATGGTTGAACCGGGAATCGAACCCGCTACACGAGAAAAAAAAATCACCGTGTAGTTTTACCCCCTACAATATTTAAGGTACTTTCCCTCCATGTGGCATGGCTGTGGGACGCCCTGTATATCGTATGTTTATTCTGTTAAACTTGTGACTTGTCTTACCAAGCTATGCCCTCCGTCGACAAACACGACACCTTCGGTCTCTCCCTCCCGGTCCTCAACGGCTGGTGCCGTGAACTGATCGTAAACTTTAGTTTCGTCTTCGCTCTCTTCAGTCAGAGGGTCCAGGGTCCCGAACTGTATGAAGTCGTTGACTGATGTTCTAGATACTTCGCCGATGTGGTAGAGCGCGTATGTGCGGTTATGAGATTGACCTGAAAGGAGATATTTCAGTAAATTTTTATATGTGGGACGTGGGACGTGGGACATCTCACACACGGCCATCTGACCACAAACTAGGCAGAGCCTGTACTATGGGTGTCAGACAGCTGATATACATACATAATTAATTATATAAATATACAACATCCAGACACAAGGCAAACACAAGTGCTCATCACAAGAATGTTTGTCCTAGGCGGAATTCGAACCCGCGACCTTGTGCTTCGTAGGCAGACGTACTACAAACTAGGTTACAATGCCGTATTAAGGGTGAATAAATATTTTAAGAGTATTCCGACTTTGTGCGGAAGTTCCGCATAAATCTTTTTTCTTTTCACTAGTTATGAGTCAACTGGACTGTTCACACCACAAAATTTTAACCATACGCTATTTAATTTTGATGTGTGATTCAAATATTGTTTTATTACTTTATTGCTTTAAAAGCGATTTTTCGTACCTTTTACAAGTAAGTAACAGTCAACAAATCTCTCACAAAGAACATTTACCGAACCGAATTTCTCGCATTTCTTTACTCCAATAAGCAGAATCAGTGGAGTGTATGGAGTAGTTTGCTCAGTCATATGAAAGTTGTATATAATATACAGGGATAACATGAGAAAATTTCAAATGAAATTCAGTTTCGATTCGTCAGGAGGCCGAAGGATCAGATAGGTTCATAAATTTACCATTATGTATAAACATGGGTTTTAATTTTAAAATACAAAGTGCATAAATTATATTATCTGATCTACATTAATTATTGTATGTACATCTACGGAATTTATAATTGTAGAAAAATAATCGTTTGTTGTCACTATCGGCACCGACAAGCAATTAATATATTAAGTAATTGTGAACGTCTTAATAATAAAATAAATTGCTCTACGATACTTCACCCTCATATATTATGTATTTTACCTATTTAATTTATTATAAGTACGTTAAAGGGGTGTCGGTATTCATACTATGCAAATTTTATGGCAAAGTTAAGATTTTAATCGTCATTTGCTGATACATATTCAAGCGAAATGTATCATTTTCATAAGTCTGTGTTGGTAGGAGTTTGTGTCATGAACATTCATCTTAATTTTATTCATCTTCATGTAAATCATTTGTTAGCAGAATCATGTATTTAGTACGTAAGTTTTATTCTAATCGTTCGATATGAGCTTTTAAATAAACTAGTATTTTTTAATGAGAATTAATTTTATATCTAAACAATATCATATCACAGTGTATTCTAAGAATATTGTTTTTCGAATAAGTCTATTTATGTACTGTATATAAAGTTTATTTTGAGCGAAATAAAGTTGAATGACTTGCATATAAATAAATGTTCTATAGAATACAACTCCGTCAGCCACTTAGGCATCCGAAAATGTTTGATTATGTTTAATTATTACCTACTAGTCTTTTAGAAAAGTGTTCCAAAATGAGTATACCTATAATATTAAGTTAGTTAACACAAGAATACAATTAACATGGTCTTCAGACTAAAAGTTAAAATGAACGCAGACTCTAGTAAGTCATCTGCATCCAGACGCTATAAATTCCCTTCTCTGAACTTATTTTACACACGGAAGAACCATATTTTAAAAGTTAAAAAAAAAGATTTTAGTTAATATTTATTGTTATTATTACCAACTTAGGTATGAAAATGTTTTGATTCTAATATTATATACGAGTAGGTATTTTTTTTACAGATTTTAACGGAGCAATTACAGCAAACAAGTTATTAAATTGCATAAAAGTTATTCTATTATGAAGGGTCGGAAATCGATGAGAGCAATGTATGATTGTATGGTTTCAACCAGAGCGAGCGCTTTGTTCCTTTCTAGCTCTTTAGTTTCAATAAAGATATGTCTTTCTTTTATGGCTCTGCATGAGGAGTAATAGTGTTCTGGTTACAAAAAACTTAGTGTAACTTTATTCTAAGTCCACGAAACCAGACTCTTTTCAATATCGACTTTTAACCGAAGCGCGTTATTCCATCCTCTCTGCCACATTACTTTCCTTCCGTGCCACAACTTGTGAATTGTAAATTGTTGATTACCTATTCTATACGAGTATATATAATATATATTATGTGTCATTAACAAATAGCTCCAGTGGGTACTATTTGTATTTGTGACAAAGAAACAGACGACACATTTCGGACGGACCCATTTTAATCTTGAACAACTGTCTCTTAGTGCGATCGGTTATAGGGCTGTATCGAATATAGCAAAAGTTATAGAATTAAAAAAAAGTTTATGCCTAATACCGTATTGAGACTCTATAAAAATTATGTGCAGATTAGATACCGGTGCTTTAAAAAGACGAAGGTGTTTTAATTATTGTGTTACTGTGCTTGTTTCACCGAAATAAATAAAAAGAATTATAACTATAAAACCCATGGACTCCCCACAATAAATAAATCTGTCGGTTATAACCATCGTATTTTATATAATAAATTAAGCTTCATTCTAAAAAAAGAACAACCATGTGACATTATTTTTGAAATAGTTATATCCTCTAGAATCTAGAATAATCAACTTTTTTAAAATTGTTCAAAATTTCCGAAGAAAAACAACACTAAGTTCCGTGTAGTACCTACAAATTTTCCAATAACCTTTCCACTGTATACAAACTCCTACCAAGTTTCGCAATAATGCAGCGCCAGCCCTGGAATTCACTCGTCCCTTTGATTGAAAACAGACAAAAGGATTTTTGCACCGAAAAGAACAAATACTTCCCAAATAGCTCTAAGATTTATATCTCGGCGGATAATTCAATATCTCTCGCTATATAATGGAGTCGTCCGGTCACAGGCGGGGATAATAACGATTTTTCCTCTCTAATGAGTTCGGTCTTGAGTTTTGCCCCAAGAAAAATCTAGGCACAAAGAGCAATTGTTATTAAATGATCCGTGAGATTTTCACAGTAGTTACAGGTAAAATAGAAATACTATGTTGTAGATACTCTACTAGATAGATACCATTTCGCACTGTGAATAAGAATTTTTAATGTCAGGTTCATCAAAGTGCATCTTATAGGTATTCATCTAATTTTGGTTTAATATAGTACCAGTTCAAGTACTCATGTCATGGAAAATTTTAACATTATTTACCATGAGTACTTATACGTATTGGGTGGTATTGGTTTATCCTTTCATCAAGGGATTATGTGATGTGAGTCAACTGTAACACACAAGCCTACGTCTTTTCTACGTCATTTTGCCTGTTCTGTTGTTTTATTCTGTTTGCGTGTAATAGACAAGGATGAATAGTGCAAAATGATGTAGGCTTGTGTCAGTCACGTGGTCTAATTCTTAGACCTTGTTTTCTTGGACCATGTGTAACAATTTAGGTTAAGACTTTCCTTAAGGTGGTCTGAGCAAATTTTAGTGTCTAACAAACCAATAGAAAGAAAAACATCTGAATATCATTATAATGCATTTTCACGGGTCATATAGATACGCGATAATTTTAAAAATGTATGTTTTACCTATAATACCTTATCTTACATTTGCATTTTTGTATATCGTCTTTCTATAGGCATTATTGTTCATTATCTTAAAAGGTCAAATCATAACAATGGTGGAAAGGAACCTATACAAATAAGTTTTTAGGCACGCGAGCCTCACAACAAATAATGGCCCTCGAAAAATACTTGAGCTACAAATCCGTAGAAAGAAAGTCTGATACCATCTTGACACAAAAGACAGCCGCGGAGACAAATAAATACCATTTTATCTGGGCAGGAGAAACCGCGAAATGTCGCTTAGTCGTGCCAAGATAAAAGGAAACCGCACAGAAATGATTTTTTAGCAAGAAATGGAAATAAAGAAAACCTGAATATCTCGCAATTAAAATTACGAAAATTTGAAAATCATATTTAAGTTACTTATGTCTTTTAATCGATGTATATGATTGAAAAACAAAAAAACAGTTTTAGCCCAGTGTGAGCAAGAGATTGTATTACTTTCGTGACTTATTCTTTATACTAAACAACTTAAAGCCAAACATTTGTTGTGATGTTTATATTTTGATATAACTTCTGCTATCAAATCTATTTCATAGAGATTTCTGTGCGAAAAGTCCTTATTTTTAGTTCCCCTTGTTTCCGAGGCCTCCAACAATGTTGTTCACATTAATTACGAGAAAGTTTCTAACTTCGTTGTCGGAGAAATAATGAAAATGTCAAGGCGTGTTTTCACCTCGTCTTTAGTATGGAAATGTCACGAAGAATTCGAGATAGGCTTAGTCATGGCTTAGCAAGAGTTACTTCTTTTAGAACGAGTTCAACGTAACAAAGTTATTGCTGGAGGGCTCTTTTGTAAGAAGTATGGTGATTAGGTTGTGAAACGCTCTGTTGCTTGACTTATCGTGTACGTAGTGAATAAATACGTAGCAAGAATACATGTTTATCCTCTAACTATTAAACATTAAATATCCTAGGAAGTGAGTGAGTACATTTTTTGTGAAATTTTCCTCGAAATTAATAAATCAAATACTGAAACTTCCGTAACGAAAGTAAACGTTCATAATTAAACGCAATATCTACTTACCAAATACCTGAGACCATTGCGCTTTTCCAGGATATTCTTTAGGAAAAATATCTTCATTCCACATCATATGCAACTTTACTTTATACACGGCTACATCATCAACTTCACAAGCTTCACAACACCACGCTATTGAAAAAATCATTATGGCTGCCATTCGATATTGAGACGCCATCGCCAGCGGTTGTAATTTTCACTGGTATGGTCTTTACTAATGAAGTGAAGTAAATTCGTGTTTTCGATAAGATTGGCGTGCGTGCACCGTCGCTGAGGAGTGATCGTGGACTTTTCTATTTTGGTCGACGCTCCTCTTTCGACAGAAATAACACTTCGCTGACGGTTCATACTTGTGAGATGAGTTTCTGTATCTGGTTTGTTTTATGTATTTAGAGATACGTAAATAAATATTTGACTACAATAAGACTAAAATGATAGTCGAATATCTAATTGCAGACTATATTTACAGGCCTTATCATCTATTAAAAGTTCAGATAGTCAGGTCTAAGAATACTAGCTAGAGGTACCTTTGAGTAATTAAAAAAAAGTTTTCACTGTGTTGTCTAAAATCACAAATTTATTTAATATAACTTTATAAAAAATAATATATGGATAACCAAAATTCTCCCTGAATAAGGACACAAAACAAAGCACTCACCAACTCAATCTATTTGATTTCTTTTTGCTTGGCTGCGGAGTGGAATAATTGTAGCAAATGTATGGCAATAGAACTAGACTTGTGTGCTTTAAGGTTAATGAATGACGAAGTGGTTAATTTTTCACTAACTGCAATGATGCAAGTGGAAGTGTCGGAATGAAATGTTTACTTGTGTCCTATAACTTCTTGATTGAAATTTAATTGATAGGCTACAGGTTTTCAAAATAGACTTCCTATTTCGTCATGCAGACCTTACTTGACAATGCTAAGGATAACATAGAGTTAATGGAAGTACATTAAACATAGAACTCGAGCTTTTTTATTTTTATGATGTCATTGATCACCAAATAAATTTTATAATTAGTAATTACACATTCCAACTGTTACTTCCAAGAAATGTAACAGATTCAGGCACTAGACCACCAATCTTCAACCTTATCAGCGGAAATTGACTTTGTTACCTAAATACGTTTTTAAGAATAAATTTGAGCCGAAGGGTTCGGTGAAGAGTCTCCAAGTAACGACATCTCCTCGAGTGGTCTCAGGTGTTGCCACTACCGATAATTTCACCCTGAAATTCGGATTTTTGGGGTTACGTAACTTCATTTTCGGAAACACAAAACTAAAAGGACTTATTAAATAACTAAAACATTTGTAACTTTTATACTGTCATAACAAAATTGTTAAAATAATAATTGTTGCTAATGAAGTTAGACATTTTTAAATTAAATTGAATTTTATAAACGTATATTGCACACAGCAATAAATGTGTCAAAATAAAGAGTCTACAACAATTATTAAAGTATATTTAGGAACTTATTAAGTTCATTTATCAAATTTTACTTTGACTTTGTATGGGCTGGACTGGACATGTTGACAACAGGAGTCTTTTTAAAGTTACGTAGATTGTAGCAAAGTAACTACTTTTTGTACACCTTTAACTAGTTCTATAAGTAAAAGATTCTTTGTTTATTTTGTATTATTATAATTAAATTAAAGAAATAATTTATTTTTAAATAATCATAGTGAACCCATTACACAAGAAAGTGCCTTGCTTGACGCTTTTGCTTTAGGATATAGGGCTGAGTTTTTATTTCACTCAACCCACTTCAACCTGATTGATCGATACTGGCCCGAACCTACTATTGGCAGTTCTCTCTGGTTTTGTATACCACATTTGCGTTGAAAATCTGCGTTGAACATTGTTCCATCTTGATTAATGATCTGGCTTTAGAAATTGTAATTTCCATACTATGAAAATATGTCAGAATTTTTTTACAATTCTTTTTGATGTTAATTATAATTATTTATTTAAATATATTATACAATTAATCGTAATTTTGTTTTATAACAAACGAAACTGTGTTTATTTTTATGGTATTTAAACATTAAAACGTAAATTTAAAACAAAAGTTTAAAATATGCTATTACATTAAAAACTTTATTAAAAATTTCTGTACGAAAAGCAAAATTACATAAAATAGTAAGGTCATGTTTATTTACACTTAGTCTGTCTGTATTTACTAAACTTTTCAAAGGCAACAAATACATCAATCTGCTTTTTAGGCAGTTAATCTTATCAAAATATATTTTTAGTATGCATTCTTAATCCCCTTTGATATGAAAGATGTATATGATTTTAGTGCGTTCAGTCTCAGACAAATCCCTTTGGTTTTGCTAACCCGTCTGTAAAATAGTAAGTAAGTAAGTAAGTAAAATAACATCTAAAGAGCGTTAATACTTGTGAAAGAAACTGGTGGTGCTTTTCAAAGTGAAAATCATGTATGACATGAGCCCTCATCTTGTGAAATAGAGTAATAGATATCCCAGAGGGGTACGTAGGGGTGTGGTAGGGGGCAGAAAGGTCGAGGAAATTTTCGGTGCATGAAACTTCTATTACATTTTAGGATGACTCGTGCATTTTCTAATACCGTTGGAGCTCTCCATACATGCTGTTATCAAAATGGTTCGGAATCCATCGGCCAGGGGTCGTCTGCACCTACGTCATCCAGACACGGGTGTGACGTGCATCTCAGGATTGATTGATGACGCTATGGAGCTGCCATTGCTAGGATTGATTTGAAATTACATATCAAGTTAAAGGCTTTTTTAATCATTGATTTTATTAATTCAGAAACACAATATGCTAATGCAAATGTACGGTCGGTGAATTGCATAAGTGCAGTCTTATTTCGTGCTTAAATTAGTTTATTTTCATAAAGAAACTTTTTTACTTTACGAATATAGTGTACGGGAATTAATAGCTAAAATTTCACATCTGCAATGCATTTAAAGAAATAATAATTTAAAGTATAGGTATACATAAATCTAATCACGTGATATGACTTCATTTAAGCAGGCAACTGTACATGACGCACAATGTAAATAATTAAGGTTTCTATTATTTGATATATACCTATGTATCTAAGTAAAGCAATGGTAAAGCATCTATTAAAATCTAAAATTTTAAAGAAACTTGAACGCGAGTCACGTACAACCTTTAAACGTTATTGTTCGAAAAATCCTATTTCGTTTCGGGTGTGAAGGTGTTAGACACCTTGAAGCTGCAATTTATTCAATCGATTATGGAGAGAGTCTAGACAACCTGATGGCTCCGTTGAAAAGTGCTTGAAACGTGTTCTACGAAATACCAAGAAAATTGTTACTACGAATTTTGAAAGGAATTTGCTCAATATATTTTAAGCTTAAAAGTAATAAAATGAAAAAATAAAGATTTTTAGCATAAATACTTTAAAACGTTAAAGGAGTTAATAAATTGTAAATTGGCACCGGTCCACAGTTCAATCTACGTTATTCATTTCTTTGGTCGATACTCGATACTCACCGAGTAACGGGAGTCGTATTATTCATTGAAATGCTATTGCAGTCTAACTGTTATGGACAGTTCTGCGTATCAGAGTTTTAAAATGTTTTTCTTGTATTTTGTGTGTAGAACAAACATAACATAAAGTATATTCTATTCTCTTTCCACCTATGATCGATAATTATAAAATTGTTTTGAAAAAAATAATAAAAAAATCTTACTTTATAATAAGTAAAATATTCCTTATAAGTTATGCTAGTAACAAAGAACGTTAATAAAAATAAAAATGAAAACAACAAAAAATAAATAAGAATTGGCTACTAATCTTATTTGCAGGCCTAAACAAACAAACAATAACAGAAAAATATAAGGGTTTTCATGTATCACATATTTAAACTGGTTTGCTACTTTAATATTACGTAAAACTTGCAGTCTTAGTGTGTATGTTTAAGCATAAAATAGCTTCCTTAGTTCAATATTTCTCTTGCTGAACTTAGTCCAACTATACACCTAGTTAGTTGAGCGGCTGCAAACTGATATTGGATCAGTTTAGTTGATATTGTAACTCAAATGCTAAATTTGAAACCGTATCTTGGCTATCATCGCACCGAAGCCGCAAGTTAGCTAAACAAGTTAGCTGAGTGAGTTGCTATGCTATATTAGAAAATCTATTGAAGCAAATACTAGAATTCAATTTGTGCCTTTCCTCAACAACAAGCACAACTTCTTTGATGTTTCGTCAATTTTGAATGTAGCGCAATAACAATTCAGTTTTGTAATTTTCTCCCTTTAAGTACTTTCTTTTCGTACGGCCTCGTAGACTAGTTGGTAGTACATCTGCCTACGAAGCACAAGGTCGCGGGTTCGAATCCCGCCCAGGGCAAACATTCGTGTGATGAGCACTTGTGTTTGCCTTGTGTCTGGATGTTGTATATTTATATATGTATGTATATCAGCTGTCTGACACCCATAATACAGGCTTTGCCTAGTTTGGGGTCAGATGGCCATGTGTGAGATGTCCCACATATTTATTTATTTATTTTTAGTTTTAATAGTGTATTTAAATGGGAAATAAAGTTTGTAATAAAAATAGAACTACCTACTTGTATAGATATAATGTCTATTTAATTTGTGTAGGGATTTTGGTTCTAATAAATAATTCAACCAATAGTAACAGGTGGTGTTGCAATTGTATCACATTTGATAAATCGTAAGGACCAAAAATTCAAAGTCAATATTTGCACACCATTAATTAATAAGCGTTACTTGGAGGCCTTCCTTTATTGTCATACGTACCTTTCTATATTTCTCTATGGCATAAATTATTGGATCATAGGAAATCGTAACCCCCTCCCTCCCGAGACATCGGGCAGTATTTTCAAGGCAATGGATCGTTAAAAAGAAAACGCTTTGATCCTTCACTCGGCTGTATGGGCACGTTTCCACAGTGTCAATGTTTGGCGTCCATTACATCTTAATCCTTGTGCCATAATGGATTAGCCATTAACACCATTTCGTTTTAGGCCACAACTCATTTAGTGTTCAAATAGCCTCTTTGTCAGGGTATTTTTTGCACAGAATTTTAAAGGGCAACTTTCTTAAAATTTAATCTTTGTGATTTGTGTCTTATTTTACTAATACAATAAGCACACGCATATAATAATCAGTTTTCTCCAATCTATACCTATATAAAGATATTCTAAAATTATCTATTTTAACTTACAAATCTCTACACTGAAGCTTCATTACGCGAGGACAAGTGTGGAAGTACGGAATGAGAATATCAATTATTAAACCTTTCATTCCCGTGATTATTATCCCGCAAAATAACGGAGTACCCCATAAGGGCCGATTAATACCAACCTGCCTCGTCCGCAAATAACACCACAAAAGAGCCGCTTAATTGGCAATTTGCTCTGTTTATATTGTAGTGGACAAGTGCTCTCATTATTTTAAACAGAAATTTAAATATTCTGAATTTTATTACTTACCAATTAAGTTTAGTCATCCACCTGTAATTACTTCATCTATCATAAAGCAATTTTTTTCGCTGATGTCTGTTTTTTATGTTTATTTTCTCAATTTCTAAGTATTTCTTCATTCTAAATAATAAACATCATAGTTATGTTCTAGTGTAATTAAGCAGCTATATATTTTATTATAGTGAGTACTAGTACGTACCTCTAGCTTACGGATAAAAACTATCCGGAGGAGGAAATCCGGTATAGAAAGTGACGCTGGGTTGGTCATACATTGAGTTGAACCAACGACCACATACCCAAAGAAGGCCTTGCAATGGCGCCCACCGGGAAGAAGGAAGCGAGGTCGACCAAAAATGACATGGCAGCAGCGCTCTGTCGAGAAGGAAACCCAATTTCTTGGCATTAGCTGGCCGGAGTTAGAGGTTGCGGCACACGATCGGACGAGTTGGAGAAGTTTGCTGAGGCCTTATGTACCTAATTAGGGACTACAGAATATGATTTTCTCAACAAGGCCACGATCACATTTCAGCGCAATAAAAAATTCTCCAGATAAAGACTGCCCACGCCTACATCATATTTTCCAATGAAATACTCGTATTAATAGACAAAGCTTAAATAAATTGATATCGAGATAGAGATATATAGAGACATGGCAAGACGTTGACATCCTAAGCCCGTTATGCCTTAAGAAGCATTAGAAAGCAAGTTGGTGAGCTGTCGTGAAGCTTCCAACTGACTGCCAGCTGTTTGAATGTTTGTATAATTTAACTCTGTGTGGAAACTGGAAGACTGGAAGACTAGACTGTCTTGTAGTCAAGGCACGTGTATTGATACGTATTTACGATTTAAGTACCTATCTATCTATCTATTTAAGTTCCACGTTTCACCTATACATACACTTTGCTTGCTTATTGTGTGGGTTTCGAAAGCCGTGTAGCCAAAGAAGCGGGAAGGAGCGGGCTGTGGGGCGGAATCCGAGTTTATATGCTGTCTGTGCCATAGAAAGCGGGCTTATTCTATGTTGCATATAAACTCGGATCCCATCCCGCAGCCCGCGCTGTCCCGCGTCTGTGAGATTGTTCCTTTAATTTCATTTTTTTAGGGTAAGGAATTTTTATTTTAAAACAAAAGCTACGACTTTTCCATAAATACTGTCATAATTAAAATTAACATTTTGAATGGAAGTGTCGAATTTATTTTTAGTTTTCGAGAAAAGCTTTTTCGGAAAAATTGTTCAAAATCTGACTGAGACGAATTGAACTGAATTGAGATTAAGCATGTTCTATCAGTATTTGCTAAGTCTCACTTACACTCTGTGCGACGTTGTGTATATGTTACGGCTAAAGACAGGTGTGAACATAAACTTAAGATTAGCCGGCTAAACTTAGGTTTATCTTTGAGGAGCGGCTATTGTTCGATAAAATATAAAATTGTGTCGAGTTACTTCATCTTTAGCCGTATAAACTGCACATTATCCGACCCGAAGCGGCTAAAAAATTATTCCATGGACACGCGCGGGCGAAGAGGGGGTGAAGTGGTCACGCATTATGTGTTTGTTTTTAATTTTTATATTTATAATGAGGCTGATTGTTTTTTTTATACCTTAGTAAGTATCATTGAAACTTACTGTTGATTGTTGTAATGCAAATTGTAGTGATAATTTCAATTTTGAAATATTTTGTTCCTAATTAATAACAAAGAAGATTTATTTTGTTTTGATCTTTGTATTTTTTATGCCTAAATAGGTATTTCTAATGAACAATGAGACTGATTGTTTTAATAAGAAAAATTGTGGCTTAAAGAAAATATTATCTATCATTTTTTCATTTGCTTATTCATATTTAGCCGAAGGGCGGCGGCTAAACTTCAGTTTAGCCGGCTAAAGATAGAAGAAACTAACATTAGCCGCTCCTCAAAGATAAACCTAAGTTTAGCCGGCTAATCTTAAGTTTATGTTCACATCTATCTTTAGCCGTAACATATACAATTTATTACAACAAAGGAAACACTTAGAGACCTACACTATCGTTACACTAGACTAGAGTCTTTGAGCGTCGTCGTCGTACCTACTTGTCGCGCATACAATCATAGGCAGCAAGACGAGTGAAACAAAAGACGGACGCGGATGATTGTATGCGCGACGCACGACGTCGACGCAAAGCAAAGACATAGGTATGAATGAAATAACCTCTATCAAAGTTAACCCTCGAATAATTTCAGTCCATACAAAGTTTAGGGCTAGCGATGCCATCCCGTCGGCCTTGTCGGCGCATTATTATTTAGATGGCTCATCTGCAGGTTTATCATTTCTGCTCCGTTTACATCAAAACAGTATAAGGCAAGTACTATAATACTTATCATATAATAAATCCTCTTTCTGTCAAGCTGCAGGGACAAAATGATAGTTGGGTGCGTTCAAAATAATACGCTTGAAGAAAAAAAATCTTATTGATGCGTTCAAGTAAAATAAATTACGATTTGTACCAATTATTTTGTACCACCGGAAAGACGTTAATAATTGGAACATTTGATATTGGTTTATAAAATAAAAAGGATCTAAGTTATTTTTATTTTATTAGCTGGACAGTAGAATTGAGGATAGTTGAAACCGTTTTGTCTTAAAAAAATAAAAGTGGCAATTGATTTTGGTATGTTTATACGTTTATAAACATACAAAGGTGGAATTTGAACAGACCACCGAAGCGAACTTTTGGAATGAAAAATGCTTTAAAAAGTAGAAATTAATGATTTTCTTCAACAAAAACTTATCCAAATTAAAAGTTTAACTCATGTATTATACTCTTATTGGGTTCAAACAGTTTTTTTCCGTTTTTACAACATGTTATGAAGTTTGAACAGATTTTTGATGCGTTTTGATAATGACCCATAGCAGATTGGCTATAGCTTTTATCAGTGGATTATTTCCGGTTATAGAATATAATCGGAAGAACTATCCACCGAAAAAAGCACAGCTCTTAAAATGAGATAAAGATTACTTTTTGTTTTTATAATAATTGATACCGATGATCTAGAATTTAACAACATACCTAAAACTCTTGATTACTCTAAAGTTGTTTGGAAAAGAGTACCTATTTACTTGATAAAACTTAAAAATGTCATGTTCATGTCTGATGACCACAACGCTCATGCATGGCGTTTCAATTCGATTAAAGTTGATGTATTGTATCATTATAATAAGACATGACACTACATTGTAAAATTTATTTAAAAACATGCGACACGATGTGTAAACTGCCGCCGGCAGCATTAAAATGGCTTTGACCTGGAAAAATGGTTTCGTAAAACCTTACTACAGATAAAAACTTTTATTTTTAAATCACTAATCTTGAATTACAAAGCTCTAAAAAGAACACATAAGCTATTATTCCAAATACTATCTTGATGTAAACGTGACTGAAATGTTAGGAATTTGTTTTTATTCTCAAGGGCTCCATTAATCATTGAACTTAGGTATGTGTGTTTGTTGCTTCCTTGCGTAAAGCCCTTGTTAGCGAGTTAAGTTTAAATTACTTACCTACTCACCTATCTACTGGTTATATTGTATATTGACATACTTAGTTATTATTATTTATTAGAAATACAAACTTTGTGTAGATTTTTAGGAATTTATATTTTTAGTTCATTTTCACATGTTTTATTCTAATTTTCTAGTTATTAGGGCTCCCGCGTTAACAGGTTTTCCCGTGAGAAAAAGAATTTTCCCGTGGTAAAAAATGTATGTGTTATGCCGGTTCTACATTCTCGACAAAACTCGAGAGCTGAAAGGGACGCAGTTATGCGCAAGAGTGAGCGCGGTGTATTTGCATCTCATTCTAATTAATGCATAACTGCGTCCCTTTCGGCTCTCGGGTTTTGTCGAGAATGTAGTGCCGGCTATAATCTGATGTTTAAGCTATATTGTTGTTAAATTTCATTAAATTCCACTTATTAGTTTTTGCGTGAAAGAGTAACAAACATACATCCATCCATACACACAAATTTTCGCGTTTTATAATATTAGTAAGATTTAAAGTAATCCTGTACAACCACTATCCACGCAATAATCCCTTGATCCCCACCGGTAGATATTATTGAAAATAATTTCTATTATAAACAGTTGGATTAGCAGAAGATGGAAGCACGGACGAAATAATATCTATAAATTGAAAATGAACACGCAACGCTTCGCCTCTTAATGGATCCCTGGATAATCTGCGTGAGCTGATTTTTGTATTTCACTGTCGAACGAAATGTTGTCATATTTCATTCTTAATACTCTAAGCAAGCTTTGTTAAAAGCTAAAAAATTGGAGTTAAAAATTATAAGTATATCCACTAATGGATTTTCAAGTAGTAGTTGTAGTAGCTTACTAGCTACAGGGTGTTGTTCAACAAGATCTAGTGATCCTTATAAAGCTTTTGTTTGACATAAACAGTCCTAACATCACAAAATTCACTAACCAGGCTTATAATCCTATGGAATTAAGTATCGGAACATCACTCAAGTGTGTTGTGTAATCCATTGTAAACCAATTTGGGTGTACGTCAACTCAGCTTTGCTAAGATTACGCGAGTGTCCTTAGCCACATTACAAGATAGTTTGGAGCTCCGGCGAGGGACGCGACTTGAAAGTTTCAAGTTTTCAACCTATAAGTTTGTGTCGTTAACCCTTTAAGCGCGCATGGAGTTTAGAAGTAATAGAGAGGTTATAAAAGTTATACGAGTAAAAGGATTTAGTACGATGAAATATATAATGATTTCAAATAAAGAGCATTGAAAAATTGCTTTCAAGTGACACTAGTCTAGGATAAAAAAAAACTATAAGTTAATGTTATATCCGAAAAAAATTTGAACATATAAATAGTGGAAACAAAGGCCGTCCTTGTTGGTATAGATTAACAAACCCATAACAGGTAATTAAAACCTTTGTAATAGAAATTATACAAGCTCTAAAGCTAGACCACTAAAATAAAAAAAACCTTGCTTTATTGCGTAAACTGAAGGTAATCAATTTTATAATAGTAATAGTTGCCAAATTTTTTTTTATTTATCTTGATTTTTCTAGTCAGACTTCAAAACTAATTTCATAGTTTTACATTAAACACAGATGGCTTTGCGGCAAAGACAGCTGTTTGTTAACTTGAACGGTATGCCTCATCTCGCGTGCATGTTAAATTGTTAGTCGCGCGTTGTTTGAGCAGGGTCGACAGCAAATCATCTACAACTGGCATACCATATGTTCATACTCAACTATACCTATAGAGATAGTCTCGTGAAGAAGATCTGCACACAGTGATATGGCATGGGTGTAATAGCCGGTGACCACGAAATGTTGTTGAGTTGTAGGTAACTCATACGATATGGTATGAAATTTGTAATGTTTGTTTATCGTGCGAGTTTTGAGATTAACGTACGAGTACAATACAATACAATACAATACAATACAATACAAATATTATTTATTGTCACCAAGAAACACAGACATAACACATACAAAGAAAACATTAGGTTTCAACAGGCGGCCTTATTGCTTGTACCTTGCAAACCCTGGTGTCAGAACTATTGAGCTGCTAGACATAGCTCGTGTAATGACTACGTACGTAGATGGTAAGCGGGACCTGCAACGGCTTTACGTGCTTTCTGAAGCGCGGTTTCATCTCACAAGTGATTCAGCCCGCAATGTTCTAAACAAACTGCACAAAGTGATAATTGTTCGACGAGCTCCGCACCGGGATTTGAACCCGGAACCTCCGTAACGTAAGAGGAACTTACCACTCTACCACGGAGGCTCTATAACTAAAAGTTATCTTAAATATTTTTTTTACTGACGTTATTAAAATCTTGTTCTCTCACAAAACAAACTCGAATAAAAATGATAAAAACTTATTTCTGTGTCTCGTAGTAACTATATTTTCACGAATGCTTTTAATTAACAAATGGGAGCTCCTGTAATAAAATATGACTGGTAGGTTACTGTCTGAATGATGCTTTTTGTAGAATTTTCGCCATTATATTTTTGGAACGAACCTGTGGTATTTTTTGGGTTCTGAATTTGAGTTGGTGCCTTTGAACCTCCGGCTCTGTCGTTTACGCGTCCGGTTTTTACATAACTCACAGCGATAAAAGCACAAGCGTGAAATAAACAGGGATATACTTATAAATAGCGCGATGTTTTTTGAAGTTTAAAATTTCGTCGCCGGTACAAAAACAAATGAATATGTAGTTTTTACATTCAAAAACTGCAATCAAACATATATCAACATAGTGTTATCCTACGAACTTTAAATTTCAATTAGCCATATATACAACAACGATTTTTGGACTCGTGTCAAGTAATTCAATCCTCGAAATACCAACCTTCGACCACAAAACGAATACATGCACTTATCGTAAAATAAAATAGAAGTACCTTTATGTACTTGCAATTTTGAACCAAATTCTGAAAGCCAAGAGTAGCCAGAAGTAGGAAAGGGTGTATCTCCGGAGGTGGCTCGTAGTGTACGGCTGTTCGTAGGTAATGGAGCATGCGGGAGAGGAAGGAAAACGAACGTTCAAGCGGTCCTTTGTGCGTTTCCATTGCAATACTACGACGACGTACCTATCCGCCCTTATAGTAGGGACTACTATTTGGTATTCTGTGCTTGTACTTATATAGTACTAGCGACCCGCCCCGGCTCCGCACGGGAAAATGGTTATTGTGGGTTATCCTTCAGTATATTATGCATGTATTATACATATAAACCTTCCTCTTGAATCACTCTATCTATTAAAAAAAACCGCATCAAAATCCGTTGCGTAGTTTTAAAGATTTAAGCGTACAAAGGGACATAGGGACATAGGGACGGAGAAAGCGACTTTATTTTATACTATGTAGTGATAGTGATGCTGTCGCGCTAAAGTTCTTTACGCATTGCAATACATGGCGCATTTATACGGCCCCGTAGCCTAGTTGGTAGTACGCCTGCCTACAAAGCACAGCGGGTCCCGCCCAGGGCAAACATTCGTGACATAAGCACTTGTGTTTACCTTGTGTCTGGTGTATATTTATATATATATATATTATATATATGTATATCTTCTGTCTGACACCCATATTACAGGTTTTGCCTAGTTTGGGGTCAGATGGCCGTGTGTGAGGTGTCCCCACATATTTATTATTTATTATTATTAAAAACTGCGATAAATTCTTAAAACTGGTTTTGTTTAGTTTGTCAGTCTTTAAGTAGGTACTTGGTTCAGCACTGATCGGTTACGTGCTGCTGCTTTTATTGTTTGTTATTATTGATAGTAGTAAGAGAATGACGATACCAGCTGTAGCGAGAGATGCGGTTTCAAGAAAGTTACGTTACAAGTATAATTCGTGGTTGTTTCTTATGATGAATGATCAATCACAACACAAACATTATTTTATATACTTTCTTACTTACTTTCATTTGCATTTCAATTTGATCAACATATTTCGTCACTATAAAACAATGTCTGACAGAAACTAGTTCCTCAATTGTCATTATGAGCGTGTTACATCTACAAACATGCGCTTTTGGTCAGCTTACAGCTTGTCAACATTTTGTGTGCATAATTTTCATCGTGAAACACCAGAGCTTCGCAACATTCATGACATGAGTTGAGTCTCATAATGTGAGCGAGTGTAATCTCCCTTTTAATTATTTGTTAGGACAGTCTGACGCGGCGGAAAATAAACAGCCTGCAGGATTAAAACACCAAATGTTTTTAGGGAAAGTATTTTTGTGAGGAAGGGAAGTTTTTGGGGACGGCAATGAGTCCTAAGCGCCGCCGGTAATGACGAGAGGTTTATGTGCTTTATTTATTTTTCAGTGAGTTTTTCGCGAGTTTTTCTAGTATGGAATAATAAAATGTAGGTTTATATTTTTAAACATTTATGCTTTTATGCTTGCCATGGAGGTACTTAAATATCTTTTTACTAAACGAAATTCAGGAATTCTAGAACATTTTTTGCCGAACACAGACTGAAAATAGATGACCTAATTTTGGAAACAAAAGGCCGAAAGTAAATAATAAATCGTTCCATTTTTAGAGTAGAGCCGCGATGCAGGTTAGTTAATAATTCAGAGAGCGACCGCTCATTTCTGCTCTCTATTTGGGGTTCTGTAAATAAATTAGGTAAGCCACAACACGGCCATGTTATTTCCTGTCCATGTTACGCATGTGTACTAAAACCAACATGTTTGGTAATTTTTATATTTATATTTATGTTATTTATAAGTCAGTTTTACTTTTATTCGGCATTGCTAACTATTTGTATTATTTTTCTATAGTTCACACATATATATACGGTCTCTCTCTGACACTCATTTTCTTTCTTATGATCTCTATAAACAATAGTTAAACAATTTTTATGTCGGCTCTTTCTGTTAAAGAAGTTTTCTACAGACTAGTTATACATATTAATAATTTTGTTCATTAACTTATCTTTTTCTTATGATATTTATGTTATATTAGTATCTGTATTTGTGTTTCTGTTTGTGTGCAATAAAGAATATTTTCATTTCATTTTCATTTCATCTTCTTCTTTAAGTCACTATCTTTTAATAACTTATTACAAAAATTCATTTTTTCATTTGATAATTGATAATTGTTTTACCTGAAAACGACTAAGGTTATGTTATGAATGCTATTATACCATACTATTAAGTAATCGGTGGGGACATATTTATGAACTGTTTAGGATGATGGTATTTATTTATCACATCTATGAAATGTTCTTTGTTATGTTCAACCTAATTATCAAACTTTACTCCATAAGTAACCTTCGTAGAGAGCCATGATGTTCCTTAATTTTATTCTGTTAAGCTGTGCATAACTTATAACTTACAACTAAATTAAAACTCACTTAGCCAAGACCCGATTTACAACACTGGACCCGTTAACTTAGCACTTAGGCCAAACTTGGGTATACTTAACTGCCTGGGTTCTTGTAAGTATATCTTCCGATAGCGGCTTTAGTGTCCATAGCGGATTTTCTTCAAGACCTGTCTTAAAATTTCGCAAGATCTGCAGCAATAGAACGCGAAATTAAGAAAATGGTGTGTTGTTTTCGTCGCTTTGTCTTAAATTCAGTTGAATTACGATCGGCACCGTATGCAAGGAGTTAAGTTTCCAGTTTAAGTTACTACAGTTGGCTTGCATTAAAGTGTGAACATTATCTATAGCTTGTTGCAACATTAACCCTGGGAAATGGAAGCCAAATGCAATATTTACAAAAATGGTAATAGGTGATTTACAAAATTTACTTTAAGAAACCTATGTAGGATGCATTTTTTCTATCACTCTCTTGAATAATTCAAAATATGTAAATATTACGTTTCATAACTTGATTATAAGACTTGTTTATATTATTATGAGAAACACATAAATATAATAAAAAAAACTTCCTACCAAAATATTAATGGCTGTTAACAAGACACGTATTGAAACTTTTTTTCACGTACAAAACAAACAAAAATTTCTCAGCTGTTAAATATGAGGCAAGAAAGATCTGTGTTGTAGCATCTGGTTAAAAGTTGCTCACCTCTATAAATCTACGCCTCTTGGGCTCTGTCTTACTAAGCTAAAACTCGCAAATCACCAGTACAATTCGAGGTACATTGCGTATAAGATATGATAAAAATGAAAGGGTTCACATTCGCAACCAATCAGCTACGCAATATACATCTAAATTTTACTTATTTTCGTGGTCCGGGTCTAAGGATCGGCGCGCTTTCAAATAATAAGTGAGCATCAGTTGCCTAGCCCTTTCGAGTGATACACTAAATAAAACTGTAATGTATATTAGACTAATACAACACATTAAGGGTGCTTGTACATGGTGCAAGTAGTTTGCTGCTGCTGTGGTTGCTTGCTTGCTTCGTTCTATATCTTAGTAGATAATTTCAGTGAAATGTCTCAATCCATCAATTTCGCTCAATTTTCCATGAAAATTTAATATTTTGTGCATATAATCTGGCGGCGTCATGATGATGTGTGCGCGGGTAATTCAATATGGCGTCGTCGGCGGCGAGTGCTGGCCGCAGGGCGTCATAACCTCAAAATCGCATTAACTCGCAGTAATAGATTACCGGAAAATTAACCCCAGGCGCAATTATGGACGGCAGATTTAGGGGACAGATAGCTAGTGGAGCTACCAAGTTGTTGCAGACTAGATTAGATTCGGTACTAAGTTGTGCTAGGTTAGATCCACAGCAATATTGAACTCGTGGCTCTGGAATTGTATAATATAATGCTTTGAAACATCGTTCATACCGTCAGATTATATAGTAATATTTTATTTACCTTTAACTTATTTAGAAGTTCAGGCCAGATCAGTGGCTGACCCAAAGTCCAACGTAAGCTTTTAAATTTAATTACAGGCTTAGCCTGACATCGTTTTTATTCCTCATAATATTTTAACTGTCCTTACACATGCAAATTAATTGACAATTGTACTTTTATCTTAGCTTTAAAAGCACATGGAGAAACTAGTTAGTTATAGAACAGTTGAATTTGCAAAGCAAGGTTCGAAGGTTCCCAAAGGAAAAAGTTTGTTGATTAGCCTTATTTCAATGCACGGCGGTACGGGAGTACAAGAAACTAATCAGGCTCGCAATAAAGATGCTGTGAGCTCTAACCCTCGAAGCCCTGGGGTCGATTGGATCCACAAATTGGTTCTCGTTAACATTTCGACGCGATTTCCGAATTTGTTAGCCCTTAACAAGCCTCGGAAAGTTTAGTTGGGGCCAGAATGACCGGACATGCCTCAATTAGTGGAGTTGCGATGTAAGAAGATAGGGTAAAGGCGTTTGCAAGTTTCAATATGGCGAACTACGATTGAGGGTTCAACTTGGCCCTTGCAACTGACCCTAAACTTGCCACTTTAGATATTTCCAAAGATGTCCTTAAAATTGAATTATCTTTCGCAAATAGTCTTTGTAAGTATAAGTATATTAAAACTTATTACTTAAACAGCTCAATAATTTTGACACCAGGTTTTGGAGGTAGGTTAAAACAAATGTTAACCTCGAATCCCACACGATAAGCAAGCAAGTAAGTTTCGCCCTTAAATTTTTAAGCCATCTGTAGTTATTAGTGTTCATTTTGTAATGTGTGTATGTGTTGTGTATGCCATCTCTTTAAATATAATTATTATCATCATCATAGAATAATCCATTGTAAACTATCAAGCTTTACTATTCTACTAGCGAAACATTGAATAAAGTTTTCATTGTGAATGAACATAACGACCATTGCATGCATCTAAATTACATGTTGCGTGCATCTATTGCATGCGGTATGTAAGATATGCGCTGCGATATGGTCGCATTTACATGCAAAAGTGTAGGTATATCAGAACATTTTATTTCAATTGCAATGCGCTAAGAATACAAGAGTAGGTTTGGTCTCACTGTAAAAAGCTTTAACGTAAGCTTTTACCTTTTTATGTATTTCTGGTAATAAACTGAGTCTCTAGAATATTATATCACGTAGTTTTATTCTCGAGAAACAGGAAAACTTATATTGCATTTACCTTAGACGTGGCTGTAGCCACAATTCTAGAGTAAGACGATTATTTTAAAATCCGAATTGGATCCCTTACAAAATTTTAGTGTTTTTAGTTATTGCCACATTTAAAAAATAATCTACTCTTTATTATATTTTACGGTATGTCCATAAAATTTATCTAACTGTGCTCCGTGGCTCCGAAGCAAACAGACGTTTGGAGGGATGAGTTGTGCTAAAGTTTGTAGTGGTGCTTATTTTTTTACAGCCTTAGTTCAAACCTTTTGAATGCCCAGACTAACTATTAGCTAATTAGAAACATCCCTTAGCAGTAAAAAGTTACAAGTGAAAATAACATCTCTCGATTTAATGAGTAGTTATTTTTGTATCTATTAAGTTAGGTGATTGCTTAGTTAATTTATTTAAGAATAAGTTTATGAAGAACGAGCGACGTATGCCAGATATAACTGAATGAATGATGTTTGTTTTTAGGTAAGTATCCATCTCTAGTACTAGGACTAACATCGTCTTTTGTCTATTCAATCATCAACAAAAAACAATTTTAATTTCCACCCAATATCTGTGGGTCCACTTATAAATTTGCAAACATAATATTGAAATGGACCTCTGGGGTGGAATTAAAGCCGACAATTGTATAATTTATGCATCGGCACGCTCCCCGGGGCGTAGTCCGCACAGAATCGACATTCGCGTTTTTGTACGGCGGAAATTAAAGGACCTTCATTGTCACCGTATTAGATTAGCAGAAACTGACCGTTCATAAAATCATTTGTCATTTATATATTCTAATCTAAATTAGCTTTAAATTCACTGAAATTATCTTGATGCACATTAAAATTTGTTTTTCAAATTTTTATTTTAAATCGATGCGATAATTAATATCATTGCGAAACAACAAAAACATTGAGTAATTAAAGTTTTTGGCGTTGTATATTATTTCGTTTAATATAATAAATAAATATTGTTTAAACCACTCTAGTGCACGTCAAGCCTAACATTTTGAACTTCACAACTGTTCTTGTGTCCGTTGAATAAGAAAGATAATCGTTCCGCGTGTTTAGATTAACAAATTGAAAAAGATGTCACAATTTCATAGTAAAATATTTCATAGTCATCAGCCAGTAGACGTCCACTACTGTGGGAGGCCTTTGTCTAGCAGTGGTCGTCTACTGGCTGATTTCATAGTAAGTAATAATAATAATATAATAATAATAATCATTTATTCATGGTAACAGTACACCCTATAAAAAAATTTACATGTTCCGCCAAACTGTTAAGCAGTTTGTTGGCAGAAATGGCTCCCTTATTAACATGTATAATATATATACTGCTATAACACTACTTTACATTTTTTTACATTTTACTTACGTTATTATTAGTATAGAAGTTTGTATTACTACCTTTTACCCACAGTATTTAGTTCGAAACTCATTTATATAATATCGTTTAATAAATACAATTTTAATTTATTCTTAAAAACATTATTTACTCTTACTTTTACATATATTTAGTTTAATTCTGTATTACTACCCTTTACCCACAATATTTGGTTTGTAACTCATTTAATAAATGTAACTTTAATTTATGCTTAAAAATATTTTTACTCTTACTTTTTCTTATATTTAACGGTATTCTGTTATAGATTTTAGGAATCAGATATGGTCTGGCTCGTTTACCATAATAGTTGGTTGTTCTAGGTACAATTAGTAAATACAGTAAGTAAATACCTTATTACGTAGAAGCATCTAGAAATGTAAATTTTTTTGTAAATACAAAAACTTTTCGTTTCCGCTAGCTGAATGTCGCCGAAACAAAATTGTTAGGTAAAAAAATAAACATTGCTTACTAAGTTAGTAAGTTTACAAAGAAGTCATGTTGTATTTTGTATGTTAAATTTGGCTACGGCAGTGACATGACCCGAGACCCAAATAAAGTAGTTTCGTTTTATGTCGCACTTTATGTGGCTACCTACTCCGATTCTTTTTACTGCAGATGGACCTTTCCGTTTTAACGACACTGATTCAGGTCTCCTTCGACCGAATGTATAAACAGACGAATATATTAACTTACTCGTACTTTCTTGAAGGAATTTTGGATGAAATTCGTGTATTTTTTTAAATAAGTTGTTAATTAGAAATACCTTTATGCGACTGTAATGTAATTTACCTGTAATGATATATAAACTAAAAGTAAATTTTCGTTGTTACATTTCACTTCTCTATTTTTTTTTTAAACCAAGGTCATGTATCGATCAACGAAGATAAAAGCTCTATACTTGTGAGTATAGGGACGTACCTACCTATATTTAAGCCGAAAACTAGAATTGAATATTGAAATGTTTGTTACTTACTATATCTTCCGTTGCAGTATTTCTTTACTAAAATGATATGAATGCATGAGTATATAACGGTATTATTTAAACAAAACAATATAAGTCGACCGATGTGCCACCAGAGACAGCCTTCAATAGTAGTGTTAATTTATATGCAAAATATCCCGATACAACGTTTTATACGTAGTACGTACACCCACCCGTACATCGCTGTAGATACGACGACGTTGTATGATGGGACGTAATGGGCCGAAAATGAGACTGCAACATGGCGCTGTCTGCCGAATTATGGATTATTTGAAGCAGCAGGCGTGTATGGGAAAATTGATATTTAAAAACAGTAACTTTGAGCGATACAGCCATCTTTAAACCATTTTTGGGTTACTTTCTTTAAACTAGTTGTAACAATTAAATTTACTCTTTAATGGACTTGAGTACTAACCATTTCGCATATTGTCTTTTAACTGAAAACACATACTTTTTACATACAATTACTGACAATCTAAGAATTGTTTTATTTGTATTGTGACCTAAAGTTAACCCATGGTATCCAATGTTACTTGAGTACTATAAAACCGAAGTTTACGTCCTTTTTGTAGCTAACAATTCAAAATCTATACGATTAAATTTAAGACAAAATGCATTATCTACAGAGATACACCTTCTGTGAAAGATAGACATCGTAATGCGTTCAAAAGTTACAGTCCAAAGTTGCGAGAGTTTGCCCTTAATAAAGTAACAAATGGCTTCACGATACACAATGGCTTAATCAAACTGAATTAAGATAAGGGGAACAAAAGACCCTTTGAAAGACTACTGTCCAAGTAACAGGAGAACTATGAAAATACAGGATTTTGGATTGATGAATATTAACCTTGTGGCTTAGAATTAAAATTAACTATTCTTGCGACTGAAGGAAAATCCAGGGAAAGGTTAGCAACGATTGCCTGTGTAATTAAGAACAACTGCGATCCGAAGCATAGGGATTATGGCAACAGTTTCCTTCCATAGGATAGGCCTAGGTCTGGTATTGGAACTTTATAGGCCGTAGTACTCGTAGTAAGTAGAATATTTTCTAGTAATGTATTCGAAAAATAAAGAAAATGTTTTTGTCATTAAATCCAGCTAAGAAAGAGGTAATTTTATTACAAACGCTACCCCTAAAAGTATGAAAAACCAAATCGAACACTTGACTGGTGATCGACTGAGGGTCCCCAGTCCCAACGTCGCCGTATCTCGAGGATTGAATTTCTTATATCCGCTTTTCGTCCCTCCATTACACTCTACGTTTGAAGTCCTATAAGGGTCCTAATAAAAACTGACAAGATAAAATGATTTATGTGGAGGCTAGATAAAGGGAGTGTCAAGTTAGTGGCATTCCTCGGTCGAGATAATAGTAGAATCCGTTTCAGCTGTCATTTCAAGCAAAAACAAGAGGTGGTATTATTTGAGGTAATATTATTTAGCAGTCTATCAAATAATTAGGTTACGCGTTACGCTATAAGAAATTAACGATATATTTACTATTTACCTTACTAGTAAAGTTCCAAGTGCAAGCATTTTTTTCTTACTATAAGAATTAGATTGCCGTCTTGAGGTATCACGTGACCATTTTAGTATGAAGCCGGAAATACCTATCAAAATTCATAATAATACAATAGTAGATTGTATCATAAGGGAGCAAAATAATATTTTTACGGCGAGGGCGCTTTTTTGAATCCAGAGCGAAGTGAGGGATTCTAGAGTAGAATCCCGAGCGTAGCGAGGGATTCTTTAGTAGAATCCTGAACGTAGCGAGGGATTCAAAGTACGTCGCCAGAGCCAAAAATATATTTTGCGCCCGAGTGATACACTCTACTTTTCATCACCTACCTACTATGAGAAAATAAAAGCGCCTCATATTTTATTGTAATGTTATTATTTAATAAAACATAGAGTAACAACTAAATTGAAATTAAATAGTATCCTTTATTAAAACAACTAAAAACTTATATTTACATTTGAGACATTTTCGCAATTATGAAAATTTATTGTTACAGTTTTATTAGGAATAGAGATTGTTGTAGATTCTCCATTCAATAAAATTACCATAGGCTTTCATATATTTCTCCCGGGATTTTGCAGGTAATAGATTATCCATCACATTTCTTGCGTCAGTTCTAATGCTTTCAGCATGCTTTCAGGAGTTAATTCTATACTTTCACTGTCACTTAAAGAACTCATTTTTCAAAACAAAACAAAACAACGAATTTCTAACAATCCGTGAAAATTTACGAAAACGCGGGCTGTAGTTCGCGCTTTGTTAATTTGTTAATTTGTTTTTTTTTTCATTCATCCGGCGGCGTGACTATGGGCCGTCGAAACAGCCAGTCTTTATTCAAACAATATTTGCGTTCGATTTCTTTGGTGCTGAACACTAAGATGTTCCATATTCAAAAAGTGCGCGGCAAAGATAATTGCGGCGCACTTATAAAGAGGATTAAAAACTCATTACTGCCCGCTAAAAGTTTCTTATAGAAAACACCACCTTTGGGTGCACATAAAGGCGAACCAAGTCGTCCTTTTCGAATAGATGGGATGAAAAATAATTTAAAAATCGAATTCAATTTTTGTGTTTCTTATGTCACGTGATAAACTTTGAAACGGTATTCTTATTTCACTTCATGCAATGTCGTTGTGAACGGAGCAAAGTATATAGTAATGTTGTGTTAAAGCACAGATAACATAATCACTGTTTCAAATTAACGTGTGCACGATTACCAAGTTTATTTGCAGCCAAGAACGCACTCATTCCAAACAATGTGAAAGCAAATTTAGACAATTAGAGCAGCAAAATACCTTTGTATTGTAAAGTAATTTTTGCTGCCGCTCTACGACCACAATGTGTTATAAAAGGAGTACAACAAGCGTAAATAAATTTGTAATCGTTTGCTTACTTAAGACATGTCATAGTTTATTTTTTACCAGCACCGAGTGAGTCGTTATTGAAACTAACGGACCAGCCAAATGAGAGTCACATATCAAATATCTTATTATCAGGCATTATCTATAAATTGATAGTTAGAATTGTTTATTGTACTGAGGGAAAGGTATCGGCCCATTAATTTACCGCAATCGGACTGAGATGGCTAATTAGATACCTACATCTACTTAAATGTAAGTACAATGTAGGTACATAAGTAATTAATTAATTACTCTTACTAAGCAAGTAGAGCTAGAGTGATTTATAGCAAAGTCAAAGTCAAAGTCAAAGTCAAATAGTGTTTATTCAAAGTAAGATTTCACAAATCATTTTTTGACGTCGAGGCGGGTTCACAATTTGGCTGTCTTCTGTGGAGAAGAACCCGCCGGAAGAAACTCCACAGGCGTTGCATCTTTTCAAAATATAATTACATAGGTAATTATTATTTTATACAATTTGATTAATATAACAAAGAGTGCAGACGAAATATGAAATTAAAGGAAATATTCATTTTGATGATATATTTGGGTAAATAAGAAACATTTACAAAAGGTTACTTCTATAATAGTGCACTAATAAAAATATGACGTTTAAAATTTAAACTTTAGACCAAAAACATTCTCATAAAGAATACATAAAAATTTATGACCTGTTTGTGAATATTTTACGTGTTTTCAGAAAATTTAGTCTATTTAACAATGAAACGATAACTAACTACTTCTTTGGTAGGTACCTAAAAAAATCACTGTAAATATAATAATAATACTAATAATATGTGTCATGCAAAGATATATAGATATAGGATAGGCTTCCCTTTCTCAGAGTTAGACAGAAACCGCTTCCGACTATTCAAACCCATAAACACCTTTTATTTTCGGCGTTATTGCTGGTCAGCAATAACCGCTATACTTATTATGATATACAAACAGAAACCTATAATGTGAAACAAATCATAGTCAGTTTGCAAACAAAGCCACTCGCAGTATCAGACTCATCAAATTATTCTATGTAAATGTTGGTAACAGGTATGTGCTACATAATTTATGCAGTTATTTGGCGGGAACACACGGTTGGCATATGATTGCGTTTACGTTCGTGAGGGCTAGCGGGCTCTCCAAATCATGTTTGTGCAGGAACTTTATAATATTCCATTATTTCAGATTATTAAATTAACAAAGTACAAAATTACTATAATTTAATTAAAGTAAAAACGAATGTGGTATTGTCTTGGTTCGTCTATTTTACATTGTACTCTTTCTGCTGAAGTGAAGATAGGTACATATTACTATAATATAAATGGTAAATACAGCTATTTTAATGCAAAGAATTATTAGTTTGTTAGTAACTTAGAGCAACGCGGGCCTTTCTACCGGGAAGGCCGGCGTTGCTTTAAGGTTAGTAATGTTGTTGTTGATCGCCGAATCTACAGGAAAACAAGAAGAATGGTGTTAGCATTGTCATCGGTTGCTTATGCTTATCGTGTGGGTTTCGAAGTTAACCTACTCACAAACCCTGGTGTCGGAATTAAGAACCGCCTTAGGCTTCCGACATGGCTCCTTCAACGACTAGTAGCCGAGACCAACGGCTTTACATGCCTTCCGAAGCACGGAATCATCTATCTTTTCGGACAATCAGGTCATCGTTTATCGGAAATAGGTATTTAATCTGTTTGATATAGGTACGCATTTAACTAATTTACAATTAAAAAAATATTAGGTTTTTTTTATTGGTTTGTGCTTTATGATCTTGTATCCCCACGTGTATCCCTACACAAAAATATGGATAGAAAGGCAAGGTCTTCCCGTGGGTGTCGTATGGCAACGAGATTTGGGGTTAGCCAAAGGAAAGGGCTGCGATCTGTCTCTAGGTGACACGAAAACACAACAAATATTTTACTTCGCTTTCACAATTATGTTACAAAACGTGTTCTCAGTGTCTTAAAGGTTTATTTATTATCGAGTACATAGTCTGCAGTATAATAATGTATTTTTAAAGGGATTTAGGCAACGAACTAGAAGAAACTCGGCCACTCGACCTCGTCAATCACCCAGCCTATTATCATGTTCTCAGAGCAAAAAAATACTTGTGAAATATCCATTTTCCCCGAGAAATAATGGCAGCTACATTGCGCGGTGGTGATTGGCAGAATTCTGAAGCAGTTACTGGCTTGTAAAACGCGTGTCATCACGTCATTGTTGCAACTAAAAAATATTTTGAAATATCCATTGTAGAGTATACAGTGTCGTTTGCTTTTCTTTTGGGAAAATTTAAAATATATAATGTAAATTTAAAAATGTGTATTGGTCATCCATTGCATGAATTTCTCAAGAAAAGTCGGTAATCATATTGTTGTTAAACACTAAAAAAACTATGATCATAAATTATATAAAAGGAATTGCACTGCATAGTAAGGTTTCGTAAATTAAGTTTTTGATTAAATTACATAACGTTATATTAGATAATACTCCAAACTTAATTGTAACTAACATTTTTTTCCATTGCATCTGGAAAACAAGGTTGTACTATAAACGTGGGACAAATGCTATTTAGTACCCGTTTAGCCGATTATTGTGCACGTTTAATTTACGTTTTTCTTTTGCCAAAAACATTTTTGAAGAATTTCGTCTTGAACTTTCCTAATTTCAAGTCACGTCACTGACCGAGCGGGCAGCCCACAAAAAGCCTGAACAAAAAAGTTTTGTTCGGAAAATTGCTTCCGGCGTTGAATGGCTTTGCTGCTGACGAGCCATTCGTCTTGTCATGTTTAGACTTGTTTGAGTGTATTCTTCATATAATTACCATTTGTAAATACCTCACCAATGCGTGTTTTTTATGCTAGACTAGCTTCCCGCCGCGGCTCCGCCCGCGTTAATAGTTTTTCCCGCGGTAAAAGTTAGCCTATATTCTTCCGCAAGGTCTATTCTATCTTTGTGCCAACTCCGCCCGCTTTAATTTTTTTTCCCATAGGAATGAGAAATTTTCCCGCAGTTAATCGTAGCCCATGTTCTTTCCTAAGGTCTATTCTATCTTTGTGCCAAGTTGCACCAAAATCGGTTCAGTAGTTCCGGAGCCCATTCAATTATTAGGAATATTTTAGGTAGGTATTTTTTTACACCTTGGGTTACATTATGGAAGTACAAGTATGTTAGTACCGATCCCTAATTAAAAAAAAAGCCTATGTTACTAAGGGTGAATGTAGCTTTCCAATGGTGAAAGAATTTTTGAAATCGGCACAGTAGTTTTTGAGTTTATACATTACAAACATACATACACATACACACAAAAATACAAATCTTTACAATATTAGTATAGATAGATATCAGTGGTAATTTTTCCCCGTATAGGTAGTTAAAACAATAATTTAGTATGCTTCTTTTACTATATAAGAAAACACTTACCCCATTATTCCTTAATCCTACTAATATTATAAACGCGAAAGTTTGTGAGGATATATGTTTGTTACTCTTTCACGCAAAAACTACTGAATGGATTTTAATGAAACTTTACAATAATATAGCTTATATACATCAAAATAACACTACATAGGCTACTTTTTATCGCGGGAAAATACTTCTTTCTTACGGAAAAAACTGTAGCGTGGGCAGACTAGGTACTAGGTTTATATTATATTATCTTCTACAATAGTTCCGCGAATAAATCTGTTTTACTGCATCCTATTTACAAGTGCAAGGCCCTCTTCATTCAATTTCTTACTTTTACGAGTATCTGCTCGCTCATACGGCGACAAAATTGAGGTTTAAAGTTCATTGCAAAGAAATTATCCAATTGAAAATTAAGATCTTATATGTGTAAAATAATTAAAAACTGTAAATAAAATGCTTTTAATACTTTTATTTCCCTACTTGTAATATTATCAGTAATTTTTCTTACTTATTACGAAATAAAATATAATAATAATACGCCAATATTCTTTTCTAAAGGACTCATGACAAGAAAAGTAGAGCCTTTTCGTAAGTATATTATAATAATATCAAAAAGAACAGCAATGGTCACTGATGTTTTCAAAACTTTCGTTTATCGTACAGAAAGAGTTCAAGATGCATGACTGGCTCGTGGCTTTAAAAACGTTCATAAATTTAGAAACCCACTCGGATAAGCGTGCACCCAGTTAAAACCCCAGTTTAAGGGCACCACACACAGCAGCTATAATGTATATTACATCCTGGGATGTATAGCTATACCTTATCTTAACGTATCACACACACAACAGGTAATGTAAGGTATATTTTCCTTCATTCCATAGGTACACGTACCCATTGACGCACTTCCCAGCTGCGAAAGTGTTATACGGGGTGTTCTATTTTGATTATTATAATAATATGGACCCGTCGACTAGTTTACTGTTAGATTTACTAGATAGTTCATCAGAAGATGATTCTGATTGTGATTTTGATGGGCGTATTGCAACATGCGCCAAAAACAGAAAATTGTGGATTGAAGATCACATACAGCGTAAGGAAATTTCCGGAGAGTTTAAAAAATCCTTACCAAAATTCAATAATGTAACCCTAAGGTGTAAAAAAAATACCTAAAATATATGATTATTCCTAATAATTGAATAGGCTCCGAAACCACTAAACCGATATTGGTAAACTTGGCACAAAGACGGAATAGACCTTGGGAAAGAACATAGGCTACAAGTACTACAATTTACCGCGGGAAAATTTCTCATTCCCACGAGAAAAATTGTTAAAGCGGGCGGAGTTAGCACAAAGATAGAATAGACATTGCGGAAGAACATAGGTTAACTTTTACCGCGGGAAAATGTCTCATTCCCACTGAAAAAGCTATTAACGCGGGCGGAGCCGCGGCGGGAAGCTATGGTCAATAATGCTTCAATGTATATAAAAGGCAGAAGCCAAGTCTTCAAAATAAATAGTCAATCCGTTAAGGGTCAAATCCGAGGAAATCATAATATCCTGATTTTAATTGAGCGATTGAGACTGAGACAGACTGTACTGTGTGTTTAATAACTAGCAACTTGTTGAACACCCTCTATAATGAGAGATATACGGAAATATATTGAGATGTATTAAGATGTATCAAGATATATCGAACTATTTAATGTATATTTCCGTATCGCTCTGTATCTTAAGATACAAAGATGTAAAAATATACATTATAGCTGCTGTGTGTTGTCTCCTGGGGATTTCTATGGAAAGATGTAATGAGATGTATCGTGCTATAATGTAAAGATGTACATTATAGCTGCTGTGTGTGGACCCCTTTATTTCGGAAAAATATGGATATTGAATTTAGGTCTTGGTTATTGACTAGTTTTTAGCGAGATAGGGGGGCGGTTAAAGGATTTAGTAGAAATATAGTTCTATACTCTAAAGCGTCGGTGGCCAAGTGGCTAGGACCGTTGACTTCTATTCAGAAGTTCGCGGGTTTAAGCTTCGGCACGTACCAATGTGTTTTCGATTTTCGAACTCATTTGTACGTTTATTCGACGCTCTTATGATGAAGGAAAACATCGTGAGGAAACCTGCACATACCTTCGAAAAAATTCAAAGGTTGTGTGTGAAGTTGGCCAACCCGCATTGGGCCAGCGTGGTCGACTAAGGCCTATTCACCCTGATTTCAAGGTAGACTCGAGCCCCTCGGTGGGGACATGTATGAGCTGTCAACGGATAGTTTTATAAAGCAATGCTGCATACTTTATTGATGTGGGTCATTACTAGTAGTATGCACAGTTGTCGGAATTATTTACCCTAAGTAAAAGGCTGGTGTTCTTTCAGATCATGGGATTTTTTATCTTTTTTTACCAGAGTAATTAATAGTAAAAGTAAAAAAAATGCTTGGAAAAGGTGCATACATGCCTACTAGAATTAAATATGATTCTCTAAGGTACATACAATATAAATACTTATACGAGATTGACAAAATATCCTCACAGATAACGCTTATCCGTAGGTTTACGTAAAGTTTTATTTTTAAAGATTATCTGACCGATCAATCATGACCAATCAAGAGTAAATTATTATGAACATATAATATTATATACATAGTTTCTTTATATTTAACTTAGGTCTTTATATATATCTTATAATACAAAATCTCTTCTCCTCAGCCCCACTTCTACACAGTCAGGCCGCCTGTCTCCTTTTGCCGATATTTGGTAATGGGTAAATGGTTGCGACCCCACTTTACCGAAAGCGTGTATAAACGTCACCACTAATTTCTGGTTAATAAGATTCAGTTGCACACTTGGCATATTTTTTGCGTATGTTACTTTTACCACTATGTACTTAATCTCGTAGCATTCGACAGGCTGAAAAAAAAAAGGATTTATTGTATATTTTTTTTAATTCAGAGGCACCGTACGAAAATATGGCTATTCTCTCTCCTGATGATTTCTCTGCCTCTGAACTTGACTAAACACGTAACCTGTCTTTGTTCTGGCAGTTATTATTTACGGTCACAAATGCGATACAACGTGTAACTATGCTAACTAATGCTAAGTCCATGGATACAACCACAGCAATGTAGTTGAAAAAAAATTACTAAATGGAGACACTTTTATTGTGTTTTACCTACATTTGTTGTAACTTGCTTACCTCAATAAGGACATTATTTTTTTTACGGTCACGTGTCAAAGTGCCTTCTTTGTCAACAACCCATGTGCTTCCAGCGTTCGGTGTGCCTGAAAAAAAAATATTTTCAAAAAGTCCAGCAGTGGACGTCTTTCGGCTGATGATGATGAAGTACTATTTTCAAAATTTGCGTATGGTCAATAGCGGAAAATTTAAATATTTCCCGTCTAAATAAAATTATCTCGGAGAATCAAAAGAAAATTTCATGACGGCCCCGTAACCTAGTTGGTAGTACGTCTGCTTTCTAAACACAGGGTCGCGGGTTCGAATCCTGCCCAGGGCAAACATTCGTGTGATGAGTGCTTGTGTTTAGATGTAGTATATTCATATATGTATCTATATCAGCTGCCTGACATGCATAGTACAGGCTCTGCCTAATACAGATAGCCGTAGGTGAGGTGTATCCAAGTTTTATTCTTCTATATCGCCAATAAATGTAACAGTTTGGCGATAAATATTTGTATTAGTTTTTAAGTACTTTAACCCTTATAGAGATCAAGGAGGGAACCTCCTGTGCCGCGCCTGCGCGAACCGTAAACTCATTAGGGAAGGAATTCCTGCTCCGGAATTTCGACTCTAATATCTGCTTTTCACGGCTAAACCATGCAAAATTCGCTTGTACGGTCTATGGAGAAGTGGTAGGAAATCAATGGTAGTATAAAATGGTAATTTTAGTTGCCTTTGGTCCAGTACAAAAAAAAAAAAACATTTCAAAACTGACACTTTGTATGAAAGTAGTGAAAGTGGTTTGTTTATTTTCATTATTTATTCACAAATTACCACAAATGAGGTCCAAAATCGACTAATTAGTGATCAGTGAACAATAAGTGATGTGTTACACATGATTTCCAATAGGAATATGTGTTTTCTTATTAGAAAAAAATATACTTCGGCACCGTGGTAAGTTTTTCCATTGTTCGACTTTTAGTAGGTATGAAAATTGGAGTAATATACCGTAATTTACCTAAAAAGCAAACAAAAAACAAGTAATTTAATCAATTATCTGCAATTATCTCATATTTCATCAAGAATAATACTATTTTCGCAGAGTAATTTTGGTTTCGCAAAACCTTGCAAAAAAAAAAAGTTCGCCAATATTCTGCAAAGAATTGACTCTAGGAATGATGATTAGGTCATCGATGAGTACAAGGGAAAAGATAATGAACAGAACGAAAATCTTTTCACATCGCGAAGATTGCCTAAAAAAAGTACTTACCGAAATGATATACTATATTTCTATCGACATCTTCTTGCCAACTGCTCAGTCTGTGTGAATGACTTAAAACGATAAGTGAAAAAAATAATATAAGTCTCATGTTCGCAGCTCCGTATATTTTTTTGTTAATTAGGTTGCTTATTAAAAGCTGAATACTTCAGTGTAATTGTTTAATATTATTTTATTACACACCTAATCACACAGCTGATTATAAATTATTACTTTCCTGTGATTCTTTAATTTACTATACGTATAATTATGTTGTAGTGCCATATCAAATTATTTACGCTATAGCGCGACAATTATTGTTTTTTTACTGTGTAAAAGTCATTCGACTTCAGTATTTATAATTATATTTCGAGATAGTGTAAATAATTAAAAACTGACGATATTCTGCTTATATTATAAACGCGAAAGTTTGTTAGAATGGATGGATGTTAGTTACTCTTTCACGCAAAAACTATTTATTGGATTTTAATGAAACTTTACCGTAATATAGCTTAAACATCAGAATTACATAAAGGCTACATTTTACCGCGGGAAAACACCTCATTCCTATGGGAAAAATTGTTAAAACGGGCGAAGACGCAGGGCACAAAGCTAGTATTTTAAATATAATCTCATATCAAAACTCTTTAGGACGGCACTGATATCAGAAAACACAAACTACAAAGTATTTGCTTTAAAGCAGTATGGTTTAATTAAGCGGTAAACTGTTGCTTTATAAACACGTTAAACATCTTAGTTAGGTGTTTAGTATAAAATAAACGTGACAAGTTCATTTTACTTAGTTTCTTAGTTAAACAAAACTCAGAGGTTAATCGGTGGCTAACACTGAGCATATAATCTGGTGGCTAATTGTTCGCCTACATACGTATTTATTATCGAATGTCTAATGAATTATGTACAGTAGCCAGCACATGCGGCTGATCATGTTGACCTTGAGAGCGCCCGTATTGCGTAGTGGTAGGTGCTGGCTTCTGTACTTTTGACGGATAAATGTATTATGATGAGAACTCAAAACCTAAAAGAAGACTAGGGCCCCTTGGTGGGAACGCGTTTGAACTGATGACAAAAAAAAGACAACAACTAAATATTTTTTATCCTTGTTTGCTGTAATAAATACCTTGTTTTTTGATGCATAGTGCTACGTTTGCTGCGACGTAACAGATTTTCTTCATTAAACTGGATTTATCCGTAGTAGGTTAAAGAAGTATAACTACTTGATTTTGTAAAAATGTATATGCCAATAAAATTAAAATAAGATCGCTTTAAGCTCATGACTTAAATGAAACATCGGTAGAGGGGGTCAAGCTGTAAATTGTGAGCTACTGCGGGGCATAATTTACCTATACATCCTCCTAGTGCCAGCCTGCTACATTTTACACTTTTTTTTGTACATGTTGGTACCTCTATTCTACTGCTTTGTCCAGTTTTAATTTTTTTACAATATTTTGTTTGAAGAGACGGTGTAGTTTTCTTTCTATGTGATAAAGGGTGTAAGATATTGACGATATACAAAGATTATTTTTCTTTACTTTTGGATATTTACAACACTTAGTTAAGTCAAATTTACATACATTCTGAGTTAAAAAATTTGGCTGTCTTCTGTGGAGAAGATCTCGCCGGAAAAGAGTTCACAGGCGTTGAATTAGGTATATATATTTCGCAATTACTCTAAATTACGATTAACACATGCAGGTAAAGCAGGATTGAAAAAGGCTGTAGTGGTAATTCAAGGATTATATTATATTCTTTCTTCCTGCAAAAAAGCTAAACATTGATCTTAACGGGGCTTCTCGCTTAATGATAAGTTGATAAGTTATTTACATAAGTTAAAACGCAGCATTACAATTTGAAAAATAATTTATTGTAAGAGTTAAATAAAGTTGTAATATTTGAGATGAGGATAATGATTTATGGCCGGTCTCAAGTAAGAATGCGAACGATTACAAGTTTATTTGCTTTTATAATACATTTTGGTCGTAGAGTACCAAAACAACTTAGCAATACTAAGTTATTTTTGCCGCTTCTACTGTCTAATTTGTTTTCGCACTGTTTGGAATGTGTGCGCTCTTGGCAAATAAACTTGGTAGTCGCGCGCACTCTTACTTGATACAGTGATTACATACAACGCGGTCTTCTGTTGCCTTTCACGTTGATTTTATAAGGTATAGCGTATCCCGTTCCTCTGACAAATCTAAAAGCGGTATTCAGTATCAAATCATTCTGACTTTTTACCAATTTTACTACAGGCGTTGTACCCTGTTTAGGAAATTTAACTGCAATAGATTTCACTTCGTGACATGGAAATCTCTGGAATAAAAATAATATTTGTTTTATTTGAAATTAAACAACTTCATATGAATGTTATAATTTTTAGCTCGCTTCTATATATAATAGTCATCATCATCATCATTAACAGCTCATACATGTCCCCACCGAGGGGCTCGAGCCTACCCTGAAACCAGGGTGAATAGGCCTTAGTCGACCACGCTGGCCCAATGCGGGTTGGTCAACTTCACACACAACCCTTGAATTACTTCGCAGGTGTGTGCAGGTTTCCTCACGATGTTTTCCTTCACCGTAAGAGCGTCGAATAAACGTACATATGAATTCGAAAATCGAAAACACATTGGTACGTGCCGAGGTTCGAACCCGCGAACTTCTGAATGGAAGTCAACGGCCCTAGCCACTAGGCCACCGACGCTATATAATAGTACAGGCTCTGATTAGTTTAGGCTCAGTTGGACGCATACTAAAAACACATGCTCAGATAGTGGTTTTATTTTAACCCTTTATAAGGCAAAACAACTTTATAAAATGCATTCGTTTCCGACTTTATGTTGAACGTATAAGGTTAAAATTAAGATGGCAATATAGTGGCCATTGCCTTGTAAAGGTTTAAACAATTTTAAAAAGTCTCGGGAATGAAAAACAATGAGACACTCCCTATTCCATACATAATAGTCATCTTGATGAATTTTTTTTGAGTTGCTAAAAACTGTTGGCTAAGTGTCTGCTTTTAAATTTGCTAAGTCGACACTTACCTACAGCCAGTATTTTCTTTATTATAGATGCGTTACAAATAAATACGTAATTATAAAAGCATAATCCTTGATAAATGACCGAGTTATTCAACATTGTCGTTATGGAGGGGAATATATCGTACTAACTTTTTGCTCGTGGCAATAAGGTATTATTCTGATGTAAAATAGCTTGAATATTGTAAAGTTTCATTAAAATCCATCTAGTAATTTTTGCGCAAAAGATTAACAGACATCCATACATCCATCCATCCTCATAAACTTTCGCGTCAATTATGTTAGTAGGATATAAGTAAGTAATATAATAAGGTATGTCACTAAACTTCTAAAGGAAACAGATTTAAAAGTAATTTGCGCATGTCTTTTGTAAATTGTATACATTTTTTCAGCTTTTAATTATTATGCTTGTTATTGTAAAAAAAAATATTATATCATAATAAAGTAACAAAAAGTCTGAAATAAAATACTTACCCCCAAAACTATCTTATTGTTTTTGCCGTCCGTCCATATTTTACCAAGTTTCTCAGAAATTATTTCTTTTCCTTCATGTGGTTTACCTATTATGAATAAAAAAGTTCATTATCAATATCACCATAAATCGTGTTGAAACTGTTTGCAAACAAAATTTAACGGAGAACGGTTGAAAAAAGAATCCACAAATTGCATCAATGGTCAACAACTTTTGTAACATAATTTTAAAAAATCGTGAGTTTAACTTGTAAAATTAATTTTAACATAGAAGCCACTCTTGGGTGGTAAATTAGACTTATAAAAAAGTTTACAAACTATGTATTGTATGTTCAATAAAAAAATATCAGTCCAATTATTTCGGCTAATGATGAGAACAATATGAACGGAACGCGTCGTACCTATGTATCAGTTTATATTTTAAAATTTTAAGAAACTAACCGAAGAAATAAGTTGTTGTACCCTTTTCGTTGTTTTTGTGAACTGTTAGACCATGCAAATTTTCACTTTGAGCATAGTAAATGGCGCAACTACAAATTAAAAATGTTACTGAAGCTAGTAATAGTTTCATGGTTGATTGTTAGGAAAAACTCTCGATTTTACCATATCGATTTAAATTTGGCGTTAATGTGAATTGTGTTATTTTTTTTCGATTTGATTACTTTTGATTATTTTTTCTGTTCATCTTAATGTATACCTACATTAGGTACTAATTCATTTGGAGAATTTTACCCAAGTAATTCCTAATAATGGTGGTAATGATGTGGTCATTCAAGGCTGTTGACGTTCATAGGAAGTAAACATTAGAGGGAAATAAGAAAAATAAAAAGAAGAATAAATGTTCATGATCTAAGAATGTTAATTAAAGGGAAATAGTTCGTTCACTGCCGGATTTTGTTAAGTCACAATTTATTTCGCAGACTATACACTGTGACATTTAACTGGTTGTATAACCTCAACATAGTGGTAGTAGGTACCCATGAAACAACATTCCCATAACATAGGTAGAAATCTCAAAAATAATATTCAACTTTTCATATAAACTTCAGATAGGTACGTGACCGGCCACTTTGTATGGCAAGTTGA